>VZSC01015882.1:407028-455529 GCA_013398225.1 Steatornis caripensis
CCAGGTGCAAGACCCTACACTTGCCCTCGTTGAACTTCATGAGACTCCTCTGCGCCCAGCTCTCCAGCCTGTCCAGGTCACGCTGAATGGCAGCACAGCCTTCCCGTGAGTCAGCCGCTCCCCCCAGCTTTGTATCATCAGCAAACCTGCTGAGGGTACACTCTGTCCCTTCATCCATCACCCTTCTCTAAGCCGATACAACTACACTACAAAGGAATACAAAAGCCAGCCAATTCAAAGATATATCTTATATATTAATATTAAAGACATTGAGATTAATGAAGCCTAGTTTGGCCTAACTATAGTTACCTTTGTGAGGTACAGCATCAACATTTAATGATAGGATCTGAAGAGGATTTCCCAGTGGTAACGTCGTATTTTGCAGTTTGTTTAAGTTCCTTGTTTTATAGCATTTGAAGGACATATGCAAAAAATGTTGACGTTTAAAAAGGAAAATAAGTGAAGTTTCTTGTTGACAAAGGTAACCCTGCAATTGCATTATAACAAGCGTTGTGTAACATGCTCAATATCCTTATTTCTCCAATGAGAAAGCCTGAAGGCTTTTGTCTCTAAAGCCGAAAAGAAAAGCACCCCCATCAAACCTGAAGCATTTTGAGAGTGGGTAGGTATTGAAACACCTACTTGTAATCAAGTCCCAGGAAGTCCAAATATGTGCTCATATAAACTGCTTTTCCTTTCTCACCCTAAGTTGGCAGTAAAGGTGAGATGGCAAATGCAAATACAGAGATGATTTTTATATGAGGAACAGAATATAACATCTATAAAGAATACTCTAGACAATACAGCAGTAATGGGCCTGCACCATGAATCTTCTCTTGCAACGGATGCTGGTTTGGAGATTTTTCTGTTACAAAATAACATAATTCAGCAAACGGATCCTCTTTTGGAACTTCTCCCCCGGGGCAATTCAAGTCAGCCTGAGCTGCATTTCTTCTGGTGGATTTTAATTATATCTGTCCTACAGTAATAGAGAAAATCCTACCTAAATATATTGCTTTTCAGACACAGAATGATAGAGTCTGATCACCATGTGTAAATAGTCATTGATATTTTATTAACACACACCAATGTGATACTTTCCAAGTGTACTTTAATGTTTTATAATGTATCCTGCCAATAGGATAATATATAGACTAAAAGTAGCTTCTACACACAGTGAGATGAGTTTCTTTTTATTATGAGTGGCAAAAATTTCTGCATAAATTGACTGTTCTTATTTAATGTAGACATTGTATATTGGAAAAATTAATCTCCTATTTGAAAAAAATCTCTTCAGAAAAAGTCACAAAATTAAGACCTCACCTTAACAGTAATACAGCAGCAAAAGCTTGCCTACTGCCTTTTAAATCTGGGGAAGACTAGTAGTAACTTAGACTTAATACTTTACTACCTGCTCTGAAGTCGGGCAACCACAAAATTAAAAGTTTCATGCATTTGAGCAGTGTCGAAACTACATACTATTACTATATTAGTATTATATATATTAGGATATATACTATATACTATTTATTTCTGTGTAAGTCTGACAACCTCTGTGAACTACAGATTAAGTCTGCACCTTCTATTTAAATTTTGTTCTTCATATTCTGCTTAAAGGAAACAGTATTGTTATAATGCACTTAAATTTGACCCATCTGTTGCATTACATAGTTGATTGCTTATCTTGAAACTTAGTTTTGTACATTACATAAAGAGGCTGCTTCGTGCAAACAAAGCAAATTAAACTGTCTCACTATCTCAACGTAATTTCTCTGTCTTCAGACTTTAAAGCTACAGTAACATAGAGAATATTTTTTCTTATACCAGTAAGGAAGTTAACTTGATTTCTATTTTTACTGTGCTCAAGAAAATTAATTTGGCATTTGGAGGAGTTAGATTCCAATTTCCTTTCAAAAGAANATATTTTTTCTTATATCAGTAAGGAAGTTAACTTGATTTCTATTTTTACTGTGCTCAAGAAAATTAATTTGGCATTTGGAGGAGTTAGATTCCAATTTCCTTTCAAAAGAAATTCGAAGAGAGTTTTTTGCCTGATTTCCCAAAGGGCTTTCAAAATTTTCACCGTTGCTAATATTTTATGGAACTTGCCGTGAGGTAGCTAAATAGCCCCAAACCAAAAAAGCTTGCTGGGCAGCTTGTGAAACACAGTCTGCAATACTTATGTAGTGCCATTTTCAGAATGGAAACAACTTCATTCATACATCAGAAATTATATTTCCATCTTCTCTCAAAGTGCACTCATAAATCAGTTAGGTATTTTATGTTGGACAAGATTTTTATCTAAATCCAGAGTCTTCATACTTTTTTTTCAAAAAAAGATCGATTGATGGACTCCTCTCTTATCCACTCAGTATCAGAAGACCTAATCCAAAATGCTGTTTATGGTTAGGTAAAATAAAGGTATTAATGTTTGGCCAAGATTGTAGTGTTTTGAAATTTACAAATGATAGAGTATGGGGCACTGTGATTAGCCCTGATTTTCAGAGGTCCCAAAGTACAATGTTCCCATAACAGGCTAAGTCAGATGTCTGTACTGCTTCCTATACGAGTCTGCTCTGGTCTTGCAGAGTTTGCTAAAAATGGATATGTTCCTGAATTCAGCTGCGTTTTGAATCAGAATTACATTGGATGTGATGTCACCATCGGGTTATCGCTGAGTCATAGAAATGAGTCATTAACACACCATAAAACATTTCTGTCTGCCTGCTTGTTGAAAAACCTAATTTCACTTCCTATCTCCTTCACAGGAACAATTTATCCAACTTCAACAAGGCCTTCATCTATGCTAGAAGAACCAAGCCTTTGACAGAGCTGTCATAAATCTAAGCCACACATCTTGATTAAATAGTAAATCACTGCTTGTTTGCTCAGAGTATCTTCAGCCTTATTCTGCATGAAGGCAGATTTTAATATTTTTATATCTTAAGCTCTAAACTGTATCTCCAAGCTTTACGGAAATATTTATGCTGTACTGATAGATTATGTTTCCTAACATGTTGCAAAAACTCAAGAAGCAAAGAGTAATGCTATCATCCAATTTTTGTTGTGGCCTCTAAGTATCAGAAAGAGCCTTAAACTGCTTTTCTGTTCCTTCCAATAACTGTTACCACTTAATAAGGAATCTCTCACTTTTTGTCTTCTTAGATGCTTTCCATCTCCATGGCATCTAAACAGTTCTCAGCCACGAATAAAACCCTGTCCAGTGCAGAAGGAAATATTATTGTTCCATTATACACAGATGAGGCAACCAAAGCACAGACACATGAAATAAATTGCAAAAGGTATATGGCAGAATCAAGAATAAACTTAAACTCATGTTCCAGATANTCTCAGCCACGAATAAATCCCTGTCCAGTGCAGGAGGAAATATTATTGTTCCATTATACACAGATGAGGCAACCAAAGCACAGACACATGAAATAAATTGCAAAAGGTATATGGCAGAATCAAGAATAAACTTAAACTCATGTTCCAGATAAGTCCAAAGTTACAGGTATATTTCAGAATCATTTGAAGAAATGCAACGGGCAGTGCTATGTAAGAGATTGTGAGAGATCTCCAGCACAATCCTTTCCTTGAAATCTATGATCCTGCTGAGTCCCATTCTGTTATCTTAACAACAAATTTATTTTTCCAATAGAAACCAAAACCATGGGCAATTTGAGACTTTCAGTCGCAATAATTATTATCAATATTTTACTAGAAACATATGCTGTGTTTTATACATGTTTAGGATGAATTAAAATCTGATTTTCTTTCATAAAAGATGCTGGAGCTGCAATAAGAAACCTGTCAATTTGAAACTCTCCAAGAAAAAGCATTCAGGACACACAAGTAGGAATAAGAACACTACCTTTTTAGCAGGGACTTTAATAAAATACCTCTGCATAATGGAAAGTTATGTGTTTGAAAAATATTACCAAATTCACAAATCTAAGATTCTTCGGTGATTTTGAGACAAGAGGAAGGAAATTTTTCTTTTAAATCCCTGCTTCCCAATACTAACTTGTCTTTTCATATTGTCCATGAAGGACTTATTTAGTTGAGTCCCTGTACCTTGCAGGAATTGTTTTACTGCTTTTTGGAGTTTCCATGCAGGATTTGACCACAGTACAGGGATGCCCTAAGAGACATAGATCCAGGTCATGTTGCAGCCAGAACAGCTTTACTGTCTCCTAGAAACTATGGCGCAGATATCTCATACCTAGTGCGACTCCGTAGCACAGAATTATGCAGAGGCTGAATGAGTACTGCCAGTTTCTCAATAGCTTGTTCACATGTGTAGGAAATTTGGCATTATGATAATATTGACAGCTAACATTTTGTTAGCATTATTTTCGTGTGGTTAGAAAAAGAAATTATGAAGAACTATACCTTTAAGGGACCCTGGCATGAAACAATTTTAATCACTTACTACCATGCAGAACCATAATCAGTTCCAGCAAAGGGGCTGGGTGAAGACTGCTTAATTGTAACTGATTATATACTGTAACCTGCCTTTGTGTTTATTGCTTTCTATAAATAAACACTATGGCATTTTCATCTTGTTTATGAAATGCTATGACTACTAGACTGTAGTTATTTCTAGGATGTACTTAGTGGGAAGAAGAAGGTATGGTTGATTTGAGGAACTCTGGTTTTAATCAAACTGATTTTCTAACTGAGATAGGTATTGTAAAAATGCATTCTTTGAATAAAAGCACAAATTTCAGCACATATTACTGAAAACAGATTTCTCTTTTCAGTAAATTAGGTAAGTAAATTAATGTTATTACCAAAATAGTTTAATTTAAAATTCTGCAGAAAAATCTAGCCAAGAGAGATTTGTCCAGTACCATGATCAGGAAGGGAAACTGGTCTTTTGGAAGTCGTCTGCTTTTTAAGGAAGCTGGATATATGAAGTAGTAAGCGCCCTAACGATATACTTTCATAAAGCTTGTTTAATGTTGCTGCTTCAAGGACACACATTTTCATCAGCCTGTGCTCTCACACAGACTCTAAACAAAGGCAGAGCGTCTGTTCCCTAAGAATCGGAAGAAAGTATCTGGATTAAACACATTTACTTCAACTGACAATAAGCGTTCCTTAGAGAGAAGGATACAAGCATTGATTTGCTGAAGTCCTTTGAATACAGATGGTGAAAAATACTCTGGCTTGTCGTGTGTACTGACATCTTGTTGCTGTCTAAAGTTGCTATACAAACATCAATAAAACATGTATAATGTAGTGGAAGGAATTTCCCCACTTGTACATTTGAATGAGTACTGAATCCATTAAAAAAAACACAGAAAGTGTAAAAATAAGTCGTGTCTTCAGCTTGTAAGTCAGGGTGTCACCATATATTAAAATAAAGAAAACACAAAAAAATTTGCAGATGAATTCTGATCACTGGTATATATAAAAAAATTAAGAGATATTGGTAAAATACACTAAAATAATATTTTGTTTTCAAATGGAGGTATGCATCTGCCATGCAAATTGAGAATTAAAATACAGGGGGGTGTGGACATAATTTAGCCCTGTAGTACAAGCATAATGTATAGATAAAAGCTACAGATTTGTGATCTACGAATCTAATAATATACCATTGTAGTCCTCAGTTTCACTGAACCACACTTAAATGCCATTCCTCTTGCCTCATTCCCAAAGGCATCAGGGGGCAAAAAAGAAATGAATGAGTAAAAATGTCAGGAGGAGAACTGAAAAATCCAAATGCATTTCATTTCACAGAGCCGTCTGTATCTCTTATGGACAAATTGGCTCTGAGTGTAAGGTCATATGCTCAGCTGTTGTAAATTTGTGCAAGTCACTGAAGGCAGAAGATGAGAAATAATTTACACCACAGAGGATCTGACTTTCAGTCATTACAGCGCCCAAAGCCAAAGCTAAGCTGTGAAGTTTCATGCTCCTTATGGATAGATTAGGTTAGTTTACCCTGCAGGAACTTATATTGTTTCAGCCTGTTGTTTGAAAACAAACAAGACATCAGAGAGATGATTTACCGAAATCAGACCAGAGGTGATTTAAAGCAAACACACAGACTTAGCAAAACCCATGCTTATTTAGGCGAGAGGAAACTTGAAACCACAGAAAGGAACTGTGCATCTTCAGGCCATGTATATTTTTCATACTTGTCAGTTTATTTTGCACAAAAATATAACTGCACCTGAGAGCTTTCTAAGATCAATAATATTACGCATGACATATTCTTGCCAGATCTCCATTTACTTTTGCAAACATAAAAATAAGCCCTCCCAAGGTTAAAGCACTTCTTTAACCAGGTTCTTTTTTTTCCTATATTACACAATATCTAGTATTTTGCCCTCTTGAAACCATTGCTACAAATTTCTAACTACATTCCTACTATTTTTGCAAAATGCACAAATTTGTGTTTTGATTATGGAAATATTAATGCATTGATAACTCTTTACAACACCGAGCATAGCATTCATCTTAAAGTGTTACTGCACTTTAAGCATTTAAATTACAAGAAAAATAAAAACCCTGTTTAAAATGTTAGGAAGATGTTTTTCTACATTATGCAGACAAGTTTTAACTTTCCTGAAGGAACATGAGGTGGGAGTGTGGTGTGCATAATAAAACAAATTCTTTTAAGAAATTCTACATCATCTGCACAGTAGCTCTCACACTGTATCGGAGCAAAATTGTTTCCCTCCCTCCAGTCCTTTAGGCCATTCAGTCCAAATGCTGGCATGAAAGATCCAGCTGTAAATTTCCCAGTGTGGATATGACACAGATATCTCTCATCCCTATAATAATGGTCTTTATTTCCCAAACGGCAGAAAGGGATTGCAAGCATGCTCACAGCTGTGACCCAGCAATTCATAGCTATGACCACCAGAGTCTGTTTACAAATGTATTTACTAGATATATAGGAAAATTGTTCTGTCCACCCAGGCCATTTGGTTTGCATTACAGGTACTGTCTAAGGGAATAAGAACAGAATTCTATAATAGCTATTTTTCTTGTTTAAAGGAAATCTTGTAGCTAGAAGTGGAGATTTCCTTGACCAGCAAAGGGAGACTTAAAAGAGTTTATTTATTGGAAAGAGTTTTCTTATGATTGGCAGCACACTGAGGAAGTCACATATTTTGCCTTATATCAGAGAGTCTCAGAAGAAATATAGACAGGAAAATAGCACGATAACTTTTAAATCAAGCAAATTAGGTAAAATGACAAGTAAAAGGCAGATCAGAAATATAGCTATCAGGTTCTAAACTCTTATTGGCACAGAATACAGTTAATTATTTTAACATTCATAGGCTGGAGAAGGTCAATACGTTACCAAAACACAAAGGAAACTGTCTCTGTTAAATCTTTGGTGATGAGCTGTGAGCAAGAATTTTACACCTGTGTATGAGCACTGCTAATGACTAGAATAATTTTTAAAATATGCTTGTATTCAGAAAACAAAAGACAGGAAAAGGAGAAAGAACAAACGTCTTCTTCCTTTGGAAGGGTTCGAACTTTAGCTTTTATTCTTCATTCTCCATAACTTCAGAAAACATTGGTTTGGATACCTCACATTTCAGCCATGATTTTCATAATAATTCAGTTCTTGATAAACTCTATCTGGACAAAAGAGTTTGTATAGACACATGTCAGTTCTTAGACATCATATTTTCACTTACAATCAGCTCTTACCATAAATAGATTTTTTTTTTAACAATCCACTGGAACTCAAGTTTATGGTGGGAGAATATGTTTCACTTATTCATATAAAGTTCAAGTGACTTCTCTGAAACCAAAAGAAAAGAATTCACTCACAAGAGTAAAGGTCTTATTTCACTGATCACCCCCTCTAAAAAAAAAAAAAAACAGAAAGCCTGTTGTAATTGTAAAATAGTACTTGAACTTAAATAAAGATGTTGTAATGATAATGCAATATTTTATATTCTAATTTTGCAATTTCCATTAGCTTTTACAATTATTACCTCCTTTCAAAGGCGAAAAGAATTCAAGAAAAGGGTGTGTTGATTGGGCCTCGCTTCCCAACAAAAATTCCCTTTGAAAAATATTCTCTTTGATATGTAATATTTTTTACTAAAATGGTTATCCTTAATGCTTCTGCTAGGAACACCATAGAATTATCAGGGGAAAAAAATAATCTGCTCTTTTTGTGCTTGTCATCCAGACTGTCAGAGATGGCTCTTCTGTGAACTAGAAATACTTGGTTGAGATCATATTACACAGGTAATGAATTTTTCTGGCTGAGTAGATCAGACAAAAGAAGAGCATCTGACAGTGCCACAGATGTGGAAAAAGAAGTGCGTCCTATAAACTTCATGGAGCAACCATATGTTCCTACCCTCCAGTCATGTCTCGTATTAAGTCTCACATTGAAAAAGAAGCCTTGCTATATGCACTTTGTGCAGTGTACACTCTGCTCTGGCACAGAGATTGCAGTGACTTCTTTCTAAATCTTGCTGGCTAGAAGTCAGAAATGTCAGAATCTATTACTGAAGATGCTCAGTTACTCGTAACCTCTCCCAGCTCCAGTGTAAAACATATGAAATGCCAACAACTGAATTAATGTGAGCACTTACTTCCCCCCGGAGAGGCAGGGGAGGTGTAGAAACAGACATCCCTTGATTTTAAAATCACCAAACAATTTCGACGAACAATTTTATTGGTTTTAAGAATAGGATACAGACAAACAAAAGCTGTTACAGAAAAATATTATTTATATCAATTTCTATAAAGTTGGGCACATGTACACACAAAATTCTTGAAGGTAAAGTGATGTAGAATCATAGAATCATAGAATCATAGAATCATAGAATGGTAGGGGTTGGAAGGGACCTCTAGAGATCATCTAGTCCAACCCCCCTGCTAAAGCAGGTTAGCCTAGAGCAGGTTGCACAGGAATGCATCCAGGCGGGTTTTGAATATCTCCAGAGAAGGAGACTCCACAACCTCTCTGGGCAGCCTGTTCCAGTGCTCTGTCACCCTCACAGTAAAGAAGTTCCTCCTCATGTTCAGGTGGAACTGCCTGTGTTCCAGTTTGTGCCCATTGCCCCTTGTCCTGTCGCTGGGCACCACTGAGAAGAGTCTGACCCCGTCCTCTTGACATCCACCCTTTAGATATTTGTGAGCATTGATCAGATCTCCTCTCAGCCTTCTCTTTTCCAGGCTGAACAGACCCAGCTCTCTCAGCCTTTCCTCATACGAGAGATGCTCCACTCCCCTAATCAACTTCGTGGCCCTCCGCTGGACTCTCTCCAGTAGTTCCCTGTCTCTCTTGTACTGGGGAGCCCAGAACTGCACACAGCACTCCAGATGCGGCCTCACCAGGGCAGAGTACAGGGGGAGGATCACCTCCCTCGACCTGCTGGCCACACTCTTCTTAATGCACCCCAGGATGCCATTGGCCTTCCTGGCCGCAAGGGCACCCTGCTGGCTCATGGCGAGCCTGTTGGCCACCAGCACTCGCAGGTCCTTCTCCGCAGAGCTGCTCTCCAGCCCATTATTAAATTTCTCTACTATTTAGAAGTCCTGAAAATTTGCGAGATTGCTTTCTTCATTCTGCTCCCAATGCCTTGACTGTCAGTAATCATTCAATTCATACAAACAGTAGTTTTAATAGTCTTTAATATATGAACCACTGGAGGCTGGCTGGAGCAAAAACAAGTGAACAGCAGTAACCTTTTTTTTCATCCTGTGAACATTTACCATTCCACTTAAACTTAAAAGCAAAAACTTTAAATGTGCTGAAAGAAGCACACAACATCTATCAAGGTCTGATAGACTGAAAAGAGGTCCAAAAGTTTTATTTGCATTCCAGTAAGTGCCTCAATCACTTGAAGTTTCTGCTAGAGCTCATCCTCTTACTTAGCTTACTTTTTCACTGAGAGTGACAAAAGGTCTGGCTGAAGAACCATGCATGATTTAAGGAGCAGCTTGATAGAGAAAACTGCAAGTGAACATCCTGTGTCTTGTGTGTTCCCTGACCAGTTCAGCAGTAAGGCAATTAGGATTGGCTCCAATGTCATCACAACCCTTCTCGTTTTTAAGATCTGCACCTGATTGAATTGTAAGTACAAAGTACTCCCTCTGAGTAGTCAACTATTTCTTGATGTCAACAGCTCAGCGTCCCTAATGTTCCCATCCTCAATGGAGGATGATTAAGGGTGATACAATACGTGCTATGATTTCAGGCTTTTTTGGTGATCAGTGGAAGTTTCCACAAAAACGAAATTTGCTGCCTTTGAATAGTTTCTTTTTGTCCCTTCAGTATCACTAAAAAAGCAGGAACTAAACCTCTAGGACTATGTTTTGCAATACAGTGAAAATTTTGTGTGGTCACCCATTGTGGGGAATGGTGCTTAGTGCAGTAGGACTAGCTGCTTAAGGGAAATATACTGACTGTGGGATAGGAGTCTTGTACACATACCCTTGGAGGTGGAGGAAGATAGACTTAAGATAGACATAAGATAGAAGATAGACATAAGATAGAAGATAGATAAATATAAACATAAGAAGATTTTATATAAGATACCAAAGATATAAAATAAATAATTTCTTTTTAGACTGCTCAGTCATTTATGTGGCCTGTATCTGCACATTCAGGTGCACACCAAGGAAAACTGTGTCTCATTGACAAGAGTTTGACCCAAAACTGCATAAAAATACAATTCTGCCCACTGACAATCAACTGTCACATTAGCATAGACATTACAGCAACGTTGTGAAGCTGTATTACGTGTAAGAACATAAACACGTTCCTTTGCAAAGTCAAATAAATGAAAGGTCAAATAAATAGACATATTTTCAGTAATACTCCAGTCAAAATCCATGTCTTATGTTTCGCTGAAGAAAAATTGCCATTCTCTAACCAGTTGTCACTAGTTTATTTTTCAATAAAATACTTGTTATAACCATCCTTTTCTTTTTCTCTCTTTTTCAGATTGAGACTTATTGTCACCTGTGACTCTTCTCTGACACCCACTTTTCCTCCGATTTTTCCCAAGCAGTAAAATCCTCCATCCTACAACATCAGTGAGAAATCCCGCTACCTCCTGCAAATGTTTTTTTAGCTATATAGTAGTTGTCATAACAGATCTCCACAATGGCAGCTTTTCAAAACCAGACAGAGCCTAAACTTAGCAAACTCCTTCCCTGGACTGTCTTTTCCCTGAAGAAAATTTACAAAAATGGTGTAGAAAAGACAAACAAAACAATCTAAATTTGCTGAGAAACATCAAAAATACAACATGTATGACCAGACTCAACCATCAAAATGGTAATGCAGGCACAGCTATACCTGTAATATCAGTAAACAATTTAAAAATTAATTAAGACACATCAGTGCTGTTAAACCACAAGTGAGTGGATTGCATCAGCTGTGTGTATTTTGCTGACGGAAGCTGTGAGACATACCTTTTTAAATAATTATTATCTTTGCTTGATGTCCTGCTTTTTCAAACAGGTGGTTAGGCATGATTTTAAATAAGACAAAATCAAGTCAAAGTCGCAAGTATTCACATAGATCAAGTTTCTTAACCATTAAGGCTAAAGGATTTCCTTTGTTTTCACGAAATCTGAATCTTTTGCACAGTCTGCATTAGAAATTGCTGAAATGACAACAACCCAACATTGTATGTTATATCCTGTGAGACCATTCTTAAAGTGGAACTGTAAAGTGACAATATTTCTCAAGATTGTTTAGGAAGTGTAAAAGATTTGAAGAACCACTTGGCATTGCAAAGTCATCCAGAATTAGAGAACCAATAAATGTAACTTCTCATGAGACCCATAAGTAAGATTTAGCGACCAGCATGGGGCAAGTGTGATTCAGATGTCATTTACACTGGTGTAACAGCAATTCCACAGGCTGTGTGTAAGTTCTTATTTTTGTAAGAATAAAAATTAGTAGTAGTTCAAATATAATCTCACTAAGTTCATCAGCATTTTTTTCTGGTCTTTTCTCACTTTTAATCAGTAAATCTTACTGTGAATCTACTTGTTCCAGGCTTTGCAGGTATCAGATTATAGAAGTAAACATGTGAATGAACTTTAGGTCATAAACTGACATTTTTAAGAGCTATATACCATATGTGTCTAGTAAAATATGCTTTTACTTTGGTCTGAAGAACAAGTCTACATCTATCCACTTTCTACTGGCTGTAAATCATGAGGTCCACTGACTGCATACAGTAAATGTAAACAACTTAATGATCCAAAAGCAATTAGGAGGAAAGATACAGAGACAGTTAGATCAATATTGCCTGAATTGTCAAGTTCACACTATTATCCTTACTCACCAGAGAAGTGTTATTGGTGGTTCTCATCTTATTTTAGAGGGTAAAAAAACTTTGTATTTCTATTTGTACCTTATCAATTTTGGTTTAATACTTAATGCCTTTTTCTGAAGTCAAACTATTAACTATGCTCACATTGGTTTCCAGCCAGGAAGCAGAAATCATCCCCTTCAACTGTAATGTTAATGTATTTTCCAGCCAATCATTCAGGTCATAGAAAGCAATAAATTCTATAGTAACATATAATTTCTGTATCATTATATGACCTGAACCTGTATCCTGTCAAATGACTGAAAGAGATCCTGGAAGGTCATGTTTTGACTCCAATTAATTTGAATGTGCCTTTGAATATTTGCAAGTGCTGACAGGAGACTTTAGTTAGAAAAGTACTGTGAATGACAGTTGTTGGTCTTTACCCATTACAAGTATTGCACCGATTGCCAGAGGATCATTTAGGTATTGTTAAATGAAAGCCCCAGGGCTATGTTTGATGTCAGTGTTTTGATCAGCAGGTGGAACTGAAAATAGAGCATTTCTCCAAACAGATGTGCTTTCAAATAGTCCTTTAAGTAGAAGATGTCTGTAACTTTGTAGTGATTCTTTGTACATATGCTGTTCCCCTCATTTTTACAGGTGGGGCCATTACAAAGAGTTCTCTTTCTCCTTCGGCTGGTTCAGTTTGATTTTTTAATGACCAAGGAAACAATGTAGATTTTCCAGTGTCACAGTACACACCATTTTAAAAAATGTCTCAGATGATTATTATTATTATTTTTACCTCCAATAGTTTCAAAAATAAAATTATATTTAGAATAAGTTCTTAATAAGGGTATGATGTATTTTACTCTTAACTACTCTAGCCACCCAGTCCAGTAGTTAGCTTGTATATAAATTAAATCATTTATGGATACTGTTGTGGTGTTAAATTAGTAACAGGCAAATTGATGTATACAAAGACACATACTCACTGAACATCCTCTTCCTTTACTGTCATTCACCCAGATTAATTTTGTCCTGAAAATGGCCAGGATATCAGCATCTACACAGATAAATATCAAAGCTAAGATGAACTTTTTATTTATTTAAAACCTTACTGTAATTGCTGAGTTGCTCAGGCAACACTCAGAGAAGGTCTGATTTTCAAGATCCTCTGTCCATATTATGCAATAGCAAGATATAACACATACATATTTAAAAAGGAACTGGTTCTGAGTTTTTCAAAATGTATTTCAAATCGCTTCTTTGGACTCTGATTTTGTAAGCCTACCATTCAAAAATAGCTAGTAGTTCCTGGAAAATTCTGAAACATTTTTAGTTTTGCCTACAATATTAGATGAGATCAGGACGAAAGCATTCTAAGTTTATACACCCCCATCTAATACCTTGCTCATGCACTTGTACATACATGTATATATTTCTTAGGGAACTCTCACAAAATATGTATCTACTGCCTTTATTTACAGTACAAAAATCATGACAGAAACTGGATACTGTGGAAATTGTTAAAGAAGGAGCATTCTTTAACAATGCGTATGTCATATTTTGGGCATGCTAAAGACCCAGCAGGGAAGCCACAGTTGCCAGCTGCTTGATGTGTGCAGGCTCCAATACTTGGGAGATGTAAAATTAAATATTAACAGAGAAGACAACGTGCATTTGTTTTTATTCCTTCTCTGCTTTGTCTCTGCCGCACAACCACAGGAATAGTCATCAGCTCATTCAGCTCATCCTGACCAAAACTTTGTCTTTTCAGTTTTGACATTCACGGACATCAGAATTTAGTTCCACCAAATTTTCACCATTAAAATATTCAGGGTTTTTTTCGTCTTGAATGCCTCTGCTTATCCAATTTCTGCCATATGGATTCTATTGTTTTAATAATATTTTTAACATTATTTTTGTTAAGCCTAAATGCACAGATACTTCCCAGAAGAAAGAGGAATAATTCTAATGTAAAAGCTTTATTGCATCCACGCCTCTCTGCGGCAATGACATGCCTGAAAATACATGAAACCTGAAAGAAGAGACTTAATGAGGGTAACGCAGAAACAAAGAAGAACTGCTATTTCTATGTGTTGCTACAATATATATTTGCAATTGCTAACCGATGTTAAACTCTACACTAGATTACATTGATCATGAGAATGCATATACTTGATTTAATGGGTTTTCTGTAAAGCAGGGCTGTACACAGGGTTTTAACATTGGGTTTTGGATTTTTGAGTCTTAATGATAAACAATCTCAAAATTTATTTTAAATAATCAAACTCTTAGTCTTTGATGTTCTTGATATTTTCAGTTATTTTATTGTACATTAAGTAGAATTTTACCCATAGCTGAAAACAGGCCTGGCTAGAACAGTTACATGTTCTTAACCACAGTGGAATAATACAGGAGGAAATGTCATGAGCATCGAATTAATTTCTGTACAAAGTTAAATATCCTGGCAGACTGAGAAATCATCGCCACTAATGTGGTCAGAGCATCTGCATACAAATCCAAATCTAGTCTAATGTCAGTAGGTGTAAGTTCTTACTCAGAAAATTCATTACATTGGCTCCTGAATTTTAATGGGAAGTCATTGAAATAGTTTATCATTTACAATGTTGTATTTGCTAGCTTTTCCATTGTGTATAAATTTTATTCTGTACTTACAAAAAAAAATAAAATCCATGAGCATATATGGTAATTTTAAAAAGGACAGCTATCCTAACAACACGTATTGAGAACAAATTCAGAGTTCTCTGCAATCAGGAGAGAAGAGAACATGGTCTCTCTACAAAGGCCCGGCGGAATTGTCAAATACCAGTCTATTTTAGCAACTAAGATGCTAACATAATGACACAATATTATAATCAGGATAGTTAACTTTCTCTTCTACAGAACAATACATACAAAACAGTAATGCGTCTACAACTTAACAATATCTAAGGACATAAAGAGTCAGGAGCAGAATTTTACTTTGAAATAGCTATACATCCTGACCTACACCAAATCCGTCCACTCACTGTATGACTATCCACACTAAATATCACTAGTGTGGCTGTCTGGAACTCTTTTGATGCCGCTTGAAAACCTGGTGATGCTCAAGTTGTTTGCTTGTGACCACAGAAGGTGTTCAGAAAAGACTCAGGGTGAAAATTTCCAGAACGGTGACCTTGTAAGCTGTTCAAACTTCTGCCCTTTGTCTGGTATATCACAAAACCAAACAAATCCAACTCAATTTTGTATGGTGAGGCCAGTGGTATTGCCCTTTACACTTCCAGGATTTGTCACCACTGAAAGAGGAACTAAACTATATTGCAAATAATGCCTTCAAGTAGCAAATAAGTTTTTTCAAAGAGGAGAAGTAAGAATGATCAGAGGTAAAGAAAATAATACTAACATAAGGAAATGGTGAAACTTGTTTAGCACAATAGTTAACGGCGGGGGAAAAAAAGGCGCAATATAATTCAGCATCTGGAACCAGAAACTAACAACATTTGGATCAGCAATAAGACAAAAGAAATGTGTGAGCATAATTTACCATTAAAACAGTTAGTTCAGCAAAGATAAATCCATTTTCCCCTCAAAATTTAAAAACCAAAATCAGAATAATATTTATGCAAGAAGTACTTCTATCAGAGTGGCAGAGGGTAGATTCTTTGTTTACAAGATCACCTTGTTTCAACAGCACTGTTCAATCCAAAGCAAGGATTTCATTCAGAAAAGCAGAAAAGCCTGCATTGTGTGGGTCAGATTATTGAATCTCAGTAACACTTTCACTGTTAATATCTGTTGACTTCAACAGCCAGAGGCTATTCCACAAGCTCCTGTTTCCTTTCCCTTATGCATTGGATACCACTGTCCTGCTGCAGTGGAGCACAGCCAAGGTGTGCTTCTGCATCTAACCCTGCGGTTACCTTGCTAACTCTCCCAAAACTGCCTCTGAACTGGTTGTAATCTCTGAGATGAGGTCATGCCCAATGATGTTGGTTTATTTTGTATTTCTTTCCCAAAGTAATTCTTTTGGAAATTTGCACTTAACCCAGCACTGGAGGTACTATATCCAGTAGCAGCAACAGTAATAGTGCATGCCACATGGTTTTCAGTGCATAAATATATTTAACGGATACTCAGGGAAAAGTACTGTTGACTCTGAAATAATACAAGTTTGTAAGTATGTTTCTATGTTTACACTTGTACAATAAATATTACTTTGCTTCTTCTCCATTCTCCGTTTTATGTTTCTGTGCTTTTGCATGTGTATGTGTCAGAACATTAATTGTTGCATTTTGGAGGTTTTGAGTAGATTGCGGATGAGACTAAATTAGAGAGAGGAAAAACATGGTTAACAGTGGCAACTCAAAAAGGAAGTCAAAACCCAACAGCTCCTATCCTATTTGGAAGACCAGCACAAAATTTGCAAACCTCAATAATGCATAACATGTACATTTTGTGGAAAGCTGAAAGGTTTTAAAAAATCTAAAGATGTTTTTTCTTAGTTTTGTATTTTCTTATATAAAATGCAGAAATGTACACACTCTTCTGATACACTTAAAAAAAAAGACATTATTGAAACATGAAAGATTAAATATATCAGATCAATTCAACTTCCCAGCAGTGGAATAATCTGAAAGAGACTTCTATTACTACTACGGTTGATGAGTTATTTATTATGATGAAGAGCTACTCTACCATCATCAAATGTACTTTCAAACTTTTGTGTAGTATTTATAAAACTGAAACAACATTTCAGAACAAAACTTCATCAAAATATAGGTGTGTGTAAATAAGTTGCCATGAACTAGGCATTATTAGATGGATGGTAAACAACAAAGGAAGGTGTCCTTTAGAACATACGAGTATTTATCTACTGTCTTATTTAGTCCAAGCATTTTTCTGTCAGGCCAGGCTAAAGGTTACTCATCTCTTTGGTTACACATTGTACAACTCCAAGGTCCTAGGAAAACAGAAAAAGCTAGAGAAATTACAAAGGAAATGAGTCTGACACAAAGGCTGGAGGATAAATACTGTAATGAGAGACTGAGGGAGCTGAATTTATATAATTTAGAATGGTGAATACTAAGGGGGATATTATGCGTTTTCAAGAGTCTACAAATGCCCTCAGAGTGACAGTTTACCTGATAAAAGTCTCAGTCACAGCCTCAAGAAAATACAGATGAAGAACAATATCTTGAGGCTAAGAAAAGTTTAGACAGATATTAGGAAAAAGTTACTAACAGTGTAAGCAATTGAATAATGGTGTAGTCTATAGTACAAAGGGGGCTTCTGGCACTTTTACTACACACATTTGAGAGCAACTCAGATTAGAAATTATAGGAACAATGAAATAATCTTGAAAAATATAGATGCTAAACTAAATTAAATCCTTTCCTTTTGGCCCTGAAGTTTTATGGCTTTGGAGCTAAAATATGTATTCTCTAAAATACCTCTTAAGTATAAGGAAGGTAATGCCTAATAATATAAAATTAAATTTAAGATATTAATGTTAAAAACATTAAATAATTGTATCTTCATCCTCCTTAGTTAAGATGCAAAATCATGATTCAAGAGCAGTACATAAATAAGAAATGGCACAGATAGGAGTATCTGAGGTTTACAGCAGTTGATAAAAGGGAGAAAAAAATGCTTTAATTAAAGCTGAAATCAACGATTAATAGAGAAAAAAATTGCTACCAAAGGAAAATTACTTTTACTCCACAGAAAAGATAAAAGTTGACAAGCTGGTAAATCCAATCATAAAACACAATTATATTAGGATTTATCTTGTACTGTTTTACTGGAACTACAAAAGTATAACCCCAGTAAAATGACTACAGATTGAATGGACCTCAAGACTGAATTATCAGTCCCCTGAGAAGTTGATGTATTCTTCATATCAGCTCTAAGATCCTTTGGCTCACACTGAACAAAGCTTACATTTCCATTTTCATTTCCTTTACCCTTGCCCTATACCTAAAAGCTTTCGTACTCCAGAGCCATCATTTTATAACAGTTGAAATTATTTCATTTTTCATAAAAAGACAGAAAGATATTCAAGCACCTCTTTGACCTTAAAAATAGTTTTCAAAGGTTTGGTGGGTGGTTCAGATACCTAATATTTAGAGATCAGTAACTTAACAAAGAAAATACATTACATCATTCTTTCATATGAGATAATACCAAGGACTAAACAAGCCCTCTTTAAAAAAAAAAATTAAAAAACCAAACAAAACAAAACCTTGCATTTCTGAGTTAAGATACAATTGCACATATTTCCTGTTACAGAATGGATATCTCTTGATTGTATACTCTTTTACAATGAAAGTCGTAAGGAGAAAAATAATTCCTTCTCGTGAATTTCAGATAGCAATACTTAAAATTTAGAGGCTAAAAATAAAAAAAAAACCTAAAAAAATCTCTATCTCTCATCATAATACTAATTCCACAGAAAATCTATCCTGATACATAGAGGATAGATCTGTCTGGCTAGCAGCACCTTGCAGCATTTCCTCAGTTCTGAAGATGGCTGTGAATGAGACAGGACTAGTTACTGGGTCTTGTGACCATTTCCTTCTGCAAATAAAAGTGTAATCTAATTCTTTGAGGGTTGTTGATACAATTTTTTTTCTGAATATTAGGAAGAAAAACAAATTAATGATCCTTCAGACATTCGCATCATTACAAACTGAAATTTCATGACAGCTATTTCCTCTTACAAACGACTGTGTATTTTTTTACTGTATACTTTATAAGATTTGAAAGTCTATTGTTTTTCAATTCACAAAAGGATTAATCTTAACCACTTCAATGTCTTACTTTACTTTACTCACAAATTAAGTATCCTATAGTCGGTTATATTTGTAAAGTGTTACCAAAACGGTCCCTCAGTAAAATGAGAATTTTTATGCAACAAGTTTTGTCAACATATGCCGTTCCACATCTAGGCATCTATTTGAAACCATAAATCTGGTTTCATATCCTCTAGCATCAACAGTAGTTATCTCATTCCACACTATGAGATAATTAATACATCAATTTTCACAATATTAATGTAAGCAGTGGAAAATAAATATTCATGAAGCTCTCCAGTAATGACCAAAAAATAATAATATTCTGCTAAAAGCCTGACATATACCTTGAAAAAAGAATTTTACTAACATATGAAAATGACCTCTAGCTTTAAATGGGCTTCTTCCAACTTGATATTAAAATGTGTGACCTAATCTCCTTCTGCATAATACCTAATTAAAACTGCTGTATTACTAATATGTTACAGATACAAAGCAGAAGTCTTATGTGGCCTATTCAGGAAGAAGCTTCTGTAATAAAAATTTTACTCTTACATTGAAAATGTCTGTATTGCTTATAATTCAAAATAACATAAGATATTTGAATGCATTTCCAGTAATATTTCAGAGGTGCATAAAATGTCTTTTATATGTCATTGAAGTTGCTGTACAAAATCAATTGGTATAAGAGGCAGTACTCCATAATTGCAACCAATCCTTCACTATCAGCAACAAAGAAAAAATTAAGTGAATGTAAGTAGATAAATTTATTTTGTCTTTAACCAGTCTTTGCTATGCAAATACTCAAAAGTTCACATCTTTACTTGTCAAGTAAATTTTTTTACAGATCTTGAACTATTTTTTCCATTTTTTCATTTTTCCTCATTTAATACATCTCCTTCTTTAAACACCATTTCCATGCTAGATGATTCCAGACTCACTCCAAACACAGACAAAACACTAATTTTCAAGCATATAGATATGAACTCATCTGCTTTCCTGTAATCTAATAATGTTGCTTTTCCTCAACTACTTGTGGAATGTGGTTGAACAACCCAGATGCAATGTTTGCTGATCATTCAGGTTATGAAAGGAAATATAAGTGACTGATAAGTGGCAAAGAATAAAGTTTTTTCTTTTGAAATTATTGATCACCTCCTTTTAACAAGGCAGCAGATAGCAATCTCATCACGCTTGTAGTACAAAACTGTTAGCAATGGCCTTATAAGTAAGCTAGAAGGGTCCAAACATCTGATTCCTAACCACAACTCTTAAGCCTATGCACTCTATGTCTTCATACAAGAGACAGTGTGTGCCTCGCCTGGCCTACCTATGAGTGTGCAGATAACCATACTTAGTCGATACTAAGTATACTAAGTATACTAAGGATACTAAGGATACTAAGCAGGCTCATTCTTCAAAGTGGAATTAGACTAGTCATTAAGTGAATTCTTACTGCAGCAAAAGGTGCTATAACTTCTTTCTTATCTAACCACATGAAGAAGAAAAGCATTATAAATGCTTATCAAATTAAAACCTTCAGAGAAGATTAAGGTCAAAGGACATTTTACTATTCAAGGAAAATAAAAGCCAACAAACTTTTTTAGGGAAAAACATGACTTCAAAGTAAGAATTATTTCTCGTGAGTATTGGTTTACTTATGGTAAAGTTAGTTGTGACTACTCAAGACTGTCATACACCTTTGTTTTATTTATTTATATTTATATAGAGAACATCTAAAAAACCCAACCATGTCATTTTACAAGACATAAAATGCAAACAATACATTTTCTTTACTGGGGCAGGTGATTGCATTCAAATTTGGAGAGTCTAGGATTTATGAAGACATGATGCTAATTTCACTTCTTTCACTCCTCCGAAGTATATTTTCTCACATTCTTTGTCAAGCTTGCTTTACTTGCTTTCAAATGAAAACAAGTCAATACACAACCTTGCCTATGTTGTGCAACCTATTAGACTTTAGCAAAGTGCCTTGTCACTGTCAAGAAATTGTCATGGCAAGTGACCCAAAAAAGGTACAGTAGTACAAACTAATATAGCTCAAAGGAGTGGTTTTAATAGCTATCATAGCTGGAAATGATAAAGACACATGAGTTCATGTCTATAATGAAAATACAAACAGATCTTTGCCTTTTATGAAGAGAGGAAATGAGATTGCACCTATGTTTCCATAGCTGAACATGTTATGATTTATCATAATGATAATTCAATAATCATAACCAAAGCACTTGAATTAACCCAAGTCAAAAAATACTGCACTAAAAGGTTGTCTAAAATGAACACTGTGGACAACAGAGTTTGAAAAACATACCATAAATTTTAGTACAAACCAACTCCTCAATATGTGACAAGGCCGTTCCAACCCACAAAGAAAACCTGAAGTGTTGTACAGCCTCTCCCAAAATTCAGGAGCTGGTGAGGGTGAAGGTGGGAAGTCCATTTTGCACTATGATTTCAGTGAGAGTTTTGGATCTATCCAAGGTTAGGGTTGGATTTGTTATTTTTGTTGTTCATACCTGCAGGAAGAAGTGGCTCTATTTACATGAAAAATATGCCCATAATACTAAAGCTGATAACCACAAACTAACTGATTTCATAATTATTTTTTGTGATAGAAATATCCTGAAGGATTTTTGAGTCTTAATTTCATTTTCTAAGCTGTACTGAAAGTCAATCTGACGTCAACAATTAATGAAACACAAAATTAATCTTTTCTGTACCTTTACAATTCAAGAGCACTCCGAGTACATATGGGATAATAATTCTTCAAGAAGGCACTATCCTAGCTACAGAGATGAGCAGAGTCTTGAAATAAGATAGAGTCAAAGCAATATGCAACAGCTATCTTAAACACACTCTGGTATTTCCTGTGCTAGACTTACACAGTAGATAGTAGAAGCCACGCTAAAATACCCCCAAAATTGTTTTCACACTTACCACGCTTTCTTCACTTCTAGTGAATGATCTGAAGTAAAGAGAGATGGAAGTATTCAATTTCTTGTGCATCTACCCAGGGGTGCCTTGAAACATTTATAAGATTTGTTTACTTTTTCCTCATCATACATTACTATAAGTGTTTATACCATGCACGAGTCTAGTCAGCCCTCTGATAATGTCTCCATAGCTTTGCAATGACACTGATTTTACAACTACAACAGGAAAGTTAAAAATGTTTCAAAATTTTTCTTACCAACACTGGAGTTTGCAAAATTGCCTCAGCATTCTTGAGTATTCAAACAAGTAATGGAACATGAGTGTCACACACTCTGACAAACTTTCAGTTGCTTCCTAGAACACATCAAATATTGCTGTCACTTCTGCAAAGCAAGCGGTCATGTAACTGTATAAGAGCACACACTGCCTGTGCTTAGGACACATTTAATTTTTATGTTTGAGATTAAATCCTGCAGATTTTATGGATGTCAAAAATCTAGTAGTCAAATTTCTCAATACATAATGGAAACACCAGTCTAAGGTTAATTGGCAAGATCAATAGTTCAAGAAACACTGGCCCCTGCCATCACATACCAGATACGCACTTTAAATACCCAACTGAAGTGCTCCTGAAGATGATGCGGTACATGCCTTACACAGTACACAGTACACAGAGTAACAAGGTTGAGAAGCTGCTTGCAGTGGCATATGTGATATACCTAACATAGATGACCCTAATTTAATAGTTCTACTAGAGATTTTCAATGTGTTCATCAAGAAGATTTGGCAAAGTTGTATTATCCATCTTGTATCAAAGGCAACACATAACACACAACATTGGAAGATGCAGAACAGGAACTGAAGTTTCCTTGACACAAGAGTTTTAGTTAAGAATTGGTTCTGTGGAAATCTGATTATGTAGGAAGCTATAAATCAGTTCTCATTGTGATTTCTTTTGTTTGCTACATCATATTTGTGTTTTTAGACAAGTCTAAACCTTTGAAAAAGTCAAAACATCCTTACCATTCCTACTCAGGGGGATTTCAGAGTTTCTGGATAGCTCCGAAGTGAAATGAGTTTGAAAGACACACTCAGAAAGACTAAGCCATCTCAGTAAAATGATGCAGGATAAAAACTCCACTGAAATGAATAATGAACTTCAGTGTAAATTCAGCAAACAGCACCAGACGTCAGAGATCCACAATTGCAGATCTGAGATCAAGGATAACAGGTGATAAATTACAAAAAGAAATTAATTATTCGAAGATTCACACTGAGAGCATAAGAACATGAAAGGTCTTGTGGTAATACAAAGTCTTAAGTACAGATGTAAGGATGGTTTTAGAACTAACATCAACATAACTAATAGGCTGCATTTTGTCCTTAAATTTACAACATTCCATTCTTCTTCTCAGCATTTCTTTTTTTCATTCCAAAGGAAGCTTTTAGATTGACAGCTGGTTCATTTCCTCTTCATTTGTGTGGAAGCATTGATTAGCATCAGGTTAGCAAGGTACAGGAACTCCAGTGTTTCTCATAGCTTACAACTCCCTAAAAATAACATGTTGTAGGTCGACTAAATCAATAAAAACAGTTTTCGACTTTAATAACAGCATAATATTTTCTGAAAATGTACCCTAGTGCATAACACAAAGCAATTTCCAAATAATTTAATGAAACTAGAAGACAGCTTGCTCTGCGGCATGCCATGCTGAGACAAAGTTATAAAAGCTGTGATGGGACATTACTGTTTGTTAACATTTTCCCATGAGCCTTCTTTCCGGTGTCATTTGAGAGCAAGTCATTTAGTGATACCGAATTTATTTGCACAGATGTTTTTTTCATGTTTATTTTACCACTGAGGGTATGTAAACATAAAATATGGCTGAGCAAAAAGCAATTTTAAGTATCAGTAGGTTCTGCATATTACTGACAAGGTACATGTTGCTGACTCATTCAGTTGTAACAAAAATCACATTTGGATCTCACATAGCATTTGAACTATTCTAAACAGCTAGTATACAGAATACAATAATTATTAAACATATATGACATAATTCAATTTTTATCTTTAGAAGCAAATTTGCCATTTTGTTTCTTGGCTCAGAAAAAAGAAGTTTCTAATGTATTAGAATGTTTTCAGGAAACATTTGTTATCACAGAAGTACATATACCAATCCAAAAAAAAGCTTATTAATGCAAAATATGACTAAATATGTAAGTGAATAAAGTGAAAAGTGAAAATGAACATAGTTTTCCAAGCAGAATTACTATTAATATATTTTTTCTAAAATGTCCATGTAACTGCAAGTACTCTTGAAAAAAATCTCTATAGAGATCACTCTTATTTCTCATTCCCCTACATACACATTCTTATTTCTCATTCCCCTACATACAGTAAGATATGAGTATTCCTTCCTTACAATGACTTACAAGGCATAGAGCACAATGCTCTAAAACAACTGCTGTAGAAGAATTTTTTGGTAGGAGACAGCAGGTTATCTCTGAATTAGAAAGGGATTACTTGGTATTTTTTGAGTCATGAGTGAAGAACAATCTGCAGAATGCAGGACAGATGAAAGGGGAGATTTAAAGATCATGAATGGTATTTAGTAATTTCCATTTTACATGTAAGCCTTTATAAAATTTCCCCTAAGTAAACAACTCTCTTGCTTCTGTAGCATTTATGAATCCATGAAAAGATACTTTTTGTAACTGATCTTTTCAGTATATTGTGCCCATCTAAAATACAGTGCAGCAGTGGTTTTATGGCCTAAGCGGGAATTTCATTTCACTACATCAGAAGCTAGAGTAGTTAAACAATAATAATTTTGCATATTGATCACACACATCTTTTTTTGACCATCTTCTCTGTCATTTACTGGAAAACTCTGACATAAATCTTTCAAATGTACTAAGAGTAGCAGAAAGAAGTTTACAAAATCATTTTGCAGCAAAATAACATAACATGTCCACAAGAAAAACGTGGTGTCCCTTTTCCACTCTGAGCATATAAAGAGCAAGCCCAGCCATGGGTAATGGAAGCACTCAGGAGTTCCTTCTCTCAGGAGAATATGTGATAAATTTATAGTTACCATGGAGATAATTAAGGTGCTTACAGACTTAAGACTATGGAGCACCAGTCTCAGATGTGGTCTAACAACCTGTAGAAAGGAAGACAAGATTTAGTAGCAGTTGCTGTCATTAATTTCCAAAGGATAAGGCTTCCTTCTGAAAAATTATAAGAAGCTTTGAGAAAGGGATTGTCCTTCTGGCATCTAACTCAATTGACCTCTTAAATGCATGTAAATGAAACAAATATATTTTAAAAGTCTAATGTATTAATGTTGCTTAGCACTGTAGCACTGTATAGTTTTAAATCTTGAAGTATGATGCAGTGTTATGAAAACAGAAACTTCTGAGTGTTGTGTTACCTGGGTAAATATATTTGGGAAATTCATGTCAAACCCTGGAAATAGACTGATTGAAATATTCAGAAGGGGAAAAAATCAGAACTGGATTAAGTAATTTGAAATTTAAATAAAAATTTTAAGGCTTTCATAAAATATTTAATTAAAAATATGAGCATCTACATTTCAGAGAGTGAATAGCAACTATATTTTTATTCTACTAAGTAATCCTTCTCAATATAGATGAAACAGTTGGCAGTTCTAATATTATAATACTGATCAGAAAATCATATTTAATCAAACTAAAAATGAAAAAAGAGAGATGATTATCAAGGTACAGCACCTCCTGGGTATGTTCTCAGGATACCGTCACAGTCCTAGTCCTGACACTTGAAACTCCCTAGCAATGCCTGACTTAGCTATTTCCCTGATGTGGGACACGTTGGTCGATTTGCTCCAGACTTTCTCCTTTTCTCACTTTTTCAGGCTGCACCATCTCAAATGGCCTTAAGCACTATAGTAAGCATAGGCCCCTGGAGGGAACTGGTGGCTGCTCTCGCCATTCTGGAAGACAAGCTGATGAAACGTGGTCACTGCTCTGAGTGTAGGTTTAGGACTAAATGGATTCCAAAAAAGGGGCTCAGAAACTGAAGCCAATGATCTGCCATAAACAGTTCAAAAAGTAGTAAGAAAAAAGAAGCATTTTGGAGAAATCTGTGCTACAGAGCTGGCAGAATATTGATTTTTTGGTCAAGTTCCAAGGTCTACATCTGTTAGAGAACCTATTAAGAGATTCGCAGTGAGCAGGGAAAGATAAGGACTGTGGAATAAACAAAGTGACCTGAAAATTGGAGAGTTCCAGGCACATTTGAAAACAAAGAATTTTCCTTTAGGAACAACTGTATGTAAAGGAAAAAAACAAGCAAAGAACGTCCAAGATGATAGAGATTTACCCACTCAAATACAGTGAAGAAAAAGAAAGGACAAAATATTTTGCAGTTCCTCAAGTCATTTTTGAAGCTGAACCTCCAGACTAAATTTCTGCAGAAACTGACACGTTGTATATTCTAGAAACTGTGTTGTTTTCTGCTGTACGTAGGTGGCATTTATGCTTTGCCTCACCTCTAGCATCATATTTTATCATGATACTGCAGAAGAATCAAAATGCAGTTCCAGAACATATCACTTGCAGACTGTGATTTGTTAAAGCGACTCTTCTGGACCAGCAGACACAGAAGATTGCTATTTCATCCTTCTAATACTTTATGAATTTTCTCAAAATTTCTGTAGAAGGCTCACTATTCAGTAAAGCATTTATTTCCAGGAAATCAGAAGTGGCCCTGATCTAAACAGGTTGTTAGACAGAATCCCTAACAATTTTCATAAAATGGCCTTTGCTTTTCCTGCTTCAAAGTTATGGGATATGCTTTGAACTATTATGAAGCAATCTCTTTCATTGTCCTTGACTGGTTTCAAAAGACAAATGCTTCACTATCCTTTTCTGAAACACGTCTGTGCATGATTTTTTTTTTCTGTTTTCTCACAATGCTGCGACTTCATTTGTTGAAGAGTGTTTTGGCGTTTTGTTGTTGTAAGTACCAATTCCCTATCTTATATTTATCATACATGATTTAGACAGCTTTGGTGTTTTCCCCGCAAAAAAATTAAAGCCTGAAAACACTGGCTTGTATTTAACTGGACTTCTTTAAACTATAAATAATTCTAATTTTAGAAGAAGCATCACTTTTATTTTTACTTATAAGGTTGACATGAAGACAGCAATGTAACTCCAGTACCACTGTATTTTGTGAGTCACACTAATGCATTGGAGCTCCACAATTAGACCATCAACTTAAATTTGTTTGGTTTTCATTCTTAAATTTGAAAGTCTAAATTTAGCCCTTTTCAGCAAAAACATAGGCCCATTCACTGCAGCTATTTGCTAGCACGTGTATTTCTTCACTTGCCTGAATCAATAGCACCTGCCATCCCAAGCTACTTTAAAAAGCTGGGGTAGGATCTGAAAAAGATCTCATCCTCACTACGTTAACTTTCAAGTAGCATCGAGTTCTAACAAAGATCGCCCTGGAGAATATTACAAATGCTTTCATGAGCACTTTGCATTAAGAGCTCCAAAATAGGGGCACAGAGAAGGGACAAAAATATAGCGTTAGAGACCACACCCAGGAAAGTCCTACATGAGAGTTAAACGTTCAAGTGCAGAATGCAGACAAACAACTAACTCCCATCAACTTAACATTAAATATGTAATTGCTATTAGTCCTTTGAACATTGGCTCTGTAGAGTTCTTGAAGGCTAGCCAACATTGAGGGGGTTTTGGAGGGGTTTTTGAGAAGTGTTGAGGCTTTTAGAGGATTTTTGGTTTTTTCACTATTTCTGTAGTATGAGGGAGTTTCTCTTCTGAGGAAGCTGAGAAGCAGGCTGATAAAATCCCAACCACTTTATTTATATATAAATACACACACATATACATATCCAGAAACAGCCTTTTATTGTTTTGGCTAGGCATCAAAAGGCAAACGGAACATATCACATCTAACTTATCCTTGTGATAAGTTCCATCCTTGAGGAAAAAAAAAAATAGGTAAAATTTCCTGCAATGCAAGAGGGTTAATCAACACAAACACCAAGGGAAAAAGACAGGATATAAGAAGTAAAATGATAACATTTTATAATTTTTTGAAGAATACCTTTCTGCCTCATCTATTTATTAAAAAACAGGCCTTTTTTCAAAATACTACCCTATGATAAGAAACTCCCAGGAATCCTCTCTACAAGGGTTATGTTACTTTGTAAATGGCTTTATGTTGGCCTTTTGAGGATGTGCAGAAGTTGCCAGTAGCTCATAAAGAGCTGTCAATATCACAGAGCCACCAGTGATACTTCGTCCCCACAGGCAAATGTGAGCAAAACCATGGCTCTACATCAGTAGAAAAGTAGAACATTTGGCTGTTGCCAAAGAATCAACATTAAATGTCATTTTAATATGTCTATCAGCAAATTACCCTTGCAATTACATTAGTAGTGTTAGCATGAGGTTACACTAATAATACTACAACTAATAATTTGACCATCGCTATTGAGTTCCAATAACATTGTTAAAACTGAAAACAATCAGTTTCTATTTTATGTCGTTATCATCATGACTAAATATTTAGGATGCACAGGATATAGTCATGAATAGGACTATAGTGTTAGGGATGAGTGAACATAAAGGAGCACCCAGATCCAAAAATCCTGTGATCAACAGAAGCAAAGACAACGTATAAAGAGTTTGTTCTCATCTTCCCAAGGAAAATAAGTCTTTATTCTTAAAAATAGTGCAAATTTCTTTTAGATTTTGGCTTCTTGCTGTGGCATTTCATTCTGTAGAGCACTGCAAAACATGGCAAAAAAAAAAAAAAAAGGAAGGGTTTTGCTCTTTTAAATAGAATCATAGAATCATAGAATAGTTTGGGTTGCAAGGGACCTTTAAAGGTCATCTAGTTCAACTGCCCCTGCAATGAGCAGGGACACCTTCAACTAGATCAGATTGCTCAGAGCCCCATCCAACCTGACCTTGAATACTGAGGCTTTTTCTCAGTAAGATGCTGACTTACCCCACAAGCATGCAAAGCACTCAGGCATACTTTTGCTGTTAGGCGCAATAACAGTCCATCTTTCAACGATTCCAGTGCTTAAGATAAGGATGTACTCAGTTAATTTGCTGCGGTATTCTGCAGTTCTTCTTTTAGTGCCCATGATTAATGCCTTAAGTGACTCATTCTCCATATGCCTTGAAAGAAGTGAAAATGAAACACTTTTCCTTTGTTGATGAGAGAAGATTACAAGACTGGTATTGATATTGAATCTTTCTTCTTCCATAACCACTAATTATCTTGTGTTGTGTGCACAACTCATTCTCCATGTTGCCACATATCTATCACTGTAGGTAGATGTTTTATCATCCAATAAAGCATAATTCCTCTTATCTATGACTTTTCATCTCTGTTGTCTTATCTCTGAGCACACTGAGTTCTTCATACGTTGGTTAAGAGTAACTGCTCTTGCAGTGGCACTACTCAGTAGACAGCAACTTCTTTTATGTACTAGATTCATGAAATTTGACCTCATAACTGCTTGTCTTCTCTCTTCAACTTGACATCCTTCACAGTATATCGACTTTTGGATCTGCCAATGGCAGCTTTAAATATTATTGCTCTCTAGTTTCTTTAACACTGAACATAGAAAACCTAAAAACTACATTTGTCATTGTATAACGACAACATATAATTCAGACGATGGTAGGGAAAGGTGAACCAGAGGAGGAATTAATTATGTCAGTCACAATGCATTAGGTATGTTGATGAACAGTATACAATTACCTGTTTTCAATAGAGTTAAAAACAAAGCTAAGTAATGGATAAATTATTTACTGATAAAATGTAAACATTTCTAAATCCCTATATAGCAACTTCATGTACAACTTCATCAGTAGATAACAACTCCTCAAATCTTATGTCATTTAAAATATGGAATGGGAAACTATTGCTCTGGGTTATAGAACAGGCAGGCCTAGAGCATGGGATGCAAGCAAGGGCTAACTGACTGCCTAACATGAAATTTCTCTTACCAAATCCACAGGAACTAGGACTTCCCTTTCTCTTATAGGTGAACTATATGCCTACATCCATCAACAAAGTGTAGATTTTTTTGCCTTACTGGCAGAGCATAGAGGTTATAAAGAAATATAATTTGATGACAGATTAAGTGCATTGGTGACATGATTTCCAATTCATCTACAAGAACCACGGGATGACGTTATAACACCTCTCTTCTCCAATTAACACACTAAATTAAGACACGTTCAGATATACAAAGTATATTTGCTAGGATTTGAACCTCGAGTAATGGTAATAAGATAGAAGAATAGATAAGAAGGGGGAAAAAAAAGAGAAAAAAGTAATCAACATTCACATGTCCTTCCTAATTGTAAAAATGAAACGTAAAAGTAGCAGTATGGTTTTAGAACTCTGTTGCTCTCTGGTGCCTTAATCTATTCAAGAGCTACATGGAAATAAGGTCATTATGTTCAAGATTGCAGATAATACAAGGATTAGAAAATAGAGCAAATAAGGTTGATTGGTACAAACTAAGTCAGATTTTGATTGTTTACATGAACAGCATAGCAGATGGTAACGGCATTTTGTTGTTCAGAAAGATGCAAAATAATTAGGCTTGGAGCAAGAAAACAAGCCATACAATATGTGGCAAATGGCCCAATAATTTAACACACTGATCAGGAAAACAATTTGAAGGTTATTACAGAAAATCATTTTAACCAGTAACACAAAGCAGAGTAGCAGTAAAAAAGGCAAACAAAACATTATTGTGAATGTGTAGATGGATAGACTATAATAAAAGAAAACATAATGCTGTTACTGTGCACTTTATATTAGGCTATACAGGAAATGCGTGTGCTGTACTGGCTACCTGGTACAAGAAGAAACTAATCTATTGAAGTGGGGAAAAAAGGTCAGCAAGATGATATTAAATCTCAAAAAACACACGTCTAGAAAAATGTGGCTTCAATATTAAGGTTATGAAAGAATGTATATGACAATAAGATGGAAAACAAGATTTCTTCTAATCCTAAATTCGCAATTTCAAGTATAGAAGCTCCAAAGAAAAGTCCATTTTCTCTAATGCCCAGATTATACAAGTCATCCTTTTGACACCATGGTACTCATTAACAAATAATATCATACTGGGTATCAGGGTCCTAAAAGAGTTGCATTTACAGTCCTTCGAAAGGATTATGTATTCCAGCACAGCTTCCTATATTTGGTTGAGTCAAATTTCCTCATCCTAGTGTGAAGCACTGAAAGTTAGTAATAAGTTAGAGTTAGGTGCACAAAAATGTTGTTATGGTCACTTTATCCACAATTAATGACCATGATGCAAAGTAAATGGTATTTAAATAAATGCAAAAACATAGATATATCTGGCCTTTTCCTCTCTAAATGTTTTAAGTTTCTATTCCTGTGTTAAAGTAACTGTCATGTCACAGCTATATACTAGCTACATCAGCAGCATCATTAAAATAGTACTTTTGGTCTGGTGTTAATAAAGTCAGTGAATAATTTTAGCCAGAGACTAGGTTTAAATGAAATTCAGTAAATAATTTTCAATAATTCAGAAATACAAATTTTGTAGTGAAAATTCATAGAAGTTCAAGTCTAAAGGCAAGAATTCTTTACAAAGATGATTTATCTGTTCTGCTATCATCACTTTTTCTTTACTGTAAGACATGGACTCACTCTAAGTTGTTCGGTTTCCTTGAAGACAAAGAATTTAGCTGCTTTTAAAAACTAAATTTTTCTTATGTCAGCTACTTTTAAAGGTACATGAAATGCTTAACATCAAGATTTATGACAGCTTCCCAAAATAAGATTTTTAAAATTCTATTAAAGACTTAACCCTTAAGCATCTGTTAACCTCTAGATTTAAAAGCCTCTTATGTGGGCTGTTTTTAAACAACATATTTCTTGTTATGGCAGCAAAATTACTTACCATAAAAATTATTTATTAGCAATGCCAAAACAACATATGAGACAGTAATTTCAGAGATGATCAATTTCATTGTTTCCTAATAAATTCCTAATTAAGATGCTATTGAAATTATTATAGTTCCCATCATCTGAAATAGTGCTGAGTGTGTTACCTTCACTAACTGTACTGAGAGTTTAGTTCTGCAGAAAGTATACTTTCAGCATGGCAAGATATGTTCAGTCAGATAAGGAAAGGTGGTGTGGAAGCTCCTCTGTATCTTGCTTGGAGGGGTGGTGGGCAACTCTCATTCCTGAAGCGCACAATTGTGGGACCACCTTAGTGAGATCAGTCCCACAAAAATTCTCTCTTTTTTAGTAATATGCTCTAGGAATTCTGAGAAACATAATGGTATAAAGTCCAGCACTCCTTTGCCTGGAAATATGAAAAACTTCTGCAGTTATCTGTGTAAACTTGTATTGTTTAATTATCTTTGGTCCCACAAAACAATGAAGCTGTGCACTTCCGACTCCTCTGCTTCTTATTTTGATGTCGCTAATAAATGCATGTCTTCATGCACCAAGGTTGCCAACCTGCTCTAGGCTAACCTGCTTTAGCAGGGGGGTTGGACTAGATGATCTCTAGAGGTCCCTTCCAACCCCTACCATTCTGTGATTCTATGATTCTATGAGTTAATGTATTCGTGTGTTCTAGAGGAACAGCTAAATATTCTGGTAAGTACATGGTGCAGATGAAAGCATGAGGGTTCATGTTCTCTTGCATGCTGAATAAAATTAGTATGCAAACAAAACAACTATATTTATGTAAAATAGCTCAAATTGAGGGTATCGTATCCTAATTAGATAAAGCAATTTCTAGAAAAATAGAGGCAAAAAAATACATGCATCTTTATTGGGGTAAGGGAAAAAAGAATCCATTCTGAGAAGAGAGTCCTGAGACCATAAGATGGAAACGGGTTCATTCACGTAAATGTTTTCTAGTCAAAAGTAACTGAGAGCTGAACCTGCCCTAAGAAGCCTTTTGCTGTACATTGTGTTCGTCACTAGACAGTGTCCTTCTGCTCAAGTACTGTGTATGAGGGGAGACCATGGAAATTGGTAACAAAACAACTACAACAAGGAAACAGCAAAGTGGGTTTGTTGCTTCCAAGCCTGGTGTAGCACCTAGGAAAGGGACTAGCGTTGGTGTGACTCTGCAAAAGGGAACGTGTAGCACCTTGCGGAACTCTAGCTTGCTTCTGTCCCCCACATAGAATTTAATGGTGCAGCGTGAATGCCTGTATCAGCCTTCAATGACTTCATACGCTTTGAAAATGTCAACCTTACGCTTTCATTTGGCCAAGCAATTAAATGTGTGATTAACTTTAGGAAAATCAGTGACGTCTTTTTCAAATAGCAAAGTCCACATTCAGCAGGGTAATAGAACAGCTGTCCCCTCGGATTACTTAAGAGAGTACATAGGTGTATGCTTAACTGGTGTCTTAATCTGTTCAATAGATAGAAGGAAATGAGAAACACATTTGTAACAGTTGGTATCAGCTCGCAAATTGGAAAAAAAAAAGCACAAACAGGTGCATTCAGTGGATGCTCCGTTTCGCATAAATAATTCAGTATGCCGCAATAATAACCATGTTTCTGGAAAATTTATGGACTTAGTACATTCACATGCCCCTTGATTAGATTAATAGCAAATCCCTGTTCTGAGCTCCTAATTGCTATTTTAGATGATTAATTAAATTAAAATAAGCATAAATTATCTAATCACATACAACTTTATTTGTCAGGAGACTATCTTAATAAAAAAGCTCTCTGAGAAAGCGGTCAGTTTACAACATTAGCCTCAATAAACAATTCTTAAATTTATTTTTACACTCAGATCTCTGCATAAATGTGCAGTCAGTTTATATCAAAACAAATATCAAGGACTTTTAGTCAATCAGACAGCAAAAAGTTATTTGTCCTTTCTGTTTTCCCCTGGATTTAAGTTGTCAGTACAAAAGAATTACAATACTATAAATTATTTATCTGGTTTAGACAATTCACAGTTCTTTAAATGCTTTTTCCTCAGTGGATCTTATTTAACAAATCCAAACTATTTCAGAATCTTGACATTAAAATGGATAATCAACAATAAATTTAATTCAAAAATCAACTTAAACATTTGTATTTTTCCTCAGAAATGGTAATCTTGTAATTATATACTAATCTTCCTCAAGCATCCCTTTTGGTATTTACGACTGCATACATTTATTATGACATCATAAATCTGCAGGAGAGAAACCAAAGATGATCTTTAAACATACTTCTCATGTTATAAAAAAGTAATCCACAGCATTCACAAGTACTTTAAAATACAACTACTATACTTTCTAACCTTAGAGGTCAGAAGTAGAAAAAATTAGTCATTGCACATGACAGCACTTTCATGGTTTTTATTCAGATTTTCAACTAAGTTATCTGTTAAGAACAGTATCCAGTTATACGACCTTAAGAGCCCTTTGGCATGATTTTTAAAAAAATAATCAAGCTACACTTGACCAAACTGCTCTGCAAGTATCTCAAGTCATATGTAGTCCTATCACTACAATTCTGAAAGCTGTACCATACAGTGTGTTTGGGCTGGTGTCCCAAACCTAGGAGAAGCAGCATTCAGTGTGGCTTCTAATGTAAGGATTGCAATTTTGAGAATGATTATTTACAAAGTTCTTCCTTCCCTAAAATATAAGGTAAGTAGTCCTGCAGTACATCATAAACCAAACAAAATTCCAGACAAATTTTGCCAAACCTAGAAGGATTTAGTTGTTTATCCCACAACGGAGTTCAGGTGCCTAGCACTGTACTTTTGATAAAAGTTGCACAGTTTGAATAATAATTCAGCTCCTCAGAAAAATCTTGTTGCCTAACTACAAAGGCATTTTCCTGACTACTTCTTGAATAATTTACTTTTTCTTCCTTTATGTATATGTTTAAAGATGCTGATTCTATAAAACTGAAAGCTGACTACATTTTCTTGTGTCACACTTTCTTAATTAGATTTGTTGATTTATTGCTAATGAAGATAAAATGTCTTGCTGCACACACAGTTACTGGTTTTTGCAATCATTTGAAACTGGCACACAAGTAATTTTATAGAAGTTTCAAAGCTGTCTTCTAATTCACTAGCTCTTCTACTTGGCGGATATACTTACTCTCATCACAAAAGTGAGCAGGTAAAATATTCACATCTATTTTTCTTTCCACAAAAATTTAATTACTATTTCCATAAAATAATTACAATAGTGACAGTAAAGTTTCACTTACACATTTCACAAATTAATTTCAACAGCTTATTCTATCTCAGAATTTCATAAAATTCATTCTTTACTAGTGGACATATTACTAATGTTTAATATTTTTAGGAGGAAAATTTAAAAAATAAACCTAGTTTCATGTAAAAATTACTGATTAAACTATCACTGAAGACACCCTAAATCATTTCAGTTTAATGCCAGTACCAGTGTAGAAAGGGACTGGAGAAGATAGGGAAAGTTTAGTGATTCTTGTCTAATAAGTTCAAGTGTTATTATAACAACAGAATTATCTTGCAACATATTTTAAGTAAATATCTTGCAATTCACCACAATGATGCTTTCCTTACATCTACCACTACCAAAACTAGGATGTGGTTAGCAAAAGAACTACTTAAATAACTTTCACTCAGTAGTTTTTCTTAGAAAATCTTGCACTATTTCCTGAATAAATTAAAAAATAAAATAATAATATAATAATAATAACAATAATAATATTAATAATAATAATAAATAAAATAAAAATAAATTTTTCCATCATTTGTCCAGGTCTAGTTAGCATTGAGGGCCCTCAGTCAACTTCAATATGTGAATAGCATTTAATTTCAGAAACACCTAATTAAGATGAAAATGGGTGTTCGAGACCTCATTTTGACTGACAGTCTCATGATGGGGTACTCCAAGGTGGGTTGAACAGGCTGTATCTCACCTTCTGGGCTGGACACACAATCAAAATGCAACTCTAATAGCAACATCAGGGAGAACCACGTTCTCTTCATCTCACAGTTACAATGTGAAAAACCTTCCTTTTTGCCCTTCACATTTCTCTCAGAAAAGATATGGCCGTTTGTAGGCAAATGTTATAAGCATTCAAATCAAACTGTTCCAAAATACAGCTAAAAGCAAGGTAACCCTATTCTAGAAGAGAACAAATCTTATGAGCCCTTAAGCTCTGCTCTTATATTAAACATTTCGCAAGCAGACCTCTCTCCTTCCTAAAGATCATGCATGTAACAGCCTCCATTCTACTTTCATAAGTTTTCACAAATAACTGATACTATCAAGAATTCATAGAATTCTGTAAATAAACCTGTAACAATATTACTACACTTCTGATGTAAACTTATAAAACAAGCATCATAACATATAGTGCAACACAAAAAAACCCAGCCAAATTGTTTTGTTTCATGGATACTATGTATCCATCAATCTTTCAGAGACTTCTCCCTAGAGTAAGAATATAATGTTTTCTCTGGCTTCTGTCTCTTCGATAATTTAAAGAGAAGTTACTATAGGAACACGTAGTAATGATCAGTATCACAGAAATAATTAGCATAACGGTCATAAAATAATATTTATATAGCTACCCTGATCTCTCTGATTAAAAGAATTCACATTTCTTGTGGTCATAGAATTCCAAACAGTTTTTAAGTAAACTAGCTGAAAAGAATGAAATTAAAAAATCATTCAGGAAAATTTGTAGTTAAGGTCACGTTGGTATTAATATCGTCTTAATCATGGTGTATTATATATATATTTGAAAGATTTTTTGAATTAAAATTCAAAATATTCTTGAACTATGATCAAAGCAAAATGCTAACAAACAAAATAGGTTATTCACCCACACACAGAAAATTTTTAGTTTCCAAAAATTAGTAGATTAGAAGTCATTTCTAAATTTGGTAAAGTTACTGACTTCAACAACTACAGCAAACTTTCACTTTAGAATCATGTAACAGTACATTAAAGGATGCAGTGTGGATTATCTGGCAAAGTATCAATTCTTCTGCTTTAGAATAAGCCTGACAGGAAGATTCAGACTGAGATAAAAACATTCAGTTATAAATGCTACAAGTAAGAAACGGAAAATTATCTGTTCATTGTTATTAGCAGCAAAATGGACTACATTACATAACAAAGAAGGAATGAAGTATGAAGTTCCATTATCTAGCAGAATAAAATTAAAAGATTAAAAAAAATCACATAAATTTTAATGGCTTAAGTGGATGAGTCAATCAGTACCCTGTTGCTTTCCTTTCTACCTGTACTAAATTTCAACATTATGATTTGTACTCTCTATGTTAATAGCATGCCGCCTGCTATCACTTTCAGTTGTGTCAAACCTCATTGAAAATGTGTGTGTGTAATGCAGGATGCTAACCAGCTGCTCTTCACTTAGTATAAAAGAGAAGGAATTTGCCTCTTTTTTATATAATTGGTAGCTGACACAACAGGTTTATTCCTTTTCTTTCTATTCTCCCTCACCACCCTGCTCCCACCAGAAAAGCTCATAGACTGCTTTGCAAACAAAAGTATTTGTAGAGCACATGTGAGCGTAGGTAACAAAAATGACAATGAAAAAAGCTGGGAGAAAACAACAAGAAAATTCTAGGTACAATTACAAAAACTCTGGTGATACAGACCATGAGGAAAAGCTTAGAGAAAGTGAGGAGAAGCACTGAAGAATCAAACTCCAGGAAAAGGTACTCTAAAAAAAGAAAAAAAAAAACAAAAACAAAAAAAACCCAGAAGAAATACAAGAACTAAGACATCAACATCACTTTTTTGTCCTAATTAAAAAAACATGCTGGACTCTAAATTCTGCCCAAAGTACTAAGTCAAAAGAGGACAGAAATTTTTTACTTTTAATTAGTATTACTGTTTTCTCATCTCTAATTGCTGAGTCAAGAACTAAACATGAAAATCATATAGCAATTGGAAGTTTCTACATGTGCTCTGGACAGTAAGATATATTTATTCTTACCTTTCTGATGAGTATTTACAGCAAAAAACATACATCAATAAGTATCCAAAAAATACTGATGTGCAAGTCAGGCTATTTTCTTGCTTTAAAATGAAAAAAATTCTGGGTACAAAGCTCCTACATCAGCTGTATTTTCTAGACCTACAGGATACTGAATTTAACTGAGTCAAAAGATATTGTGTTGGAACACAGACAGGACGTACATAAACAATCAAATCTACCGAGAGTAGAAAGATGAAAGGCAAGAGCTGCTAAAAGAATGACACAGTAAGTTTGGCAAGTCAAATGAAAATCTTGGTGTTAGTAAGCGCAGTTTTCAAATTGTTATTCTATACACTGGAAATGGTCAGAATAGCCTCTGCTCTACTTATTTAGAGGCTTCATTTTCTCCTGGTCCTGATATAAAGAGATTATTTGGTTTGAGGATTTTTTTCCTGCTGTTATTTTTTTGTTTATTTTATTTATGTTGGAAAGAAAAGGAGATGATAGGAAAAAGTTTAGCCCTTGTCTTTCTCTAGTATCATTCACCTAAGAGATCAAGTCTAATGGCAAAGACTAAAGAATAATAATATACAGCCGTATTAAACCCCCTGCCAAAAGAACCTACTAGATTGCCATTTATATTACATAGGTCTTGATGCTTATGAACCAGTGATACATGTCACTTTTAGAATAATACAGCAATAAAATGAAGCTATCCAAGTTCTCCACAGAGACATTTTTCTCAGTAGATGCCAAACTACATGGTGCTTCTGCTTCACACAACTAAAAAAAAGGCAGAGTGAGGAGAATTGATTAAGAAAAAATCCCAACCCTCTGACTTGTTTCAGCATCAAGAGAAAGAAAAATCAGAGAAATTACAATCATTCCAGTACACACTGCCATATTCCCATTACTTTTATCTGTTTTGTTCTTATTCAGGCAGGTTATTTAGGACAATGTTTGATGACACAAGCTTTTAGATCTGGAGAAGGAAGTTGTTCTTTTCTCAGCTCTATTTAATTACACAATTGCCTCATAGTTTGCTTATAGTCTCCAAACGCAGCTCCTTAGTTAAATTCTGTATTTCACTTTGTGTAGATTTTGAAATCTATCTGCTGGAACCTTTTCTGCTTAAATGTGTGTAGAATACCTTCAGCATAGATTGTGTTATAAAAATAAATAAATCATGTTCTCTTTTGAACAGGCTGCTTATTACTGAATATTACTGTATTTTAGAATTTTAGAATTTCTATTGAAGTGTCTATTTATTAACTTTCTCATCTGTATGGAAAACATCCTCAACTTAAAATATATTCTTCATCTTATTAAAATACTGTCAATATTAAAATTCTGTTTGCAGGCTTTTTCTGGTGAAATTTTTGGAATAATAATGACAGTGCAATGGGAAGCTTTGAGCACTTGAATGGGGGAGTTTGGTTCAAGTTGTATTGATTTTCGTTAATGTTTTATATAAACTTACGTAGCGTATTGCTAGGTAGGCATTCTGCTTCCATCTCTCTGCCAACTCCATGGAGAATATAAGGCTCTGAAAGGGATCCTTGTACGTATATTTAGCTAAGCTTGATTAATTAAGGGTAACCTTGATTTTCTAAAGACCTTGGGAAATTTGCCATAAATATACCAAGATTTTATCTGCAGAGAGCATTTGACTTTCAGATATTTTGCTCTGGCAACCCAAATTCAGGAGTCCAGACGGATGCATTAATACATCTAACTAAAACACATTAATATTACTAACAAATTAATATTTGTTTCTTTATCTCAACAGGGAGAAAGGAAAAGGAAATTATTTCAATAGGCTAGTCTCTGAGCCAAACTTTTGTTCTTATTATTTGAAAACAAGCTGTTATCTAGACTCATTATCCAGTGTTTTTCAAACTACCCTATCATTCCAGTTTGTTAAGTTTCTTTAATGCTGAGCATTCTGTTTCTTTAAGTCTTCTATGTTAAATAAACTAAAATTTCTGCCTATTGTTCCTCACCCAGGCTGCGGAGTATCATAAAACATATGATTATTGTAATAGGTCATCAGTGCTAAGTAATTTTTAATTAGGAGAAGATGCTCCATGCCAAAGCAAACTTGTCAGTTCTTCAAGTACTGAAGTGCTGAACCATGGACATTTAGTGATTAGACTCACTGTAAATATATTGTGATGGTTAGAATCTATAACTGTCTACATAATCAATGCAAGGGGCTATGCTTATGACAGACTGAGAAAGTGGAAAGGATTAGTTGAAGACAGACTTCCTTATCATTAAATTCAGCAAAAATTACTCACCCTTAGAAGCACACTACAGGGTTTTTGCTTTTAATTAAGTTTTAACTGCTGTTTATGCAAATTCTCCTCTAAATCAGTATCAAACATGTCCTAAAGCCATTCATACATATAACTAATTCATTCTGTGCTTGACAATCCTGCCACTGAAGCAATGTCAGCAAAACAGCTGATTATACTAGATTTTGTTGAGGTTCATTTGCAATTTCTGATTAAACTGGTTTTATTGTACTGGACTGTAATGTTAATCAGAATTAGCTAGGTGCTGAAACATGACCAAAACTCATCACAGAATGAGTTTTAGAAGATCAGACAGAAAAGTATAAATGGGACAAACCTGCGGTGTGTTTATTAAGATTAGCAACAGAGCAAAACAAACTACTATTCACAGAAAATTTAATTTTGAGATTTCATTTTATATGACTCAGAGGCAGAACTCAATAGAGGTTCAAAGGCATGACTTTGTGTTTTAATTAAAATTATACAAGGCTCCAAGGTAAACATTTGTACTTTATGCTTAAACAAAAGGACTTTATTTTGTGTTCAAATATAAAGCAGGATCAGAACCCTGCATAATATTTTTCTTTTCTCCTGTACAAAAGTAATTGCATACAAAGGTCTGAAAATTCACAAACTCACCATTCCGTTCAAACCGAGTAGTGGATAAAGTTAAGCAAATCAGATGAACGTGCTTCAGGCCACTTTTTGTTATGAAATATAACGCTCTCAGTCACTTTACAAATCAGGATATAAAATAACCACCTACTGTCAGGAATAGCACTGTTTAAGCAGATCGTTACCTTATTCCTTTTTCAGTACTGATGACAGAGACCACTGTGAAGATTTGGAAAAAAAATTTCACGCTTGACTTTAAAAACTTCAGGCTTTGCATGTGCTAATTTAGAAGCACCTAAGCAGAGTGAAATAAGATTCTTTGTCACGACAAATGCCTGCCACCTGCTGTAGCACGGTGAAACCCTGGGGCTGGTATAGTCAAAGTACCGTTGACTAAATCTTATTGGAGCATGGGGGCGTGCACAGCAACTCCAGCCACCAGGGCTCTGATCAGGCACAGACTTGCAAGCAGGACAGCTGCATCTCCTCACTGCTACCTGGGCACATGAAGGCAGTGACTCCTCTCATTGCAGGGACTGATTTCCCCGTGTCTCACAGGCAAGGAGAAAGAGGACCTGATTTTCTGGGGTCCCCAGCTCTGGCGCCCCCAACATAAGAAGGATATGGATCTGTTGGAGCGAGTCTAGAGGAGAGCCATGAAGATGATCAAGGGGCTGGAACACCTCTCCTATGAAGACAGGCTGAGAAAGTTGGAGTTGTTCAGCCTGGAGAAGAGAAGGCTCTAGCAAGACCTTATAGCTGCCTTCCAGTACCTGAAGGGGCCTACAAGAGAGCCGGAGAGGAGCTTTTTACAAGGGCACATAGTGACAGGATGAGAGGTAACAGTTCTAAAATGAGAAAGGGTAAATCTAGATTAGATATTAGGAAGCAATTCTACTTGATGATGTTGGCGAGACACTGGAACAGGTTCCCCAGAGAGGTTGTGGATGCCCCCCCCCCGGAAGTGTTCAAGGCCAGGTTGGATGGGGCTTTGAGCAACCTGGTCTAGTGGTAGGTGTCCCTGTTCATGGCAGGGGGTTGGAACTAGATGACCTTTATGGTCCTTTCCAACCCAAACTATTCCATGATTCAACATTTCTTCTGCCTTGCAAGGCTCTCTAGGTACACAGAATTGTACGACCAGTCTAAAATTCCTGGAAGTTCAGATAGAAATCTGTTATCTCACAGGTGAGCCACCTCAGGATGAAGGAGCCCCCATCTCCAGAGGAAACACCTTTGAGTAGAGAGGGAAAACCTGATCTTCAGAAACTCACAGTTCTTGTCTCAGACTGCACTGAAATGCCAAACCCTGAGTTCCAGAAAGGCTAAAAATGGTGTATTTTCCCCCTCTTATTTTCTTACAGCTTTCCAGTGGTTTTGCTCATACCTTAGGATTATGAAAAAGTCATCTGTGACTTGGCAAAAATAAGCACACAATAAAAACTGTACAATCTTTGCTGAAACCCGAATGCTAATTAGGCTGTTTAATTAGACTCTCTCTAATTAGAGGTAATCTCTCTGTAAACAAGAATGAAGGTGTCAAATGTGCTGAATTAAAATAGTTCACTGATTACACGCTGAAAATTATGAAACTCTATGTTTCACTCAGTATGTTCACACAGCTCTGAAAAGAAAAAATATATTTCAAAAATATATTTTTCAAAGCTATTCCTGTTTTTGATTTCAGCTGCCACAACAATTTAATGGATTTCCCTATTATTCTTTTCCATATATAATTCCTGTAAAACACTGAATCAAGAGATTATAATTCATCATGAACAATTGTTTTCCCCCAGCAGATTTTGGATTCAGCCTCCAAGAAATAGCTTTTCTGATCTAGTTAAAAAAATTATAAAACCTTAGCTTAAACAAAGTGACCTCCAGAACACCCATCATTTCAAAAGACATCTGTTGCAACTGAAGTTGTTACCTCAATAGTCTCTGCCAAATGCTTTTAAAGTCCTGATTCAAATATACCCCAAAAGTTTATTTTCAGCATGAGGGCACACTTTTATGATCTTTTATTAGTGAAGTAGGATGCTATTTATCAGTCAAATGTAGAGGCTGAATTTTTTTCCATTACTTTCCAGTTAACTTGAAATATTACAATAAGTCAGTAGAGAGCTTCTAACAAATACTAAATCTCCTCTTGGATAATAGAAATTAATGAAATTTACTTGAACCACCTCATTTTGGCTTTCATGCAAATGCCATGGTAAAGGGATCACAAACTCCGAGTCCATGAGACACCCATGCAAGATGTACCTTGGAGAAATTTTATCATTTATTGCTATTCTAAGCAAGGAATGTGCACTCTGCTTGCTGCACCACGGGGCTGTTTAGAGTGGTATAGACACTGCCATCACTCTATATTGCCTTACCTCTATTTCAGAAATTTGGATCCCCCTGACACTTTCAAATGTAAAACTTAGATGAGCAATGACTTACATTACCAATTTTAGACATATACAGACACATTTGCTAACAGCCTATGATCAGAAAAAGTTAAGGATCCAATAGCCCCCCCCAAGACTGAAATCCACATCATAAGCAGAAAACTTACGCTCTGTGTTAACAAAGGCAACAAAACTTCTTTCTCCACTCATAACTTCTGTCTTAACATGATGAAAATCAGACGTCTAGTCTCAAAGGCTCAACATAGTTCTGAGATTTATCTTACAGGGCAACTGTTGCAAACTTCCTGATTCCTGGAAAGTGAGGATTTAGAGCCATCTGTGCATGGTGCCCTGGAGGTCCCTCAAACCATTGTAAATGGCCTTGGAGCAGGAGCAATTGGTCTTACACATCAGAAGTTTTCTGGAGAAAGCTTGAAATAAATGGAATAAGAACACTTGGAAAAAACTCAAATTTTCTAACACAAATAACAAGTACATTTTTAGCTATGACTCATGGTCACTGGATTAAAAAGAGGTGGCAGACATAAGGAATCTCCAATGATAATGGGGTTAATAGTAATAACATACACAGGCTTGACATAGATTAACACAGGAGAAGTACACCTCGAAATTGCAAAAGCATTACGTGAAGGCAGTTTTTGAACTAATACAGCAATTCAGTGGCTAGTAACTCTGTTTTCAGGATAGTCATAATAGTTCAACTCTTTATAGGAGTCAGCATTGCAAACTGGAGCAATCTTCACTTCAAATGGGATGTGAGCAGACAGGGAGTTGTTCCTTGGTATTGCAGGATGGAGATGAGAGAAAGGCAAAACAACCTGCATAGAAATCAATAGCTACAAATCCTAGAAGAAAATGGAAGTCAAAGAGAAAAACAGTGTATCCAAGTATCTGTCAAATATGTACTGGCTAGAGAATGTTTGGAAGTGAAGCCAGCAGAAAAGCCTTCTTTTGTTCAATTCTTCAGGGAAACAACTTTACTTTTAAAAATTAAATCAGAAAATCATCAAAGATAGAAGCATCGTTTTCTATTTCCATCCCCAAAACTCCAGTGGGCCCACAACTTAGTCAGCAAACTGGGTCTAAAGAAGTATAAGATCCAGAACAAAACTTTAGCAATAATTTTATTCTTCCAAAATTTCTTCATCTGAAGGCAAAAAAAAGAAGTTGGGAAAAGCAAAGTAAGCCTGTGGACAAGATTAGTATCTTCTAATTTGTACTATTTCTTTTCACATTCTAACTGTTTGTTTGGGCTTTTCTTAAAACTTCCTCATGTTAGCTGAAATTAACCATTCACTGAATTATTTGCCTTTTAACTGTTGAATTTTCTCTTTGTTTTTATTGGTTTCTTCAAATGGTAGGTATTGCTCCCTTAAGGCAGACAGTACACTTCCCAGTGTTTATTTGAAAATATTGCGAGGGATAGAATAGCATTTACATTCAAAGCGTGCAGTAGTATACAGGTTTTTTTGAAGTCCACAAACTGTTGCCACAGAAGATAGTGCTTTTGCAGAGACAAGCATGTGGGATCTGCCAGTATCACATAAAAATCATATCCTTACACGGTACAAACTCATCCTGTCCTCACTGAAAAAGCACAAGCTAACTTATAGCTTCAATTAAATTATTCTTACCTTGCATTACACTCTTTTTAGCTAGCGTTTGTAGGAAACAATCATTGTGTCAGTCCCTCTGCTAAGGATTGATGTATAGCAACTTTTTTTCCAGCTCCCCATCTCACATACTTTCCTTCTCACTCTGCTATTCAAATAATGTCTATAATGTCTGTCAGTTGTTTAGAATCATAAGTACATCACACTGTTCATCTGAATCAGAAACATCCTGTGACTAAACATATAATTTGTATTATGCAGCATTTAATCTTCATAAGATTATTGTTGCATACCAAACACCTTCTGTACAAAATGTCTTTCCATTGTCCTTTTTGATAAACTGTGATTTATACAATCTGAAAAGAACGGAGATAATCAGATGGAGAAATAACATCACATTGAATAGAAGACCAGGCACTGAACAGAATTTAACTCAACTGTTTACACACTTCACTGCAGAAAAATGAGCTGTATGAAGCATCAGACTGCACAGAAGTGTCAGGCTGCGCAGATGGCAAAAGAGCTATCCTTTACTGCATTATAACAGGTTTTGTCTTACCTAGGATGCAAAGTAACCTTGCAATTCCTCCCACATTTTATTGACATTTCAGAAAGCATTTGTGAGTCATTTGCTATAGCAAAGCAGTAAAACCGGAGAAAGGCTGACTTTTCAGGAAAGGCTGAAACTGATGACTAATTTGAAACTTAGTAGCAGGGTTGTTAGTTTTTTGGTCTACAATCAAAACCAATATTTAGGTAGAAAAAAAGGTCAGATATAAAAATCTCACACTGTCCTGCATGCATATACCTGGTGTCCAGGATCCATCTTGCTCACGCAATACCAAACCAGCAGCTCCTGAAAGGAGACCAGAATGTGAAAGTATCCAAGGAGATGGAATGGTGACAGGTGTTTTTCCATGTTTTAGGTAGTTTTTTTCATTCTGTTCCTTCCCCTTCATCTTCTCAGATACTTATTGAGCATGCTCCCATGCTCTGCCATTATCATTTCCCATAATCTGAAAAAAAATCAGGCAGCACTTTCTTAGCACAAATGAATGGCGAGTAACAGCGCAACACGGTCTCTGTTGCAGACTGGTGTTTAGATAAAAGTGCGACTTAACAGACTTCAATGGCAAGGTTCACTCTATTACTTACTACATGGAGGAAACATACAGAGGGAAAATCAGGTTAGAATCAATTCAAAATTATTTACATAGGGACTGCAGATGCAAAAAGGTAAGAGAGACCCTCCCGTTGAGTCACGAGTTTCAGAATGGACTCCCTTGCTTTCTAAACTCCTTCTCAGACAGGAGTCCAGGTGCAGCTAGATCCACTCCTAATCCCAGACTAAACCAGGACAACGGTTTATGGCTAAGGGATTATAAGCGCTTATAGATAAACAGTTATATGTGCACACATGATTCCTTGTATCACTTAGCTAAGATTTCAAAGTTTCATCATGCCTATTGTCAAATCACTTACCTTGCATCTGGGTGTCTGGTGTTAGTTCACTCCAAAATTCAAACTTTAGGTTTCCTGAAGTAAATTCTCAGGCATTGAACTTTATAAAAATAAATAATTTAATAGAGCAGTACAGCAGCAGGGTCAGCTCGAGCTGGGTGTCTCCAGAGAGGGGCTGACCCAAAGAAAACCCTGGGCAATTACAGCCTTACAGACTATTCATCTGCCACTCACATGATGGTTGGTCCAGTAGCAATATTCGGGTCTGGGGTCTTCTTGCTCCTCATTGGATTCATTTACTGTCTTCAGACAGGCCGTTATCTTTTTTAGTTGCAGATGCTGTTGATGGCTGTAGCCTTGAAGCTTCCATATCTTCTGTTTTACTCTGGCTCTGGAGGCCCTGTTTTGACTAAGACACATTCAGTAAATCTAGGTGGAAATTTACAGTTTGTGGTCTAAGTCTTCAGCGAATCTAGCTACTCATGCTAAGTAAGTAAAGCTAAGCAAACAACATACTAAATCACACAATATTGTAACTCTGAGTGATTCATTCTATTTAAAACTTACTTATTTAACCTAAACTAATATGACTTAACATTGAGAGGTGTCCCTGCTAAAGGGGAGAGTTGCCTGGCATTGCAGTCCAGTTGCCATCCAGGGAGAATTTCAATTGGGCTCATCCAGCAATCTGTCCTGCCTAGCAGGGAGAGATCAGAGGAGGCTTGCTTAGGCTGTCATATTTATGAGATAAAGTGGTTGGCTCGCAGTCAAATTGCATACAATGGGAGAGGTATGCACAAGATTCCTTGTACACGCAACTTATTGATTTTCACTGTGTCACTCTGGTCCTTTATGGCTTTCCTAGCGGAGTTCTTGGCCCGGCTACGGTTCAGGCCTTTACCTCCTTTGGAGCCTGTACCAAAATACTGCTGGTTTGGTTGAATGGGTGTTAAGTGCTTCCATCACAGTCTGTCAATGCATTTAATAGAGCTCCAGCTTCTACCAATTTCCCTGCTTACAGCAACAGGAAGTAGATGTCACAAACTCATTAACACACGTTACGTTACCAAATCTCAAGCTGATAGCACGCTAATTTAGAAGCAGGTTATTGCAGATGACACAGGCCTGTCTTCTGTTCTTTGAGACTTGTCTAAAATAGCTTAGATACTGAAATGGTCTTCAGCTGCTTTCAGTTCTGGAGAGCTAAAAAAAAAAAAGAAAAAATCAATTAAAAGGTGTTTCTCCTCCCCCTTCCAAACTCAGATTTCTGGTAAAGCTGAGCTAGATCTTTATTCTCATGATAAGCATTTTGTGCTCTTTCTCAGGCACCGTTTGTTTTACAGATCTAAATGAATATTAGTATCTGAACGTTACTCTACAATGTTTACAACAATATATGCTTCTGCTCTCATAAGAACATAAGCATCAAATGAAAAGAATAACCTAATAACTATTGTAAATATACATTTGAGGATCAAACACAGTTGCTTATTCCTTTTAAGCTATCTCTGTGGGAACAAAGTCCTGACTTTATAAGCCAGGACACTTTCAGTGCCACATTCACAAATCCAATGTATTGCAACGGAGAGGCACAGAGCCAGGATTTGCATGATCTTCCCCAGTATTTCAAGGACATTCTTAATGTTCTAGAAGCTGCACAGGACCGTCAGGACCATTAAGACCCTTTCTATGATCTCCTGCTGTCACGGTTTAAAGCTGGGCTGGCTGTTAAGCGAACGACAGATGCTCTTTGTTAACCCCCTCCCTCCCCAAAGTGGGGGGAGAGAGAAAAGGGAAAGAGACTTATGGGTTAGAAAAGTTAAAACAGCTTTAATCTAACTACAATAATAATGAATAATAATAATAATTAAATATATACAAATATACAAATATGTACAAAACCGATATCAAGCTCCCCCCCACTGATGACAAATACGTCACCCGGACGCTGCGGGGCACGCCCCAGGAAAGTCCCGGACTGTACTCAGCAGCAGCAGGAAGGAGCTGGATTCAGGAATGCACGGATCGGGATCGAAGGCAGAACAATCAGACAGAG
>VZSC01015882.1:455832-483189 GCA_013398225.1 Steatornis caripensis
TCCATAGGGATAACTATAAGCAAGGGCCTTTCTGCATACCATTGCTTCTGATGTTCCAGCACTAACTACAAACACCGAGCCTTATCACTGCTAGAAGCAGCCACTGTCTGGAAAAACATGCAGTTAATTTCAGAGAGTGCAGCTTCTCAGAAGAGACTTCACTAAAAAGCAAAGTTACTAAAAGAAAATCGGTTCTGTACTGGCCCAAACCAGGACACCTGCATTTAAATGAGGGCATCATTTGGCTGGGAACACTTACAAGGATATTAATATAGAAGAGCTATTATGGCAGATCAAACAGTACTCTGAACATTATAGAAAAAATATTTGTATGCTACTTTCTGGTCAGAAAGTAGCAAATGAAGCTACTCTGGATTTAGATCACACAGCCAAGAGTAGGAATCAGCTGCACAATCATCAAGTAATTAATATATTCAGTTTTAACATGTTGAACAAAAGCTCTAGAAACATGTACAATAATAATAATTATAGCACACAGAAACTATTTCCAAAATAAACCTGCTGCAATGCAATCTGATGCAATAGTGACATGATAATCAAGAGACTAGTGCAACTTATTACAATGCCGGCTTTATAGGCTCTTCAATATTTTTTAACAAGGTAACATATTATAATGAATTCAGAAATATTGATTATACTATTCTGGCTTCACAAAATCTTTGTGATAAAAGTAGGGGGAGAAAAAGGTAGAATAAAGCTAAATGTTCCAAAGGTCAGAACTGAATTTGCAGCATTTCAAAATACCTAAACAATTTACCTAACATTTACTGCGTATCTATTCCTCCAAATTGCACAAAGCACACAAATATAGAGATTACATAAAGTAACTCTTGGACAAATTAATTTAATTGTATTTTTCTTAAATCATGGTATATGCAATCCAATTCAAGACATAGGGACAGCTATCCTACCTTCTGGTCTACAATGTTCTCAGGAATATTAAAGTAAGTGTCTTTGGCTCTCTGGCTGGATTTCAAAAATGGTTTGTTTTTCAGACATGTTCCAGAAATATAAAATTTAAACAGAGAAGAGCATTTCTGACTCTCTGTTGCTTCACAGTAATGAAGCGGCTTATTCCCATCAACAGTCATAGAGACCTGGTTAGTGATCTAATAGTTTCATTTTTTAATTTTTCCAAGGTTACATTGTTTAAAAACAACAGCAATTTTAGCAGCTATTTCACAAAAATAACAGCAATTCCAGTAGCTATTTCAATTTATAAGTTAAGCAGAAGAAGGGTTGGGGTTTTTGCTATTGCCAGGTGATTCATGAGAGACAGGAATCTGGAAGTTGCCTAGAATTTGCCTGAAAAAGGACTATTCACATAGCTGTAGTCACAGCTGCCAGTTCTTGATTCCCACACTACAGCCAGAATTTTAAAATCTGTGATCTCTTCTGTCAGCTTCACTTTCCATAGCNCTGGAAATTGCCTAGAATTTGCCTGAAAAAGGACTATTCACATAGCTGTAGTCACAGCTGCCAGTTCTTGATTCCCACACTACAGCCAGAATTTTAAAATCTGTGATCTCTTCTGTCAGCTTCACTTTCCATAGCTCATAAAAGGGACTTTGTTTCCATAATTATGTTTAGACTATTTCATACCCCAAAATATTAAATGAATACCAATATGCTGCATTTTTGCCCTTGCTGCTTTTTTCTTTCCAACTGGTACGTCTTCAACCATACTCTGCTGTGCACATTAACTCATTTTTTCTCCCCAGCAATTTATTTGTTTTTGAGAGGCCACTGACTGCTTTCAGGGGCTCATCACATGTTTTCTGTAATCATTTTTAACTTCATCCTGCTCTCACTGAAGCAGAAGTCAAAACACTCATTGATTTTAATAGTTCAGTATTAGATCCCTTACCCGTAAGCTACTGTGAAGTTACTGTGAAACTAGGGATGCATTGTATGTGAGAGTGCCAAATAAAGGAATGGAAGCATGACTTTGCATGGCATCTTGACAATATCCCATATTCACTTCTTATGCCCCTCTTTCCTTACCAGAGTAGTATAGTAGGGCCTGATGTTTTAGTTTTCCACTCCTTAAAAATGTCCAGTTTGAGTTCAACAGATATATCGCTGTATAATTGCAAAGTTTTGTGCCTTTGCTCTTGCCTCTTGACAATAGCTGCCGCTAGAGCAGAAAATCCACCTCATTTNTCATGACTTTGCATGGCATCTTGAACAATATACCATATTCATTTCTTATGCCCCTCTTTCCTTACCAGAGTAGTATAGTAGGGCCTGATGTTTTAGTTTTCCACTCCTTAAAAATGTCCAGTTTGAGTTCAACAGATATATCGCTGTATAATTGCAAAGTTTTGTGCCTTTGCTCTTGCCTCTTGACAATAGCTGCCGCTAGAGCAGAAAATCCACCTCATTTGTCCCAGCTGGGCAAAATCTGTTAGAAGACAACATGATTTACTTTAGCTAATAATTTTAACAGCATTACTGCAAATCATGAAAACCTTTGCATTGCCTTGTTTTGGAAGCATGATATGTGAAGCTGTAGTTTTACACAATTATTAACTCTGATATGAGTGCCTTCATTTTACCCTATCTGGCAAAATTTGTCAAACAAGTCTCAGAAAATGTATTTCCTAGGCATGTAAAATATGTAATTTCCAGATTTGAAGCTCAATTTTACTACATGGTTTTCTGCATGTAACTTGCTTTATACTGCATTTTCCAAGTGTCTCAAAACCGCCGGATGAGGAGTTGTAATGTCAGGTGGCTGACTATGTTTTTCATTTAGTTTTTTGCACAAGAATATACATAATGTTATGCAAATAATTTATTAAATATCGTAAGAGCACTGGCCAACAAAGTTGATAGAATTTATTCATGTCTTTCATTATGTAGTGCTGTCACTTTGATATGACATTTTGAGAATCATAATATGACTGGAAATTGGTTTGGATTTTTTTTATCTGTAGTTCACTAAGTTTATCTTTTTCTCTATGACAGAGCTGATTTTTTGCAGACATTACTGCAGCAAACAATAATTTGCTCTCATCTTTTTTGCCACCACCATTCAAGAAAAGCTGCTCTCTTTTTAAGATGATGAAGAAAATTAGGATAGGTTGTACATTTACACTATAAAAATGGGATATGTTTTCATGTTATTTGGATCCAGTACAAGACAAGAGTTGCAGAAGTCCTCAAAATCCATTTAAACTTCTAAACAATTCTTAGAATACATTAAGAAGTATTTTTAAAATACATTTGCTTTTGAAAGTTATTCATAAGCTAAAGGATAGCATATTAGCTTTGATTAGTTATTCAAATCAGTTCACACATTTAAAATTGAGCTTAGCATAGCAACTAAAATTACCAACAAATTAATAAGATCTTCCTAGTTCTACTGTTTCTCTGATTCTGGATAAGACATTCTATAAATTCACAATCATGTTTGCAACTCATTATCTGGTGACAAATCTCAGCAGCAATAGAAAGTGAAACCTCTTTAGTCAGATACTATGAATTAAACAAAAATCCAGATAATCTATGAGCCTTAAAGGAGTTGAATTGTTGCCAACTTTCAGCAGTGCATTGCTTTGTTATTCAAATGCCCTGAGCAAGCCTATTCACGTGTGATTTCTAATACACTTTCATGTAAGGGTGATTTTCCATTACTCCCCTTCTCTAATAATACATGTTCATAACTGCAGGTTAGTATTAAAGAAAAAAATTGACCTGAAGAGATATGAGTTAAGTATTCTGCCCAGTAGCCTTGTAGAAATCACGAATGAGGGATAGTTTCATGTTCTGAATACATTTCTTTCTAATGGATTTTATACTGAATGATTTTGTTACTAGTTGTAAAGGTTTATACAGCCAGCGTATAACCTACATCTTAAAACTGAAAGATTAGGAATAAATCTAGCTAATAAAGCTATACTTCAGACAATTGTACCTCTTTTAGGCTGAGATCAAAAAATGATTTCTTAAAACAGAAGAAATAATTGCTTAGCAGAAGTAAAGATTATATTAATCCATACCTAGAATGTAGCGTTATATCGCAATAGTTGAATGAAGAAAAATGTTTGCCTGACTAATTTTTCCACCTTTCTTGAATTCTATTTGTGTGGCTCACTGCATTTATTCTCTTATTGGAATTCACACATGTATATATAACTCTTCACACAACTATCTTAATACATACTGTAATATTTTCAAAATTCCAGAATTTGTCAAAGGGAGTCATTATTTAAATCTCTGGCAAAGTGCTGTAAATGTAGGGAGAACAAAGGAACTGAGAAAACACTCCGTATCACTGAAATTCCTTACAGGAAAATTTTAAGCACATAGGGAGAAAAATATGTTACTGCATGATTTTATTTTATTGTGCACAGCTCAGGCTTACATACGGAACTTGACAGTTCCTAACATCTGAACATTCATTTAGTGCATTCATTTCTCCTGTAATTTTAAAATAATCAGTCGCTAAACACTTTTTCACTTTATTCCCTTTCATTTGAATCATGCAACATGATTTCTTGTTTCAGGGAGGTGAGAAGAAAATTGAAATTAAGTCTGTGTGTATAATGTACTGTTGACAGTTTTTCTAACAGTACTGGACACTCCAGTTTTGTAGAGCTAGGCAGCAAAGAGAAAAGCAGCATGATTTCTTAGCTCCTGCTCTAGGGTACAAACAAAATGGAGAGATGTTTGGAGACACTCAGAGAGTATGTGTTGAAGAGTAAAACAGGGATATATGTGAGAAGAAAGAATCTATCCTACCAGGTTATAGTCAGTAAAGAAAGAATAAGTGAGCAGAAAAAGTCGTGCAATCCAACCGCATCAAGTCTTTTGGTTTTGGCCAAATTTTAGGAGTGTAAGCAAGAATCTCATGTTTGTTTATCTTGAAAACGATCAGTGAGGAGTGTATCTCACCTCCTGGACTGCCTGGTTCCAGTGTTCCACTTATCTCACAGTTACAATGATTATTTTTGTGCTAGCCCAAACTACACAATTATTAATATGTTTCTTTTTCTCTTTTTGTAAATAAATGTAAGAAATGATAAGATTAACAAATAAAGAAAACGGCATAACTACACTTGCAATGATTCAGGTCTGTAAACTGAGTGTTTTCACTCGGTAGGCTCGGTATTTCCCTCCAGTCGTTTAATGCGTACACATTGCAAAAACTATTAACCTGACCTTCATTGTTTCCTCATCTTGACATGCTCCCACTCTTTCCAGGAATAACATCACAGTGGTTGTGGAGCATCACCACCTTTGAATGAACGGTGAATGAAGCCATAGACTGAGCTCTACTGTTTTAGGCATGGCTCCTGGTCTTGTATCAGAAGGAGCACCTATAAAAGTGAGTACAATAGAAGAATCAATGGGAGAAAAGAGAAAACAGATCTTCTAATACCCTTCTTGGTACAGTCTGAAGAACAGAACAAAGCACCTGAAGCAACAGCATGGGCAAGAAAAAAAAGTGAGGCCTCATAGGATACAAAAATTTCTGTACTGTGTTACAGCATTCCACAGTGCTCAAACCCAGATCCTCCTTACTCCATACCAGCTTGTGTATTATACTTACCACTGGTGAGTGAGCACCGATAAGAAAACCACGTCATAGGCCCACTGTTACATGTGAAGGCGACCTAATTTAATGATTACAAAAAAGATTTATTCAGGAGCCATTTATGTACAATAATATTTCACTATATCACACCCTCTTTCACAGTTCAATTGCACCAAAGCCTTCTGTGACTGTAATCACTTATTTATGTGATGTACTTTCATTATAACTTTAACTATACCTGCTGGTAAACTTTCGCCTTTCAGTACAAGGTAGCTGAAGTTTAAAAACAGATGGTAAGGTTTAATATACCTCAATACTTCATCATAAACAAACCCAGCTGTTCTTCAGTGTATATAACCATGGTAAACAAGCAGCTATCATCATCACGTGTGAAACACTATTTCATGCTGAAAATAGGAATTCTGAAAGTATTGAGTGAGCTTGGAATTTAACAAAAAATGAATTTATTATCAGATGAAGCCAGGAGTAATACAAAATATATTTTAGGATTTCCATACTCCATTTATCAATGTTTATTACTTGTCATTTACTTGGCAAAATGACAGTTCACACTGGAAGTCAGAACTGTCACAAGCTTAGACTGACAGTCAGCATTTGCAGATGCTGTTCCCGAGTTGTTTTTCTCATTTGTCCAGCTTTTTTCCCAGCTATCAACACAGACCAATTACTATTTTCCTATTGACCTAAAATCCTCAGGAAGCCTGTATTCCTTTTATGCCTTCAAATCTTGGTTGCTAGTTAGCTCATTTCCTGCCCTTGAAAAGTTTATGTATTAACATGATTTTGCTCTTACGGTCCAGGTACCCCACCTAGTGCCATCAAGTAAATGCTTTGGGAGGAACTGGTGGCATGCTGCAAAGTCATCCTTGCATGTTAGACCATAACCACTACACATCTTTCATTCTGGTTAGATACAGTGATAACTCTCACCCTGACAATTTTTCTCTAACACATGGATAAATTTGGGTCACTATTAAGGAATTGTTTTTCCACATTCAAAGGTAGAGACATGCTAATCTATTTAGACACCGTTGTTTAGTCTACGTTTTAAGGTCAAGCAAGAAGAATGAAGACAGAAAAGAAGATGGAATATATAGAAAAGAAGTTAGAGAAGGTTGCTGGATGTTCATTCATGAATGATGAGAAATTTTAATTTGCATTCAAGATGCATTAGAATCCAAGCTAAAGCTCTGTTTCTAGTACGAAAGGAGTGCTATGGAGTTTGGCTTTTGTTTTCAAAAACATTAGAGATTTGGAAACAGTTTTTGAAAATCCAAATATAGTAGTGAATGGCTGAAAAAAAAACCCTGTAAAAATCACTTATGAACTAAAGATAGAGAACACGAAATTTTTTCAAAGAAAGAGTAGCCAATAAGATAAAATACATTTTCTTCAAAATTATTTCTGCAAATGTAATTAGGTAATAAAAGAGGATGCAAGTTGTTTCCTACAGTGGGTTGCCTTTTTTGAGCAAAGAGTATTTAATGTATTTAATGATCCAAGATACTACAGCATCAACTGTCTGAAAAATATCAAGAGAAACATGAAAAATAGGATCTGAAACTACCAAGTATTTGAAGAGTGAACAAGTGAATAATAAACCAGAAGAATAATGCTTTGGGAAAAAGAACAGATGATACAAAGGAAAGAGCTTACCTTTTAAATGAGATTTTAATATTCCTGTTAATAAATGCTGTTCTTGATAGCAATCGTGCTTTATAGTGATGCCAAGCCAAGCTCTATGCTGAAATACAAATATTTTATATTGATTATTAAAATAATAAAATGAATTTTATTAACAGCAATTACTTGCTTCAGCAGTCTGCTTCCAATCTTTAGAAACCATTTTATAAATTATTCAACATCAGATACTTCATGCAAAAGTGTTCTGGAGCTAAACTCAAATGGTTAAAAAAAATCAACAAAATATACATAGAAATTTGTATATACATAAAGAATATGGTAAATATTAACTTTAGGAATAAGTGTAATAAATTACACTTAAGCCAAACAATGTGAGCTGTTCTTAACTTTATGAATAGTTTTCTTCCAGGCTGAAATGTTCCATATAAAAATGTAATTATTTTTGGTGTATTCCAATTTTGTTCTTCAGTTGATGAGTCTAGGAATTTTGAACATGAGGAATATGATTGTTTTTAAGAATCAAGGGTTATTTTGTTTATCACCATTAAAGTCAATTGAGACGAGAGTAATAAACAAAGAAATAAATAATCTAAAATATGTTACACAATGAAAAACAAAGATTCACTACGGTGTTCTTAAAAACTAGGCATATGATTCTTTATGTTTACTGTAGCAAGTCAGAAAGTTAAAAAATCCCACTTTTGCTGTAGCCCTTGACATTTTGGCCATGATGTAAAGGAAAGATCTGTTAAATATATATTAAAATACATTTTTAAGTGACCTAATTTCTTGATAAAATGTTAAGTCATCAGTTTCCATAGAAATAAATTTCTATATATTGCTATTCTGACAGCTAAGGCACAACTTCGGAAGTCAGTACATAAGGCTCAAGAATGTAAAGTGCAGATGCCAGTTATTTTGCCTTGGGAATGAGTTCCTACTTTATTTTAAAATTTTAGAAAGTAAATTAGCACAAGCTACTATCTGTAGCTTTTTTTTGTGGAGTTCTTAGAAGTCTGCAGTGAAGCAACCTCCTGGAAGGCCTGACACAAAGGCCTAGGAAAGGTAAAGACACTTCCTGAAGTACACTTTGGATCAAGAGACAAGTTTTTGACACAGCCTAGCCAAATACTTTCAGGTATGGGATCTTTTCTTAAAAATTTATTTTATTTTATTTTATTTTATTTTTATTTTATTATTTCATTTTTATTATAACATTTTCCCCTCCCTTTTTGAAAATGCGCAGTTGTATGTGAAGAAAAAAATATTTATGCAACACATTTCTCTAAAGCTCCAAGTATAAACGTTAAGGTCACAAGCAAAATCATAAACCTAGCAAAATCCCTTTGTCCCTGAACATGACATAAAATGCAGTCATTCTCCAGCCTGTCTCCGAAACGAAGTATTGCTTTGGTCGCTCTATGTTTTAAAACTGTTTTGAGATAATAAAATAGAAAAGGAAGTTTATCTTGTATCATGTTAACATGTAAACTACAGATATCGTAGCCTTCCCGTCTAAATTGCACAGGCCTGCAAAATTCAGATTTTTTCAAAGAAAAATAAAGGATTTCAGTGTTCTGATTTAGGATTTAGAAGCCTTCCATGGACATGTTCCTGTATCTTCCCTCTGAGAAAATCAATTCCAAGTTCATAACAACGTATGAGAATCTGGTTGAAATGTATTTTCATTTCAAGTAACTTGTATCAGCTGTTTCAAGTTACAGCTTCCCCTCACTCACCCCTTGTCAGCACACAGAAGGATTCAATGAATCCAAAATAATAAAAATTCTTGGTTTGTCTTGAAAGCATTACACATACCTTCAGACAGTATTTTCCAATAGGCAAACAAAGAGACAAATAAATAACATGGGAAATGATAAGATTTTAAATATTAACACTTGGATGAAGTCTGCAGGGGCAGGGAAAAAACCCCTATACTTGGTGTGGAGGAGGCTGTGGGAGTCAGCGTTTTTATTTCAAGAACTGGAACACGGTGAGGGCTCAACAACCTTCCACGTAATTTGAGTTGTCCACAAGGAGTTCATCAAAGCATTTGCTCCAGCAGGCAGATAGTGGCCAGAACTCCATCCACTCTCCATTGCTATCCCACACGTTCTTCCACCTGGTCTAAAGCGGAGCAAAAAGGACATCCACAATCAATGCCAGCAGCATTTTTGCCATTGGAAACTTCGATTTGGTGAGGAAAATCTATGCTTCTCTCCTTGTGGTGGTTTTGTAGCTGTAGTTTCCTTTTAAATAGATCAAGTCTTTTTTCTGTAGCAAGAAGTTTCAGTAATTATAATAGAATCAGTATGATGTGTTTCCTGCAGACAAGGCAATTCATAGGGACAATTTCAAACTTACACTTACCAAATAAGCTCTGCCCAAAATACTAACTCAGTGGACTAAAGAGCAAGGGAGGGAACGTACCTAAGAAGTCGCTGAGTGTGCCCAGACTCCCACTGAATAAATGACAACATAAATAACTGAACAGAACTAAAGAAGCACAAGAGGGAGAGAGACATTTAGAAGCTCCAGGACGAAGGTGATAGATTAAAACAGTAGAGTTTATATTTGCAGGGTCTCAGGACCAGTTCTGAATTTTAGAATGAAGTCACACAGAGGAAAATACACATTCAATTTCAGAAAAATTACAAAGGTAATATGTGTATTCTACACAAGTGTCTGAAATTCAAAATTAAATTCCTATTTTTTTGCTTGGAAAAACATCTCTTTTTCTACCTCTGTTCATATCCACATGTGAACGTGCTAATAAACTTCATTAGTAACTTCTACTTTGATAACAGCACTGCTAGCAGCAGGATGGCAGACTGAAGTATGAAAAAGTATTTTTCACTGTAAATCTACATTTTAAAAAATTAATCAGATTTTAAAAGCAAGCTCTTTGCTAGTTTTGTGAGAAAAGAGAAAAAAAAAAATACCAGTGAACTCTTGTTTTTCTACAAAAGACCCTTTCCTAAAGCGAAAGACACTAGATTAAGTTCTCTCCTGAACTGCTGTCAGTAATAGCCAGTAATGACCAAGTTAGTATAAACTTAGAGTAAAATTAAACTTATAGTCACTCTTCTCTTGTCCTCTGTTTTCAAATGAAATTCACAGTCTACCAGACTGTAGCTACAAGATAAAGACTATTTCATTTAAACTGGAACACATCTCACTGGGGCTTTTCCTTTGCTTTGGAATAGAAGTCACTTCTGTTAGAACTTAAGCAATAGTCTAAGACTGAAAAAACAGTTCTTATCAAACAAAATTTAAAATTACCATAAAAGATTAAATATCTTCAATCAATTGCTGCTGGTTTTTTCAGCTGGTATTCTTTTTTTCTCCCTTACTTGTTAGAGTGCCTTGTAGAGTGAATCGTATAAAGGGCTCCGCGACCCCAGAACTGTGCAGTAACAGCACGTTACCCAGCAGCCAGGTTTAACATTCTAATTCTTTCATTTTTTTAAGATTTCATTTGAAGTGTTGAGTGAGGCCTGTTCTAGCTTCTGCAAACAGTGGTTAATTCAGAGCACTTGAAAGGATCACAAACTGCATCTAAAAAGCAATTGCGAATTGGGTGTGTCAGGGAGCTTCAAATCCTAATTCTTTCTCCTTTCTTTCTCCTCCAACCCAACTGTCAGCTCTACTTTTATCCTTGTAGGAAGCCTCACCATCTCTTTGCTGTTACCAATGATCATTGGGATAATTAAGATTACTTTATTTCATTAGAAATGTCCATGGTCTGAAGCCTCTTTCATGCATTTATTCATTAAATAATAAGGTTTGTGAGAAGTTTTCCTTCTAAAAAATCATGTAAAGAAATCCCAGTTGGAAGGTTTTAATCTTTCAATGCTGCTTTGTAACTTCCAGATTTTTCAGGTGAATGAAGCAACCGAAAGGTTACAAAAATGGGGCTGCTAATGCTGAGTGTTGATAACCAGACACATCAAAGATTTGTTTTATTTTCTCTTTCAAAGAGTTCTGTGCAATTTAACGGCTGATACACATGTGGCAACACCGACAGGAAAAGAAGCAGAAATTGAGATAATGGATTATAGCCTGTATGTTCTCTTGCAGACATAAATTTTATGTATTTATTGGAAGCCATCATAAAACCTAGCATAGAGAATATTGGAAGAAGGGATACATTTAAAATTTTTCAGCAATTCGCCTTTAAAAAATTGGCATGTACAAAAATCTGAGTCAGTTCTGCCATGAAATCAATGAGTTTATCACTGGTGCAACTCAATATGTAGTTTGTCTTCTACATTAGCTTGATGAATTTCCAACTGCAGTTGTTAAAAGCTAAAGTTTGTTGAAGTTTGCTGAAATTTGAAATGTCATCAGAAAGGCCATTCTAAATTCAACTTTGGATAATCAGTAACCCTGAACATGTTTTGTACTGCAACAGATATTGAAAAGGACATCACCAGACAACAAATGAAGTGCAGAGCAAATTCGAGAGAGGCTCTTCCTAGCACTGGAAGTAAACTGTTCTTTTAGAAACTGGAAGCGCATGCCCTCCAGCTCTAGTGAGGCAGACTATAAACAACAAGGATACGTTGTAACTGTCTGCACTTAATTTGTACATCCTAATCAAGAAGGATAACTGCACTTCCTTATGGTCTCAGTTCTGTCAGTCAGATACTGGAAAGTACTTAGGGCATCAACCTGTGTCCGTCTCTATCCTACATACAGGATGAGTATTCATCAAGATTTCTATAAAACTCCTCAACTATGAAAACAGAGTATTTGCTTTACAAGAGTCCCTATGAATTCTATTCATTCATTTATTCTTGATAAGAAAATTAATTAAAAGAAAAAAAGATACAAACATGGCAGAGGTGGTTTTGTTTCCTAAAAAAAAATATGCATTTAAGCATAGTCATTCCTATATTACATAGACATATCATTGAAGAAAGTCCATGTTGATATGAATACGCACACACGTAACAGTGAATATGGCTCCTCTAACCATCCTAATTATGATAGAATTTCTATAACTGCATGATTTAGTAGACTAGAATTTCCTTTTGAAAATGAAATTGTCTACAATTGAGTAATACCGGGACAACAGGCCAACAGAAATTGTATCATTTTAATGACTGTGCTACCTAGGAATATATTACCATTATGTCCATTTAATTAGCATAGATTTTAATCACTTGGTGTAAGTTGAATGGGATTTAGGGTTTCTAATGTCTTAAATGTCAAAGGTCTCAAAATTACGTACTGTATCTAAGTGAATAAAACTTCTTGGCATAAGTGATATTTGGAAGAAAGTTTTCTTTGGTTTTATGAATTAATCTTGCAAACAAATCTTATTAATTTGATTGGTTATGCGTAACATTTGCAACAGAAGCAGTGGGGAGGAGAGACATGCCTCCTCATTAGCCTTTTGCCAAAACCAAAAGGTTTTTCGAATTATTTTTGAAAACCAGCAAATGCTGTTGAAACTGCCCCGGCTGCCCATTGATGATGATTGCCAGAATGAGCAATTCTGCCCACTGGGATTGATGATGTTGAGCAGGAAGAGCATCTTAAAAAACAAACAAAGAAACAAACAAAAAAAACCCCTATATGGTTGACTGCAATAAGAAGATTAAAAACATATTCGTATACAAATTTAGATCCTAGAATTGTTTCTGTTGTCTTTCAAATACAAACTGTGATAATACGTATTACAAGGATCTACATGATATTTCTAATACGGATTTTCATGAGACAATAACACTATGACAAGAAAGTACGTGTTGAAATATTCACAAATATGACCAGGTATTGTAGTTATCAGGGGTTTGCATCATTAATTAAAACATATACTTTGATGTAGTACATTAATGTAATCATATAAAGCAATTAATATAATTAAATTCACAAAGTAAAAGCAAAAATCTATGTTGCATTCAATATCAATTGTTGCACCTTATATAGTCATTCATTGCATAGTTTTTAAAAGACATAGTAATATCATATATAACTTTTTTTTACTTCATGTTCACTTTACATAAATGTAAATCAACAGAAAAAATGCAATTGAAACCAGTCTTTTATTTTTCCCATAAGGTATCACAGTTTCCCAATTGCAAATTGGAAAATTCTTGCCTTTTGCTGTCATGTAGGTGCAAAAAGTTACCATATGGATACCGGACGATGAGGCAGATATCCACCAGTTATTTGTGCATAAATGGACATAGAATACCTCAAGTTGGAAGGGACCCATAAGGATCATCAAGTCCAACTCCCTGCTCCTCGCAGGAGCATAGCTGTACATAACTTTATATAACTGTAGAATATTTCAGTTTGTTTTTAAATAATATTAAATTTTTAATTATGATAATAAATAGGAACAACCAATGTAGGGTTAAGAAACTGTGCAGAGCAAGTAGACACAAACGCTGTTGCACAACGTATCTGCTGAATCTCCTACGACCCAAGGGTTCGGATTTCAGTTTTTGGCACTGGATTCCAACAAGTCTTTTGCTTCATTTATTTTCATTGCTAAGTAAGGCGATCCACCTTTATCAGGATGATTCAAAATCATGATTCTTCTATGGGCTGTTCTGATTCTGGCCTCACCAGCAGATGGACTTAGACCTAAAATAAGACTAGCTTCTCGTCTACTCGTTTTCTGTTCAAATCCTCCTTTTTAGTATGATGAAAGACTAGAAGCTGAAATCCTCTTTGCTGTCTCTGTAATTGCCTGCTCCAATGGCTTCCAAAGGTGGAAAGTGTAACGACCTGCAAATGCAACAGTTGCAACACCAACTCCAATGGCTATCATAGTTCAGGCCAGCTCACTGTCCAGCTCGGCTTGGCCCATGCCAGCGCCTGTAGGGGCCCTGATGTACTCAGCATAGCGCAGGCCCTCGGAGGAGGCGGAGGCTCCTTCCATGACGGAGTGGGGAAAGCACTACAGGCCAGCTGGAGGGACAAACCAGTGGGAAAAACGGACTGCGAAATGCCTCCCCTCGCCAATCATCCGTGCCTCCTTCGCACGTCACGGCCTCGCTGCCGTGATACATGATATCAGAACATATATTAATATGCACATATGCTATTCTTATTGTGTATAATAATCCCTAATTTGCTTAGACACCTAATCAATCTGCATTTATGATTTAGGAAGTGTATGTAAAAAAATGTGTACATTCAAAACTCTAAAAGTAACTGTTAACCACTATAAAACATCTATTTGAACAGAAGGAAACATCACTACAGGTTGTGAGTTTCAAATACTTCTTACAAGTGAAAAGAAAACTTAAAGACAGCAGGTAACTTCAAATGAAAGAAAAAAGTAGAGTAAAACCTGTTGGGACTCAGTGTTCCCTGCAATTTACCAGATTATGTTACTTCTCTTTCTCTTACGAATTTAAATGCATTATTTTTCTCCTCTGGCTCGAATTCCAAAGCAGTTTCTCATGCAAGATTGCCTTGTATGGATCACTTGTTGAGTAAGGCTTTAGCATGTGAGGTGGATCATAAAGACAAGTTGTGTGAATGGCATTTGTATAACAAAAATCTGTCCTTAAAAAAGTTACTGTATCATACAATCATACACGAAGCCCACAATTAATTGTCAATATAAATTCTCCTTTGCCCAGAACAAAAACATTCTGTACTTCTCTCAAGCGAAGAGAGCTTTAGTGAATGAGCAGAGACCCAGGCCTAAATAAAATTATTGGATAAGTAATAGTTTCAGTGCAATAGGAGTTCAGGGACAGGTAACAGGAGCCAGATGGCTCTGCAACTTTCAGTCCAAAGGAGAACACCAGGAGGAGAGGTGAACAGAAACACTGGAGATAGATAGAAGACAAGTTTGAGAAATGCTCTTGCATCCATTAAAGAAAAAGAAAACATCAGTAGGATGAGACATGCAGGTTATTGTGTCAAGTATCATAATCAATACCTACCTCATCCAGGAAAAGGGTGTATGTGCATAAATGAATGGTACAGGCTTCACACAACCCCCTGAGGGAGAAGTTCAGCCCTGTTTGATTTGGAAGAACTCAGGCAGACACAGAGGGTTGAGGAAACTCCTTCAGCCTCAGCCTGAGCAGCATCCAGGCAGCAGAGCTGATCAGATCCAACTGGCAGATACAGTCCTGCTCAGGAAGGGAACTGAGAATTGAAGAGGTTCAGAAGAGAGTTCAGAAACATCAGAAGCTAGCAAGGGGGAACAAAAACAAGGCACAGGCATCTTCGCTGGATGACATTCGGCATTGAGAATGCCCTTTTAGAAACTGAAGAGAATTTGCATTGGTGGAAAACACCTTTCTCAATCAAATAGACTTCTGGGTTTCTGACTCCAGAGAGGAAAATATACCTACCAGGCAAGAAGGTACAGACCTCAAAAGGAACCAGCTTGCAAACACTGGCGAGAGTCCTGTAATTGTCTTCTGCATGTATATTAATTAAATATGCAAGAGACAATTTTCAAACACAAAATACAGAGTTCTGGAAAACACAACCAGGGTCTCTGCTAGTATCTCTGAAGCGTTAGTCCCCACACATGCCCAGAAACAGCAACAGAAATGCAGTTTCAGAACTTGTAAGAAGGAGGGTTATTCAATTTTTCCAGAACTGATGACACTTCTGGACATAAGGAAAGGATCTGATCTCAGCTGTAAGGAACCAAGCTGCTGATGATTAAAATAAACAGGGCTGACAGTGAACTTTACACTGAGGAGTGAGGGAAAGCTGACAGGCACAGAAGTACACAGGGTTTAAGACAACATTTGCAAAGATTAAGACACAAAAATTTTGTATTCTGAGAAGAAGGATAGGTCAGGGGATACAAATAATGAAGTATGGAAATAGGAAACAAACAGATTGCCATTTTAAAAGAGTGCCAGGAAATGTAACTAATCAATAGTATGTCTGCCACTTTGTACATGCTGGAAGCCTAAGAAATAAGATGGAGAAATTGGAATGTGTGATCCAAATTATGATATTAATATACCAGACATGTCGGAAGCTCATGGAAGGCAGACAATCAATGTAACACTGTGAGAGTAGAATACAAATATACTATAGGAACAGCAATCCTCTGTCTTAAAGAAAGTTTAGTATCAATTCAAATTAACAAATTAACCAACTGGTCAATTAACACAAAATCTGCTTGATGTAAAATTCCAAGCCTAAATTTGAAAAATATTATTTGGGGTTTATATAGTCTACGAACTATCCATGTTACACACACACTCTATGTAATATGCTTAGAGAAATCAGCGAGGCACCAAGGGAGACAAATAAATTCTGCCAGGCAATTTGCACTGGTCTGTAATCTGAACAAACGTCATGTCAGGACATCATCATACAGAGATAAAACTTATAAATGTTATTAAGGATTGCATCAAAGAAGAGCTGGTCAACAAGTCTTGACCCAGATCTAGGTGATGTTTGGGATTTAGTTAAAAATCACATAGCACTTTCAAATTTCTGATTCAAAACTGCCAGCTTTGCAACAGCGATCACAAAATCTTTTATGCAGCATATTCTATGAGCAAAGATCAAGTGCGGTAATCTTCAAAAAGAAAAATGAAGACAAATAAGGAAATTTATAAAAATTAGATTAAGGGGGAATTAGGATAATTAAATCCTTAGAAGTAGTGTAGAGGCTACTGGAGGACACCATGTGGAAGCACAGTCTGTGTGCACTCCACTTAGAAAAAGGCTTCAGTAAAGGCTAAGTGAAGGAGAATACTAGGATTATGAAAGCTGCAGTATCAAAGTGCTGCAATTGTACGCAAATGAAGATAAGAGAAGATCATGAAATGCCACAGACGAAATGTAAAAACACAGTGAGATGGGCTAGAAGATAATTTAGGAAGAAACTATTCTAAAGAATTCAAAACTAATCCTTTCAACACATCACAAATAACAAACTAGTCGGGGAATATGTAGGGCCAGCTGGTGACCAGGATATAAAAACACAGCCGGAAAGCACAAAACCATTGTAGAAAAGATGAATTAATTATTTACGGTGATATTAACTGTGGAAACTGTTAGGGAGATTCTGACACTTGTCCCTTTTGTTTTCAATGGAAGGGTGAAAGCTGGAGAAGAGGAGAAAGACAGGAAAATTAACAGATGTGCTTAAAGCTGAAATAGATGTGGAAGATGCTATGGTACAAATAGAATTAACTTTAACAAATCCCCAGAACTGAACCTAACTTAAGGATAAGTGAACTGACTTAGTAGTGGCACTACATAGACTCTCACTTGCAGACCCAGAAATTCCCACTCTGAAAACTGATAGACTTTGGGAGAATATTATGAAGTATATATGCTCTTTCCTGCTTGTTCTCTAACTGCTTATGGCCTCTATTGGAAACAGAGATCATCTGTTTTGAGCTATGATGGCATGTTGTTATGTATGTCCACTGTTTGACCAGACCCAGGAACTTTAAATCTGCTGCAAGAACTGACTGGGACAGCATCCTTCCCACAAACTGTACATTTCAGGAAAAGTTCTGGTAGGGAATTAGAAGTCTGAGGAGTGAATATCTGTGAATAATTAAACTATTACATTTTCAGGTTTTATCATCATTAATTACTTATTTGATGAAGAAATTGTAATTAAGTTTTCTTTTAATGTTTCTGCTTTTGAACAACAGAGATCAAGCAGAACAACTATTTGTTTTCCTGCTTTGGAGTTCAAGGTTAAAACTGCACAGCTTTCAGAAGCTGGATGTGATACACTGACTATTCTCCATGTGATCTGATTACTTACCATTAAACATGATTTAAATAGCTCACTGGCTTGCAGATTCCCGTTCCACAATATCATAGCAGTACTTGAGCTTGGTGTTTTTGCATTGTCCATTAACTATCTTTCATTTTCCAGCAACTGAAACTCAGAAAAACTACTAAGTTGTATAGTTGAATAAATACATTTATGATTTGAGGAAAAGAATGAGAACACCAGAATATGAGAGAGGAAATATCAGAAAAATATTTACATTAATGAAAAGAATTGGTTGAGATAATGAAATGTCTAACATGGATTTTGAAGAAAATGGGAGATTTAACAGAATACACACTCTGTTTCAGGATACGTCTAGCCATTTAAAAGCAATGAAGTAATTAGGATCAATCAGTTGTTGTAACCACTGAAGTCCTACTGGGACACAGTGTATTTTCTGTTATGCAGAAGTTAGTGAATGACAGAATTGAGCATACATAATTTTAAAGAGACAAGGATGAAGCCAAGTAGAAATGCTCTAAAATCCCATTAGGAAAGTAAAACTGTCTGGAAGTGAATGGAAACAGTACAAGATTATTTAAATAGATGGAGTGGAAAAAATCAATGAGGACTGTAGCTGAACCATAAAGATAATGATAGAAATTTATACATAGGAACAAGGCTTAGAAGACAAATTAAATTAAATTAATTTTTGTACTCCACCAGGAAACTTAAAAGGGAAGTACAAGAAATATAATGTGTCTTCAGTGAGTGAAAAACAAAGCAAGCTGATATTTACCACAGCAGGTATCCATTTCCTCTTGTCTCCCCCCTATGAAAAACTTGATAAAGACTTAAAGTAGGTAGGTTGCACAAGATTGTTCCAATGACATGCTACATATTAATTACAACAACGATCTAGCGTCTTCAGGTATTAGAGACCAAGTTTAGTTGGCTACAATCTCAGTTACTGAGTGAAGGGATGAGGAACACAGGTGTAGCACTGTCATGCAACTAAAATAATGTTTCTAATCTGAATGAATTTAAAGCCAATTGAAAGTGCTATAGATTAAAAATGCCACTATTGCTTCATCCCTTTCCTTTTCCTTTTGGTGTAAACAGAACACTAAAACAGGTGTCTATTCCATGGTTCATTTAACAATCCTTTTACATAGACCTCCAGTGACTTACAGTGAGATTTTTGGAATTGGCTACATGTGGTAAGCATCCTTAATAATACTGTAAGCTGCTTGGTAAAAGAATTTCTACATTGTTTCCAATGTCATTATTATAATAGATTAAGAACTACTTTAGATCTCATAGAAATAGTCTGTATTCAAGGTAATGGTTTCAGATATAAACATAGGAAAAATTGCCTTTAAAGCATACTAAGACTAAATATGCTGTTCCGTAAATGACAGCAAACAGCATTTTACAAATCTGAAATAAAGCAGGAGAGTTATCATCTTAGTCAGAAAAAATTACCAAGAGAATCTTTGTTGACCAAGCATATTGTCTTGTATAAACAGTAAACAGGGAACATCTCTGTAATGTGCAAACTAGAATGCAAATATATACCTATTTTATCTATTTCATTATTTCCATATACAGATTTCCATGTATGCTGTAGAGGGTGTCCCAAGCACTATCAATTTGACTTAAATTTGACATTAACTTGCTAATAGGTAATACTATTACACTACAACACATTGAATTTTAAATCCGAAATTAGTAAGTAATGCAACTTAAGCCTACTCTTTCTTATATGGCCATTTTCTTAAAATGTCACTTTATTCTTTCTTAACCAGATTCCCCGTGGCAACAGAGGTAAGCAGAGGCAGGTTAGCACAAACCCAGTGGAAACAGAACACCCATGTCTACCAGAAAATGTCTTCTCAATTGTTATTTCTACTGATAGACTTCAGACTGAACAGTTCAGCAGTACAGAAAGAGGAAATTTCTAATTCAGGAACTTCTAAACAATTTAAGACCTTTACAAAATCCAGACCCAAGCTTCTGACAGAAACTCACATATGGGTTCAGAGATAGACACTTCTTTCCTCTTCTTACTTTGCCTCATACACAGGTATGTGGGTTTTGTTTAGGGATTTTTTTATTGCTATTATTTTATTTTTTCAGAAACTATGCCATGATGATAGATGGCTTTAGCAAGCGTGTGGTTTAAGTTCTTTATCATATATTTTCACTTCTTTCTCTTTAGCTGCACAGCAATATACACCCTGCTACTCATTACAACCTTGTAATCCCATTTTCCTCTACTACCTCACTGGAATACTGATTTCCAAAGGAAGAATGTATTGTCTGTTGTCTTTTAAAACTTTCCAATCCTCCTCATTTTAGCTATTGATTATAAAACAACATTGGTCAAACAACTAATCAAGGAAAGCAAGATTATGCATATTCATGCTACATCTCAGTGAAGACAATAAATGAAACATAATTACAGAATCACTCAACAGATTTGATGTGATTACATCTCTTACAATACTCTGTCTAAGGATCAGCAATTATCCAGTTATGATTGCTGTAAGAACACAGAAGAAAGTATAAAAGATAGAATATCTTCACTTTAAGGTAAGAACACCTTTCTCACTAGCACAAAGAGCAGAGAGCAAAGTATCTGAAAAAATGCAGGCTGGCACAGCCCAACCCAGCAGTACCTCCAGGCCAGCTATGTGGCAAACAGAATTTAACAGAAACCTGCCCTGTTACAAAAGGAGTAGGAGTAAGCGTTCCAGTCATCATGCCAATCTAGTTTGAATAGCACATTTAAATAAATTTTAAAAAAGCCGTTGACAGTACTCTGCAGTTTGCATTTCAAATAAAAACTAGATATGCAATAACTGTCTGTCATCAGCATTTGCAGCAGTTCATAAACTGTAGAATTATGCATCTACTTTAATGAAGACTCATTGTTCTTTTGTTCACAAAAACACATTGGTGGTTACACGACATCATCAAAGTGAGGAAGGCTTTGATGTATTACGGCAGTATGATGCATTACAGCAGTATATCACTAAGCAAACAGCATTTGGACAATGCATTGCATTAAATACATCATCAAAGAACAATTTTTCTGATGATAAACTGCCAGCCGGTAGAAAGTGTGACCCAGTTAAGTTTCCTTTTAGAAACACTTCAGGTCTTCTTGTTTTCTAAAGAAAAAAAAAGCGTAGGTGAGCAAAGAAATTAACCAAGGCTAATTTACATCATTCAGTAGTCCGACGACTACTGGGATTATATCAAAGGAATAAAGGTGAAAACGTTCACAGCTGATTCTCGAGCCAGAGGAGAACGTCATTACCCTGCATAACTTATGCACTATTTACATGTAGTATAAATTACTTCAGAAGTAGTAAAAACATAGCAGCTACTTCTCCGGGTGTAGATTACAGGACAACAGTAGTGGAGTTTTTGTTACCATACACAGATAACCTTCCAGTGTCTATGTCATACTTTTACATGTGAATCTGATCAGATCTGCACACAACTTACATATGGGGGAAATTGCGTGCTAATTTTGCTTAGTATATACAACTTATCCTTGGTCTCTACACTGTTAAGATACATGTATCCAGCACTTCCATAATGAATTAGGGGAAATTTTGTTTGCATTTATTTCAGTAAGGAAGTACATTATTACTTAGGAAAATTAGTATTGTTCCATAATTCCAGTAACAATCTTTAAAAACGCAGTAGCTAACAGCTACACTGAATTACTTAAACCTATCACCAGTCACATCCCAAATTAATACACAGTTAAATCATGACTAAAACTGTCATTACAACCTTTATCTCCTCCAGAAACACACATCCAAGATGGTGAGCTACACAGAATACCTGGAAGGTTCACAAATCCCATCTCTAACAGATGATGGAAAAGAGTCACACACTGCTTCAAAGGAGAATGACCTTTCAAAAACACTCTGTTTCACAAAGAGGAGACTTTGGTTTGAATACCTCTTTTGAGTCATAGCTATGACAGTAAAGAATGCTGTAGACGTAACAGTGCAAAGTCATTCAGCATACCAAAGCACACCAATTGAATTCACTCAATTCCAAAATAGTTTACATTGTTCAAAAACATTAAGGCAGTCTTCTGAAGGTCTCAGAGTTAGTAAGAGTGTCCTATTACCGTCTCACAAAAACTAACTAGCAATCAAAATAAAGTCTCAAAATGCTTCTGTCATTTACAAACTGAAAAAATGTTACACTTCTGCTAGTCCTGACAGGGAGAAGGTACCTCCTCCTATGTTGTTAGGACTAATTAACTAGGAGAATACAATTACAAACCAGCACCCTTGCATACATCAGTCACCTCTCCAGTTTTGTCTTCCGAGTGTAATGAACTTATCGAAAAAGAAGGCATAGACTCTTCTGACTAGCAAAAACCTCAGTCGTGAACGAGGTTTACATGTAAACAAGATCAAGGTCTGCAGTATCAAGCAAGCAATGTACAAGCTGAACACAGTAGTGCTGTGCCTCAAACAACACTTGCCTTTGTACTGACACTCAAAATGCTTTTCAGCTGTAGAAACTGGATGATTGGACTAATGACGCCAAAAAAAAAGAAAAAAATCCGGAATTAAGTTTCATGGATTTGTAGCTAACTTCCTGAATAGCATTTTCGTTTTACTGCTTATATTTAATCCCTGAAAATTATTCTATCAAATCATAAACAATGTTTGCTATCCAGAACTGATGATTCACTCCTTATTTTTCAAGCAGAATGAAATAAATAAAACCTGGTTTGAACTGTGTAAGAACAACTCTTATTCTCAGAAAATAAGAATCCTTAGTATTTGTATCTTAGTATACATGCAGCCACTTCCTCAGGTAAGCCTCTTACCAACACACAAGTAATTGTTTCTGTCTCCTGGTCTAGCTAAAAGTAGCACCTACTGGCAGGTCACTGTTGAAAAAACGAGGCAATGTGGGAAGTATATTTTGGCATTCTCAAGGTCCCTGTTCATAGAAGACTATCAACTACAAAAGAAAATGCTGAGGAAAGCAACATTTCATATGCAATATTGACATGGTGTCCAGGAAGTGCTGGTTTATGAGATAAGTAATTTGAAAGTAGCACTAGCAAGTTCTAGATTTGAGCAAAAGGAGAGTAAGGCATACCACATCCCTTAAAGGTATCCAAGAGATAACACAAATCAAAAGGAAAGATTTTATTTTCTCACATAGTTTAGGTAAAGCCTGACTGTCAAAAATCATCACAAATATAACAGATAACTTCTGTGCACAGTGCTTGTGAAAGAAAGCAAAAAATGGTGAGAAGATAGGATGAAAATTGACATAGGTGGCTAATGCTGTAAGGTAGAATCTACTTAGCATGGTTCCTTCACAACATTGAGTAAATCAGGAGTTTGTCAATGCATCAAGAAGTAACTTAAAAGACTAAAAAAAAAATCTTTTTGTACTATAAAAGGGTTGGTTATAATATTGTATTGCTTTATAGTCTCAGAATGCCCAGTGCATTTCAGATGACAAGCTCAGCAATCTGCTTATATAACTTTTTTGTTCTGGATGTCACAGTTCAGCACCTTAACTTCATGGGTAAAAATGCTGTGTACTAAAGACTTTTTAGTCTTCAGCTTGAAAATTCGATTTGAATAATAGCAGCATGCAAATGCATATTTTCTTCTGCATCACTGGAAGTTAGACAACATCATTCAGCTTCTACAATTAACTAAAGCAACACTAAGATATTTGCAACCATAATGGCAGCGATAGGAATATACTAGAACAGAAATTATAGATATTCAGTAACACATAGCTTAGGATGCACTGTAATGATAATCATCTGTTACTATTTCAAAACATCAGCAACATAAACCAAAAGACTCCAACAACGCGTGACAGAAAGGGATCCCAATAAATTACATCCTCAAACCTTATTTATTGCTGATGTATTCTGCAGCAAGTAGGTGTTTTGGTTCACAACATAGCAGAGTTTCAACGCCTCAGTTAAGGGATACTTTTTCCTGAGCCTTTTACTACATAATATGTCCTTATCAATATAGCATTTGGCTCTGCAATTCATTGAATTCACTGACATTATTCATGGGAATAAGGACTGCTCAGATAAGTGAAAATTGAAAGTAGTCCCTTACTTTGTCAAACTGCAGACGTACGTTGGACTATTCTCTGAAATCTTAATTGATGAGTTTTCTTAACAGCGTGCAGTTGCTTGCTTATTGAATTCACACCAAGGACAAATGATGCATTGTTGGGTAGACAATTTGTGCAGAATTGTAGAACCAAAGAAGGGGAGAACAGTTTATTTTTCTTTTATTTTATGTTGTGTGAACTTCAGATTTTTTCCAAACTAAGTAATGTTTTAAAAACCTCAAGAAATATTACACCAGTAGTTATAATTAACATATAGTTATAATTAAATATACTGTAGAGTCTAGTGTGAAAGCACTAACTGCAAAGTCTTGTTGAGCTTGATCTCTTTTCATGTTACTATATGGATTTCCACACTGATCCAAAACCTGTAGAAACAACGCAAGCCTTTGTTCTAATGTTCAGTGGGCTTGCTCGGTGCCCTACAGGCAATACTTGCTCATTTGCATGAGCAGAACAGCAGTTTTATTGCTATCTAGAACACCAACAGATACCAAATATAACAAAAGCGTTATTTTAAAAGCTCTTTATATTTAAAAGCTTTATATTTTATGGCTTTGTATGTGCAACTGGATAACATGTTAATGTTAAAATTAGGGACATTAATCAATCCTGCAGTGCTGATATTAGAGAGGCCTGAAAAACAACATATGAATTGCACATTATGCCATTGTACTGCCCTGTATACATACTGCAGGACAACCAACCTGTCTAAAGAGTGTCACGGAATGTTTCTCTCTTCTGTGCCTTACCTATAGGTGCTTGTAAAAAACAGTGATAACACAGAGAAAAAGAAACCTGAGAGATGTGGAAATAAATGTGTTTAAATCATCTTTTAAAACGTACCTGATACTGAAGAAAATACAGAGATTAAATAAACAACATACATGAAGACTGAAAACATCAAACCAAGTATTTCTCATCCTTCACAGACACATGAAGGCTGAGGCAAAAAACCTCGACAACCAAGAATCTCACGTGATTGCCTTAGCTACTGAAATCAGTAATTCATATTTAACTGAAACATAACTTGTCCTCAGCTGACTTACATTCCAGAAAAAAGTACAATTTTGATTTGAAAATATCAAATGCACATACCAGTATTTTCCTCTACAGTTTGTTCTGCTACTTAATCGTTCTTCCATAAAAAATGTCTAACATAAATTTGGGTGGCTCACCCATTAATAGCCATTCATTCTAGTCACATCTTTCCATGCTGGACTAAACAGCCCTTTAAAACTCAATATTCCCTCTATATTGGAAGAAATGCATAGCTATGGAAATACATTTTTTTACAGTGTAAAACCATATTCTTCAGAATTTTGAATCATTTAGGAATAATTTTCTGTATTTTTTTCTACGTATCTTTTGGCTGGAATGGAAAGAAAAATCTATCATCCTCACACGACAAAAATATGACCACCAGAAAAGCAGAATAGAATACCTGCTTGATACTATTACTTTTTGTCACTATATTTACAATTTGACAGCTTATTTCTGATAAACAATTACTGATAAGGTACCGTGGGTTTGACTTTTGGTGGGGTTTTGGGTTGGTTTGGGTTTTTTAATTCATATGCTAAAAGGTCTTATTTTCTTTTACTTTTTTTTCCCTTTTACAGTCTCATCAACTTTGGTTATCCATATATATTTCTTATCACAAGCTTTATATAAATAAACTTTCATTTAATACCTCTTTTTGCAATTTTTCTATATTCTTTACAGTCTTTATTTCTAATTTTATTGTTCGAAGTTGGAACTTCCTATGGATTAGGAGGGCCTCTTAGCAAAATTTTTCTTTGATGAGTATGCAATCCTGTATTTCCAACAGTCAAATATGTCTTCTTAAATAATTCCAAAATTCTAGTATCCAGATTTTCCCTTTCTGCTTCATAAATCTCTGTTAGATGTATCATAAACACATTTGCTACTAATTAATAGATAATATTTCTCTAGTCTGGTTCTATGTACAGTGCTATTTGCAATTATTTACAATCAGCAGCATTTTTCGAAAAGTTCCACGTGATGTTGTGGAAACTGTTGCAGAAATACAAGTGAATTAGAGATATACATTGAATATCCTCACCAGCTAATGGCTAATAATATATCTCTAGTTCCGAGGATAATTCAAAAACAGTAATCACCTATAATAATTCTTAGTCATAATGCACATCACAGGGGAAAATTGACAGTGTATTCAATTCATTTTGTAGAACCCAAAGAATTTTTGAAAAAGAAAAATATTAAGCACAGTTCTTCCAATTATTGTCTTCAGACCAACAATGAAATAAAACATCTTAACTGAGTCTTGAAAGACCACTGGTGAACTGTTGACACTCTCTATTCAGCATTATTTCTTGGCAAATCAGCAAAAGTCTGAAGGAAGATTGACCCTTGCATTCAGCTAATACAGTCTTGTAATTTTAGTACTGTTTGTAAGAAAGCCTCATCAGTCTAAATAGTTTAATAATGCTGAAGTTAACTCATATATGTTGTTAGGAGAAATATATTAAGTGTATAACAATAAACACTTTTTGGAATAGTTTGTTCATTGCCAAAATTTCTTTAATAATATTCCTCACAACTACAACAGTTTGCTGTTTCATATCATGATCTGCATTTTTAAAAAGTAGTAAGACATTAGCAGGATATCACCTAATACGACATTGATAGAAAGAATTTTTAAGTTACCTGAAAGAAAGGAAAAGAAAAACATGTAGCCACTTGGTCAAGTTATGGTCTTTTCTATTCTGATACATAATCAATATACATAAAAGACCAATTCCCAATTGCAAATATACCCATGCAAGAGTGAACAAGAAAAACAAATTTTTCACATTTCTAGAACACGTGTCTGAAAGGATTGTGGAGATCAGGAATGAGTGATTGCCACCTAGCACAAAGATCCACTGAATCACGTGGGGATGGAGTGTTATGCCAGCCACCTCCAGGAAGCCACCTATACCTTTGTTGTGGTGTAGGCCCCGCTTCCTCCTACTAACAAGCCGCATTGCAATGTCAGATCATTCATCAGCATATAAGAACAAAGAGCTGGGATAATTGGGCACTCTACGACCTTGCCTGTTGGTGCAGTGAGCCAAGATATTCATACCTCTCTGTCCCGGGATGAGCACAGTGACTTGGGACAATTACGCACTCCCTAACTGCACCTGGAACTCCTGATGCAATCACAGTGAGTTGAAGTGATTAGGCGCTCCCTGACCAACTCCGGAACTCCTGTTACCCAGGAAATGTACCTAAATCTTCTCCTGCATGGGTC
>VZSC01015882.1:489268-516503 GCA_013398225.1 Steatornis caripensis
ATTTCAGATTTCACACATGTATTCTCCTTGGAAGCAAGACAATATAGAAGAAATACTAGATTAAAAATAAGAAGATCAAAGACAGAATTATAAAGATAATTTTCTTAAACTTTCCTGTGTGAATCAGAACTGTGACTAAAAAATCCTTACACAAGTATGTTTCACCTTAACTATGTTTTTCATGCATTCAGACACATACCTCACTGACAAGCTGAGTGCTGCATGTTTCCATTAACCAGTCCCAGAAACTAACATGCCTACAGCAATCAAACACATACAATGTTAAGAATAGTTTTCTTTTATATAAAGAATTATACAATAGGCAATTCAATGTTCCATGAACAGTAAATGGGAGACATTTCCTTCCATCATACCTCTTGGCTATGTCCAACTGTTGTTGTTCAGTTACCTGTAACTGTGCAAGGATAGTTCCTCTCCTATCAAAGTGGATTCAAAATTTTATTTAATCAGGCAGCAGATGTTCAAAGCTAATTTAAGTGAATGTCAATGTACAAAGCACTGAAAAGCAAAATTTGTTGCACTCATGTTACCTGCTAAAGAATTCCTAATTATTCCCAGTAGTAATGAAAACTTAGAAAGGTCTCAGAGAGCAGACTCCCAGTTGACCAGAAAAAATTAAATCACTTAATAAACACATCAGTAAAATTAATAAATTAATAAACTATGTCTAATCCACTGCATTAAGAATTATGACAATACAGTTCATGAGGTTCTAACGAAAGCCAACTGTAAAGTTAGTGAGAGAATTGCCAGACTAAAAGCTGTATAAAGATTGTGGAAATGGGATCAATGGATCAGAAATATTGTTGGTCCAGTTAAGTGTTATTTACAGAATCAGAGAATGGTAGGGGTTGGAAGGGAATTTAAATTCATTATTTTTCATTTCACTTATAATCTGTACTATAGATAAGAATGCAAAAGGTATATAAAATTTGGAGGGTGACATCAAACTTCCAGAGACAGTCCATGAACAGATCTTAAAGTTTAAATTTACTACATCCATTTGTCTATAGTTTTTGCTACCTTTTTTCATATTTCGCACCAGTTCTTCCTGGAGACATTTATTCATAAATACAATCTTACAAAATGGAAAAACTTGCTTTGTCCACCAAGTCCATCCCTTTTATTTTTCTTATCTTAGCACTTCTGCTTTCATACTACAGTCATTTATCATTCGTTTGTTTGAAACTTATCTAGCACTTGGTTTAACTTTCTGCATTCACCATAACAGGTTGGTATTTCATAAAAAATTGGTTTGTTCATTGCATAACATAGTTTAGATTAAACTCTGCATTCTTCCAAGAATCATGTATTTTGTATTACAACGTACTGTGACCTTGTCTTTGTGAAGAACTTACCTGATGTGGTTCTATTTCTTTTGTCACATTTGTTTGAAAGAAGGAGAAGAGACAACTGGTTCTCCTCATAAAGGATTATGGCATAATAGGGCCGTCACAGGTCAAAAGGACAATATGTATGTACTTGAACATGGGACTGAAAAACCACCCAGCCAAGGTCCCTGCAAGTGCAGGCAACTATGTAAAACATTTTAAATGTGGAAAAGTCAATGAATATCCAATGCACATACAACGAATTACAAAATACTCCTGAGATTTGTAGAACATTTTTCAAACTGAGATTAAATCCATGCACTACCTCAAGAAAACCTCTCCAGTAATTTTTGATTAGCAGCATGTGCCAGACAAAATTACATGGTAGGAAGAAGTTGAAATACTACTATTTCTTGCCTATTGTTATTTTAATATGTACATTGGTTTGAATTTCATACCGGATTGGGAAAATGCAGAGAAAATATAGCACTAGGTTTCCTCACATCCACTCTCATCTGCCTACATCCTTGTCCTGCACTATGCACAGCATGGCCAGTTATTACAGTCACTGACAGTGGGACAAGAACAAAATTAGTTCTACCATTCATAGATTCAAAACCTAGAGTCAGAGCATTGAAGAAAACTATTTTTAATATCCAATAATACTGTTCAACAGGCCTGTTAAAGAAAACTTATACTACTTACACCAAGGTCTCAGTGTACATATGTGGTTTGTGCAATGTTGAACTAAACCAAGTATTTTAGAACTTTTAAACATACTTAACATATGATTCATTAAGGATATGACACATTACTACTTGGTTCCTAGCCCCAGCAGTCAAAGACTTTGTCGTTTTTAAAACAAAAAAAAAAAGAAAAAACATAATAAGAAGATTATTCTGTGTTAAACCTGTTGTATATCTGTAGTATTTTCCTCCCCAATTATTGAATATGAATAGCATTTCAAAGAATTGATAACTATTCTGTATTACTGTCTTGAAAATTTCTCTTTTACTCATGTTAATGTGAATTAAAATGAAATTTGGGCTTTAATCACTCTATACAATAGATGAGGTGAATTTGTGATGAGGTCAATTTCCTTTAAAGGTAATATTTTTCTCATAGAGTGGGAATCATTATGAAAGCATAATCTCATACATCTCATAAAATGTATGAAAACCATTTGCAATATATTTTATTCTATTTTGGCCACACCACATATATTAACAGAGATAAATATTCACAATCAAGTAGACTCAAAAGATGTAATGGAAATATACTGCAATGGAAAGACTCTTACCTATAATAATATCAAAATTATCATATAATATAATGAAAATTAACAACTTGTATGTTTTTGAAGACCTTGCCTATACAACTGTTTCAAAAAAGTTCTCAAAGTATCACAGATGGTATCCTTCATGGTAAGGGTGCCCATAACTGATATCATGGGTGCACCTTGTTAATCACATCAAGTGAGTACAGGATTGGGACTAGGTATCTACGTAGTTTAAACACAGAGCTGAATATTTTATTTTAAAATGAAAATTAACTCAATTGTTCTTTTCAAGTGCATACAGTTTATGGTTCCACAATTGTTAATAATCAAAGCCTAAATTTCATCCAAGCTGCCGTTGTGACTTCAAAAGCTCAGAACAATGAGGCTGGTTCAGTTGCACATCTCAGCTGTATAGACATAGACACCTACACTCCAGACAACCAACTATGGCTTTCAAAACTCATTTATTTCATGAATGTTGCATGTCAGAGAGCCTTTAGAATTTCATACCTTGTCAATCTTTTGTGTGTTTATCTTTCTGAAATAAAAGATGTCTTTTTGCCACAGTAATTTTTGCCACAAATGGTAGCAATCACTGAAAACTACAGAGACATGAGCATCCTGCTGTCTTAATTTATGTCACTTTCTCTAAAACACTACTGAAATTATTGTCCTGTTTTCTTCCCACTCCCACTTTGTGACGGCTGCTTAGAGCAAAATCAAATACAATAAAATGAAAAGGAAAAGGAATTTCATATGCGAACTTCATCAAATACTTCAGAATATAAAAAAAATCCCAATCAGCAATCAGTTTTGGGGGGGGGAGGGCGGGGATTGCCTCAGAGCCTTGGGGGACAGAAGACTCAGGCATTCTTTCAGAAGCCAGAAAGTGAGCAACTAACAGTGCCTACCAGAATGACACTTTCAAGGGAGAAGGTAAAAAAGGCTATCAAGGTAGAGGCACATCTACTGCTAGGGTCTACTGAGAGAAAGAATTCCTTATTTAATTGGCTGCATCCATAATCCAACCCCAAGAGAAATCCAATATTAAACCAATATTGAACCTGAGAGAAGCCAAAAGGCCAAGAATCACACTGTTCTTCTCACATGAAAAATTAAGAGTCCGGATTGTACCTGAAGTCTAAATCACAGTAGGATCTGAAGAGGGAGCCTTTTATTTGTCAGAAATACTGAATTATTAACTTCTCCGATAGAATGCTGAGCCAGCAAAGCAAATCCACACAATGGGTTCATTCTTCCATCCACGCTATAACATGATGGTGACATCTACAGACCTAAAATTTCTAGAAGCAACATATCCTCAGCTTTCTCACATACACCCCCTATAAATAAAATGTTACAGTAAGTAAAATTGTTCTTCACAGCTTTCTGTATGAAAGAACTAATTCATGCAGTTCAGCAATAAGAACATTTATCTATACATAAGTGGATATTTGTAGCCTCTAAGAAAAACATCAATCATTAAAAAATATCAAATGTGCCAATGTAATTTATCTCTTGGTACACGTTAACTGGACTAAAGTAATTCTTCATACAATATCCTCTCTATACTGTAAAGAAAATTTTCTCTTAATATTCTAGAATGCTTATAGATTCTTTAGCTGGTATAACTCATAATATTTAAATATATTCCAATAATGCTGCACAACCATGTCACAATGCAAATTTTCACACATTCCATAATTAAAGTTTAATCCTCTGGTGCTCTGATCTACAAACAGTGGGACTGTTATTTGTTTTCAAGATTGGTTCATTACAAATATAATAAATTTCATAATGACAACTGCATTATTTCTTTGCTCTTGCCCATGCAAACTCTTCTTATTGCAGTTATGATTATATCAGTGCATGCACATACTGAAAACCAGTTTTGTTTCATAGGTTAAAATTTTTGTCTAATATTATGTGGAAAGATCTGGTTACCACCTCCTGCTACTCCCTGAGCCAGAGTAAAATCCTCTGTTCTGTAATTCTCGTAAGCTATTCTGGTACGCATTCTGGTATTCACATAACAGATTCACCAGTTACCAATTACAAAGCACAGACCTGTTTACTTGGCTCCATTTTACAATGGTAATACATCTGCCCACATTTATGTGGTGTCATAATGCAATAAAAAAGCAAGAAAACCAAAGAGGACTTAAAAAATAGTTATCTCACTCTTGAAACTTCTTGTTCCACAGCACAAGGTACTTATTCGCGAGCAGGGAGGTTTGTTTACCTTAACATATTCAGGTTTGCTTTTACAGTTGATTCAATCTCTACACTGAGAAATTTGGTACCAATGAGAGACAAAAGCAGCATTCCTATAATAGAAGTGATGTTATGTACTCCCAAGTCAAGGAATCTAAGAAAAATGTGTATACGCTCATTTAAAAAGCATAAGAGTAAACCTTGCAATTTATCTTTCAAGTAAACTCCTGAAAGCTTGAGAATAAAGTCAGAAAGAAAGTTTTACACAGTAATCAGAAAACAGTAACTGGGGTCAAAGAGGTCTTGAGTTTAGTGTGGAGCAGATAGAAGAAATGGTTCCCTCTATCTCAGCCATGAGAAAAATCCATTATAAATATCTAATGTCTGCAAACACTCCTTCCTCTTGCACTCTTACATCTTTGGATACCGTTCCTGCAGAATGCTGCTCTCCAGGGCTGACACAGTTATTGAAGAAGAATCTGCGCCTGACCCAGCCAGTAACTGTCCCCAGAAAACATGCCCAAAGGGAGAATCATTCAGTGGAGACAGTGGGGCAGTCAGGGGAACACCAGTGCAAATAGCTCACAAACCCCTGTCCTGCCAAGCAAAATGGTTATTGTTTTTCAAACCAGCAGAGATTTTGAGATGCACGTAGTTTTAATTTCAAAACACATTTCAGTAATTAAACCTGGATGTCTGCATGGGCAAGTATCACCCCAGCTACATTTAACATCTAATATGACACAGCACAATACACTGCATTCAGATACAGAATATGATTTACAGTAACATTCCCACCAAAGTCTATTTGAATTTATCTGTACAAGTCGAGATCATTCATTGCAAGCTCAAGGTTTGCAAAGTGAGATGAGACTGGAAGTGATTTTAAAAAAACTTATTTTCCATGGGAAAACTGAAATAAGAATGGGAATTAAAGGGAAAAGGTGGGAGTGAGAGGAAATGAAATTAGATTACAGAAAGGAAAATACCCTCCGAAATGCAGCCTCACAAGACAGGTACATAAAGTGCTGAACCCTGTCCAGCTAAGTAAAGACAACAGAGGAACGGTAAAGAAACCATGAAAAAAAATCCATCCTTAACAGCCCTTTTTAGCTATTCATGTTAAAAACGCTAGTGTGTTCCATTTAAATGGTGCTAAATAGGGAAGAACATTAAAAGTGCAAATTACCTGTAAAAGATACAGATAGTAAGGAAGAGCTCAGAACCGACTGACTGTTGACCAGAAACAGAACATCTGCTGCTACTATTATACACATTCATTTGTAGTCTGCATTTTTAATGCTTATCAATTTTTTAACTTATCTTTTTTTTTTCTTGCTGCTGTTGTAAGCTTCATGAAAGATGAAAGAGCTAAAGAGGATTAATTTTCTTTGAATTACATTCAGCTGAGAAGTCACAGCAGTGTCAGTTTATCACAACTTGCAAGACACTTACCTTCCTGGTGTTTTGGGTTTGTTTTTTCCTCTCCCTCTTAAAGGAAGTCTTGGAAACACCCATTGCGCTGACTACTTTAAGTAGAAAGCTTTTTTTGATAACTTAACCATCGTTATGCACATATCCGCTGTGCTCTACAGGACATATGAGTTCTTTTTCTGATTTTATTCTTTTCCTAGGCTTCTTGAGTCTTCTTGAAGGGAAGCCTTTCCTACTATGCATGAAGTACCTAGATGAGTGCGTCAAGTACTCCAGCCCACTTCCAAATGAAAAAGCCTCAAGCCTCAATAGTAATACGGCATTGTCGTCTGATTAGACTGACGGAGGAACTGGCCTATCAGCCAAAATACTTTCATGAGAAAAACTTCATTCACTTTCTACTGCTATTTGGCTTAACTTCAATTAAAGCACAAGGCCGTGGCCATCATGTTTAAGACGTGACTAGTCATTCTGAGCGATTTAGTGAGCAATTTGAGAGTATCATCTAAATCAATCTCACCTACAGACAGTGATGAACAGACAGCCTTGTCAAACCTTGCTCTACAAGGGCTTTCAAGCTGGACACCCAAAAACTGGAAATGTCTGGTAATCACATCACTTTCAAAAAGCCAAAGATCAATGTTGGTTTAATAACTCTCAGGTCCATTTGGGGTTTGGAGGAGGAGCACAAATTGACACTGTTTCCATGACAGATATACTTTCAATTAAGCATAGCTGATTTGAAGAGTTTGTATGTACTTTACAAGTGCATATTTCCTTAGCATGTAAAAACTGAATTTTTAATATTTAAGAACCACGATTGTGAAATACATCTGCATAAACAGGATAAATATCACATTTTTCTACTAGTGCCTTCATTGCATACAATCGCAAAACTGCATCAGATAAACCAGACTTTATTCTTATCTATCCTAAACATTTCTGCACATCAGCAAAGAAGGAAAACAAGAAAAAATACATCATGTATTCTACATTTGCCACCAATTCCACTCTCAGCAGGGACAATTTCTATTTGCATTCTGAAAGCATTAACTTCACTACAGAAGTACAGAAAGGGGAGATCCAAAATTGACTGTATTCTAGTTCATTCCAATAATTTGTCAGCTTTTTTTTTCTTTAAGCATCCACTCAGGAATGCAATAATGAGTTTGAACCATTATACTGAAGACCGGACAGGACATCTATGTAAATAATATATGCAGTTTAATGAATTATTTGCAGAAGAGTTCTCCCATATTTTTCCAAGTCTCACTGAATCCTTAAAGCATGAGCCAACATTTAAAAGAGTATAAAATCAAATCAATTACATAGAAAATGCATGTTCTCACAACCATTTACTATTTGTGCTACAATAGTATCCATCAAAAAACAACAAGGTTCCACCGTGCTGGGCACTGCATGCATAGTATGTGTGCCTCTATTTGAAAACAGAGCAATCCACACCAAGATGATAGAGAGTGAGTGATTGTGACACTGATTAAAGTCATGAAAGACATAAACTAGAACATTAAGATGGTGTTCCTCATGTAAACCAGATTTGCATGCAGGAATAATGTTTTGAATCTCTAATATGAGGTGGGAAAGGGGGCTTGTCTAGGTTCAGAAATTGCCTAAGATTCCTGTTTGTTAATTTATTTTTTGCATTACCATAGAAACAACCTTTCTGTGTATGTCTACAGGGAGAAGAGAGGGGGACAGAGGGAGGGTTGAATGAGGACAAATACACGCTTTCTTACATAGAGACACCTGAATAAACTATCCATAATTTCTAAGGCATGCTGTCATTCCTGTATCAAGATAACACTTTTCTTCATCTTTTTACCAAAACAAGTTTTTAAATACCAGCTGACCTGTATGAATACAAATTAACAGACTGTTAAATAGTTTTAAAAGCCTACTTGAACTAAAGTGTTGAAATAATGAACACATAAAAGAGCAAATACACGTCCACAAAGAGGTTAAAGATACCTGTTGGTTTACTTTAAAGTCTTCAACGTCAAGTTGGTAACAGTCATGTAGGGGAGAAAAGGCAGAATTGCTGTCTCTCTGTCCAATGGCCACACCTATAGACTTGTAAGGCAAAGCTGACAAATAATTGATCTTTTGGGGCCATATTTGTGATGGACGTGTTAGTCCTCTAATGCCATCAGACCTCTTCTTGCAGCTCACCTCTGTTCATAGGTTTGGTCTTGTGCTTGCAGATACTGCTTTTGTCACTTTGGGAATTTGTCCCCTGAGTACCTCTGCTACAGAGACCCATTGTGGACTGTACCCTGTTTACAGTGATACCTGCTCACAGTTTACAATACTTTACAATGATTTACAATATAAATCTCATCAGTTTGCTACCCAAACTGAAAAATAATAAAAAATAGTTAAGATAAATCCAAAACGAAAACTTTATAGATTTTTTTGTCCTCAAAACCAGTTATTTTTGAGACTGAAAATTAAATTCTTCTAAAATAAGATCCAATTTCAAATTATCCTCCACTCTCCAAAAGAACTTTTCAGTATAGCTCATTTAGATGATCCTGCAGTAAACAACTTTCTCAAAATCTGTCGAAGCTGTAGAGATATCTGTAAATATTCTTCTGAATAAAGAATCTGAGTATCTTACCATCCAGGTAAGTGATATAACTGTACCATGATGGTCATTCCCACATGCTTTTGCTCTGTTCTGTAAGTAATTTTTTTGTTTCAAGTGAAATAGCATCAACAGGAGAGACAAGCACAACTCAGTTTTCAAGTCAAATTACTCTCTTAGACACCTCCCCTTGCTCCCAACCCAAAAAGCCAAAACCCTACAGGAAACATCCTCGAAGAGCTTACCATATCACTAAGAACACTCTCCGTAAAAAGGCTATAGTCTTAGGACTACAAAATTATCTCATATTGAGTTGCATTTCTTGTTGCTCTGTAGCATATGCTTGAAGGACATGACAATAATTCTCTCAGAAAATATTTAATAGCCATGAGAAAAATTGTATACTATTTCCAAAAAACCTTAACTAAAAACTTTAGAGGAAATTTGTCATTTTCACAGTATTACCATTCAAGCGAACATTTTTTATACTTAGCAATTTCTGCTTCTGAGCTTGACTGATCTGAAGATTTATATTGAACTCACCAGCTCAAATAAAACACACTAGTTTCCCCCTGCTTTCCTGTTAGAAACATGTTTAAATGAACAATTGCTCAGGCTTTCAGTACAATCTATAAAATAAGTGCAGATCATTCATTTCTGAACATATTATAAGGAAGGTTAATAAATTTAACTCCTGCTTTACTGTCAGACTAATGGGTTGAATCTTGAGAACAAAATAACAAGATTAGAAACAGGTATATCCGTTTTCATTTACTGACTGGAATTCCATAGACATTCATATTTCACAACAGGCCAAATCTAACACCACCATTCAGTTTATATATCCTGGGCTGGTGAGAGATACTTTTATTTTCTTATCTGTAATCAGAACACTTCTCTAACTCCATAGGATATTATCATTTTAATAAGCATTTATTTTAATTTTTACATGTCTTTGTTGTGATCATATACTATGTCGCTCTTAATTTTACTTGGAAAATCAGTTAAATGGCAAGAATTCACTCACGCATTCATGTCATATACATAGTAAGACATTTACTGAAAAGCTATTGTCCCTTCTCTTTTAACCCATATTCTATCAGTCAGACATCTCATTGATTAGTCTACAAAGAATCCTTAATTATCAAGTAACAAGGAATTTCAGTTGTTCAATTAGCCACCAGACGGAGCCCACATAGTCTCAAAATGCACTAGAAGCATATGGCTATTAACCATGTAAAATGAGTACAAATTTTGTAAAGCGGCTACAGAACACATCCTGTAAATCAAGCCAGGATACATATGCGAATAGACTTTCCTAGGATTTAAATTACACTCACCATATATTTTTAACCTGCAAAAAACAAAGTCTGTGGTTTCATCTGTATGATTCTCTACCAATAAAACACCTGCTGACTTTTTGGTTTTTTTGCAATATAAGGTTTCATAAAAAACACACAGGAATAATAGGAATAATAACACAAAAAAGGAAGCCTACAGAGTGTGGGAGCAAGGACGCCTGGAAGGAACATAGAGAAATTGTCCGAGCAGCCAGGGATCAGGCTGGAAAAGCTAAAGCCCTGACAGAATTAAATCTGGCCAGGAACATCAAGGGCAATGAGAAAAGCTTCTATAGGTACGTCAGTGATAAAAGGAAGACTAGGGAAAATGTGGGCCTTCTCCGTAAGGAAATGGGAGAACTGGTCATCCAGGATATGGAGAAGGCTGAGGTACTCAACAACTATTTTGGCTCAGTCTTCGCTGGCAAGTGCTGAAGACACACTACCCAAGTCACAGAAGGCAAAGACAGGGACTGGGAGAACGAAGAACCACCCACTGTAAGAGAAGATCAGGTTCAAGACCATCTAAGGAACCCGTAGGTGCACAAGTCCATGGGACCTGATGACATGCATCCACGAGTCCTGAGGGCACTGGTGGATGAAGTTGCTAAGGCTCTCACCATCATTTTTGAGAAGTCGTGGCAGCCTGGTGAAGTTTCCACTAACAGGAAAAGGGGAAAAATAACCCCCATTTTTAAAAAGGGAAAAAAAGGAAGACCTGGGGAACTACAGGCCAGTCAGCCTCACCTCTGTGCCTGGCAACATCATAGAGCAGATCTTCTGGGAAACATCATAGAGCAGATCTTCTGGAAACTGTACTAAGGCACATGGAAAATAAGGACGTGATTGGTTACAGCCAACATGGATTCACTAAGGGAAAATCATGCCTGACAAATTTGGTGGCCTCCTACGATGGGGTTACAGTGTTGATAGACAAGGAAAGAGCAACTGACGTCATGTACCTGGACTTGTGCAAGCATTTGACACTGTCCCCCATGATATCCTTTTCTCTGAACTGGAGATACATCAACTTGATGGATGGACCACTCTCTGGATAAGGAATTGGCTGGATGGTTGCACTGAAAGAGTTGCAGTCAATGACTCAAGGTCCAAGTGGAGGTCAGTGACAAATGGCGTTCGTCAGGGGTCAGTATTGGGACCAGCATAGTTTATCATCTTTATTGGCAACAAGGACAATGGGCTTGAGTGCATCCTCAGCAAGTTTGCTGATGACACCAAGCTCTGTGGTCAGGTTGACACACTGGAAGGAAGGGATGCCATCCAGACGGACATTGACAGGCTTGAGAGGAGGGCCTGTGTGAACTGCGTGAAGTTCAACAAGGCCAGGTGCAAGGTCCTGTATATGGGTCAGGGCAATCCAAGCACAAATACAGGCTGAGCAGAGAATGGATTGAGAAGAGCCCTAAGAAGAAAGACTTGGGGGTGTTGATTGATGAGAAGTTCAACATGAGCCAGCAATGCATGCTCGCACCATAGAAGGCCAACCACATCCTGCGCTGCATCAAAAGAAGTGTGGCCAGCAGGTTGAGGGAGGTGATTGTCCCTCTCTATTCCACTCTGGTGAGACCCCACCTGGAGTACTGCATTCAGCTCTGGGGCACCCAACATAAGAAGGACATGGACCTGTTGGAGTGAGTCCAGAGGAGGGCCATGAAGATGATCAAGGGGCTGGAGCACCTGTCCTATGAAGACAGGCTGAGAGAGTTGGGGTTGTTCAGCCTGGAGAAGAAAAGGCTCTGGGGAGAACTTACAGCTGCCTTCCAGTACCTGAAGGGGGCTTACAAGAGAGCAGGAGGGGGGCTTTTTACAAGGGCATTTAGGGATAGGACGAGGGGTAACAGATTTAAACTGAAAGAGGGTAGATCTAGATTAGATATTAGGAAGAAATTCTTTACTGTGAGGGTGTGTGTCTCACTGGAAGTGGTTGCCCAGAGAAGCTGTGGATGCCCCCTCCCTGGAAGTGTTCAAGACCAGGTTGGATGGGGCTTTAAGCAACCAGGTCTAGTGGAAATTGTCCCTGACCATGACAGGGGGGTTGGAACTTGGTGATCTTTAACATCCCTTCCAATCCAAACCATTTTATTTTTCCATGGTAATAAAAATGCCACCTCACCAGTGCTAGAACAGATTATTTTACTCCATTTTAAACACAGTTTTCTCCAGTAAATGACCAATGCTTTATTTATTGGTAGGGGTATTTTTAAAAGAAAATTATTTAGATGCTTAGATGAGATCTAAGTTCCAGTGTTTCCGTAAGACATATAAAATCCTTTGCACAGACTCACAGCAAAGTGAGTACGGGTAGTCAATATTCTCTTACACAATAGAGAAAGTGAGGCAACCAGTAAAAAATTTTCTTCCCACATAATGCAAGTCTATTAAAACCCTGGGATGATAATTCAGGAAACCTTGAGCTAAAGGTAGCAAGACTTATTTGCAGTGTAATCATGTTACCCCAGGAATGAGAGGCTGAAACTAAGAGGAGAAGAAAAGCTAATAGTTAGGAGACTGAGCTTGCTGCTGCCATCACTGTTAAAGAGGGATGAGGAGGATTGGGAATGACAGCAGTCGGCACATGGGATTAGAAGTTCCCTGAGAAATGATCACTGATCTACCTTCTTTACCCTTCTCTGAGAAGCAGCAGTAGTGGGAAGCTTGATTTTCCTGGACCTGGTATGGCAAACGCATTTTGCTCCTACCACCATCACCAAGCAGCTTGTTGCCCGGCCATTTGCACACATTGAGTCAAGACCTCTCCTGGCTCTGGCTTAGCCAGCCCTGCGGAGTCTTCACTCAAGCACTCCAGACAAGTTTAGCAAGTAAGCATGAAGGCAAATGCTAAATAGTACCACCTATTGCCTNCAGCTTGTTGCCCGGCCATTTGCACACATTGAGTCAAGACCTCTCCTGGCTCTGGCTTAGCCAGCCCTGCGGAGTCTTCACTCAAGCACTCCAGACAAGTTTAGCAAGTAAGCATGAAGGCAAATGCTAAATAGTACCACCTATTGCCTGATTTTACATTTCCTGCTTTAAGAACTAGAGCTAAGGGTGAACACAGCAATGCCTCTCTTGACTGTAAAAGCAACGGTAAAATGCATAACTTTTGCACAGTGGTTTGAACGGCAATTCTGTTATTGACAATTCAATTCCTTGTGGACAGACCTTGCTAAGCACATCCTAGACAAGAACTAGCTCATGTTTCACCACATCATATCTTTCACTTTCCAAAATGCAGAGCAACTGGACACCAAAATCAGAAGGGGAAGAAAAAAACCAAAAATCTTATGACCAGGTTCTGCTTTTTATTTCTCATATACAATCCTCTGAGAAAAAAAAAAAAGACATACACAGAAGGGGAAGTGCGGAATTAATTCTGAGTTTATCTGCAAAGAGAGAAGTTTTTTCTCCATATAGCGTCTTCAAATATTTCTTCTCCTACTGAGCACTCTGCAATATTCTTTTTCATGGCTATGAACACAAAAAATGTCACTGATGTCCAGTTTCTGTAATCATACACCCAAGTAGTTTAATTCAAAACACAAAATAGGGAGGAAAAAATATTATTTTTTCTTATTTTTAGCGATTATGCAATTGTAATTTCATTTTATGTTTTCTCCCTGGCCCCTAACTCCCACTGTGAGAGTGAATACTGCTGGCTACACTGCAAGAGTAAACTGAGACCTCATGCTGCAAAATCTGAATTTAAGTGTTCCCTTGAATTCTTCCCTGATGGATAGCTCATGGCTTCAGTTATAATAAACTAGAGAATTGCAGCATTTTCTAGGGCTTTTTTTACTTGTTAGAGATATATGTTTAAAAATCCTATGCTGTTACATTTTCTAAAATGTTAATAATTTTATAATTTTCATGGTCCTGTAAAGAATACTGCTAGGACATAAAGAACTTGGAGAGGAAAACACAAGTTTTAATGACATTTGATCACAAAAATGGAAAACGTTAAAAAAAATAAATCAAATCACCTTACAAAAAAATGTCTCCATAGTTATTTATCATAGTTGGGGCAAAAAAATTCCCAATATAATTTGGTTAGAAAATAACGATTTATAATGATTTATCATCTAAATCGGGAAATCTTTTTCAGTCAACAAGTTCTTATGAAAGCCTTAAGATACAACTGCACACTTTAGAGCCAGTAGTGCCACTTCATTGGAAGGATGCATGACCTTATTTTGGAGCAGGGAAGCAAACTGGGGTCTTCTATACCCCAGACACACTTGGCCAAGATACAGGTGTCTCTGTCTCTCACAAAAGAGGTGATCATCGGCTACTAGATCAACCACATTGTTGCAGTACGGCTACTCATCCTCTGTGAGTCTTGTGCCATCTGTCCGCTCAATCCCAGGACTATGTTGTTAGGCAATTCTTTGGAACTGCATTTTATAACTGCTGGAGATTGTGGGTTACTGGAGAAGACATGAAGTACTAACCCCACTTCTGATCATATAATTCTGCTTGCTATGCTCTGTTTAGGCTACAGGAAGGAATTGCATGTATATTTAAAACAATATGCATATCTTTTGCTTCACTTTTCTTCTTAATTCACAACCATGTCTCCAGATACTGTTAACAAGATTGTGACTTCAAACAGATTTTACAGCCAAGTAACATTAAAGTGTGGCAATTAGTGCCTTTTAACACTAACAGTCTGATTTGTGAAACAAGATTTTAAGTAATAAGCCATCTGTTGCTCTCAACTCTAATTGTTTCAGTAATTATGTATTTTTAATGGTGATCCTAATTTAGATCACACTTTATTACCAGGAAATAAAACGCACTATTCGTTTTCATCATTTTACTGAGATTCTTTGAATATTTTCATCCATACTAGTACAGACACAGATCAGTCTCCACTGAAATGAAAGTGTACTTACGTACTTGGAAGGAGTCTGCACATGGCAGAAGCAAAGTAAAATAATGTCAATAAATCCAATTCATCTTTGGACCTCCATTTCTAGAAAGCACTTTTCTGCCATTTGTGTCAAGCAGCATCCAAGCTTGTAAAGACACAAATAGCCACTAACCCGTGACATATAGTCAAAATTATCTATAGCTATTACAGACTCCTTGCCATGCCAGAATCTATATTAAACCCACAAATGGCCAGAGAACTCCTCCTGTGTTAAGAAAACCCTTTGACATAAAGGAAAAGAGGGAGTTGCTTTCTACCATCTTTGTTTCCTGCTAGGGAGAGTAAATCAGAGGACACAGATGGTGACGAATGGAAAGCTTCTTCAAGAAAACAGTCTCCAGTCATCTCTCCTATTTCAAAAGTGGCACAGTTTGGCCCATTCAGTGAACATCCCTTTGTCAGGAACACATCCCAAACTTACCTGAAATTAGACACAGCCTTAAGTTGAAGTCCATAAGAATCAGACCACAATAACCTCTGCACAGTCTTAAACAAAAACGTTATGCTAAGACCAGAGTTAGAAAATCTAAAAGAACAGAAAGTTTTACTGGAAGAATATTGCTGCAGATTTCCTCTTAGAAGTCATGAGAATTAATGCATCACAGAAAGAGGCTGTATTGGCTGGGAAATATACTTTATCATAAACAGCTATGTATCTGCTTACTAAAAACTGCCACTCAGCCACCTTTGCTATACCATTGCTCCTATAATGCCAGGACAGAAATGGGAGGTGTAAGAGTATAACACCTTATACAACTTAAACCCATTTAACAATTTAAAAGTCTGCCTTAATTGCATGACAGTATCAAGGATGCATACTTTGTGCTTAGATAACATCTACTTTACATTTCAACACTGAAATCTCAAGATAAATTTTGTCAAAATGAAGAGGCATTTGACCTTTTCAGGCTACCAAAGAAAAAGAAAATGCAGCCACAAAACTGAAGTGAGAATGACAGCATGAACCTTACTGCAATCTAAAACCGTCCTCATCTGAAATCAGCGCAGAGGAATATGAAGAAGGCTTATTTTTTTTCCAGATTTATGTTCTTAATGTCTCCCTTCATTAGCATACTATACAGTCTTCCCCAATCTATTTCATGAGCAGGAAATTCAATTTTCAGTAAAGTAAACATTTTGCATGTGAAAATCAGGAGATAATGAAAATACCCAAATTTATTAATAAATTAATGTCCTCATGAGAATTGCAGCAGATATTAAAAGATCATGTTCAAAGAGATGACCAGATTCAAATAAATAAAAGCTGTTCTTTTTTCCCAGCTGAATAAGACAGGTCAGCTAAAATACATCTCATGCCTCTGCAAAACTCTCTGAAAATTATTTGTACTGAGAAAGACTGTCCTGTTTGATCATGTGAAATAGCCTGAGTCAATCAGAAAACACAAACATTATTACGCAACTTTCACATAAATTGCCAACTTCACCTTTCAAGCTGAACTCTAGTTTCACCATTAAAAGTTATAATTTACTCATTCTGAGAGGTATTTGAGATAAGCATAGGAAAACTCAGAAGGTATCTGAGATATGACTCTGTGGTAAAAAAAAAAAAAAAAAATTGGTAAATTTGAAGTTTGAATGGCAGCTATGCAGGCTCAAGCTTAAAATACAGCCCGAACAGCAGCATTGCAGGCAATAGGCAGTAGGGAGAGATGAAACCAAGGTCTGGGAGAATTTGGATTGAGGACCTTTTTTTCTGCTTCTGTTCTTTTAACAAGGTTAAATTCAGTCAAAGTTCAAATGCAAAGCAGGAATGATTTATAAACATTGTCTTTTTATTCAAACATCTGAAACAACTAAAATAATTGTTAACTTTTTTTGCTTTATTCATATTTACAGACAAAATAAACAAAACATCACTTCATCACTTTATATTTTTTTTTAGCCTTCTAAGACGGAAGAGAGAAGAAATGACAATCATTTTTTGTTCCTCATTTGTTAAGTCCTTTTTACAGTATTTAAACAATTACAGAGGTGGGGTGTGTATGTTGAAGTACAGAACAATACACACTTGTCTCTACTTGGCCTCAGGATCCAACTAAAACTTAATTACTACATAGTCTATGTGCCTCTGTTTTAGAATTATTTTTGGCTTCATCTTTTAATTTGCATATTTGTCAGACAAGTACACAGTCCAGGAAAAAAACAGGGGTTCTGTCATGCCTGATGTCATTATCTTTTTTTTGAAGTCCCAAATCCGTCTGACAGTGTATCCCAAATTTTTGGAGGAAAAAAACAAAACAAAACCAAAAAAAACACCACTAAAAGCCCAACAAAAGAAAAAAAGAAAACACACCACCACAATCTAGCAGTGAAATACATTGATAAACTCGATCCAGACAAATGAATAAAACAAGCCTCCGCAATCACGACTGAGCACTTCATGTCCTCACCACTTCTTTTATAATACTTTTTTCACAAACACACACTTATGTGCCCCAGCTGGCAGGCTGACACATCCACTTTCTACACTGCCCAGGAGCTACGAGAAAGGAGACGGGAGCCAGCAACTATAAATTTTCCATTGCAGTGACTGAAATCACAGTTGCACGACTTGGTTCTTCTGCAAGTACTGAAGCCACACACATTAAATCCACCTTAGTAGCCATATTTTGTGTAGGTGCTTGGGAGATATTCTGATGATGGAGGTCAGAGGAGGAACAAGACAGAAACATATTTATTTTACAAAGCAGTTTTGGAATGGTTTGATAAAATTCAGCATGGAAGCTCATTGCTTTACAGTGTAACATTTTGTTAAGGAACAAAACCTCTCTGCTCTATCCATATGATTCAAACTACACAGCAAACATTTCTTTTTTCTTATTACAAATCCTAAGCAGACATACTCATCACTTTGGCTGTACACTTCTGAGAAGAAATGCACGTTAGTTCTTTTGGCAAAGCAGCAAGGGTAATGATAGCAAGACAAAGCTGAAAACCTTAATGTAATTTCTATCCCAGTTCCAAAACCCTAATTCCACTGGGGTGAAGAGGGGAGGAGCAGCCACCCATCCATCCCCAGTGCACTCCCAAGCACCATGTGTCTGCTGAAAGCAACATGAGGAGGCAGTTTGAAAATTAGTGCTTGGCAGCATCAGAGAACAAAGTATTCCCTGTTTTCCCCCAAAGACAGGTGGTAAGTTGAATTTGCACTAGAGTATTCACAGGGTTTGTGGCAAAAGTAAAGGTGCACGGCAATGACTTCACCACCAACAAATTCAGAGTGAGGTCTCTGTGGCAGAACTGCTAGTCATATAGGCAGAGGTGGTTTGAACAGTTGCTACCCAAAATTGTCACTGCCCTGGTCATTTCTGCTGCAAGCAAACATTACCTCCATGAACTCTTTTCCTCTTATGTCTCTCCTTAACATTTTAACTTTATATTCTCTGATATGAAATAATATTTTGTTCCGGGACTGTATGCACTTAGAAAGTCATGTCAAATAAACACTGAATTTTCTGATGGTCCTCAAAGCAAATTCATCTCTCTTGGGAGACTGTTACATTGGTTGAAGCACCGGAAAAAACTCAAGAATATATTTCCTTTGATGACATGAAATGTGAAAAATATTTCAGTACTAGGTAGTGTTACAAACAATACAGCTTTCAACAGTACAAAAAACCAGCAGTGCTCACACACACATCAGATTTTATCTGTTTTCTTCTCCCATTACTTTGGCTTCTACAATAAACAGGTCATCTTTGAATAATTTTGCATTCTGGGAATACATAAAGACTAAAACTATCCAACTTCAGGGTTCATAAACTTACAGGAATGATATAACAAGTAAAGATTGTATCTTGAGGATTTCATAGAGCTGAATTTAGAGCACTAAGCTTTTCTTTCAGTATACACTTCTTTTTCTGGCTACATTTTTATGAACAGCTGAGTGTTGAAAATATTTCTGTATTTATTTAGTGATAAAGTGGCTGTTGTGCTTATTAAATATATTTTATTTAACATAACAAATGTATCTCTGTGCTGAAAGCATAAGCATTTACTCATATTGAAAAAGTAAACTATTCATAATTTCATGCTAAGATTTTCAAATCATAAATTAGTGTGAATAAAGCTACATATTGTCAGCTAACTCAGAGTCACTGAATGGAATCAATACAGTTGAAAAACATCTTTGAAAGAGGTCATAAAGGACCATTTTTGCATCCCTTTTTCAAAATGGATTTCTCATACAGTTTCACAGATATTAATGGGGTTGCTCAGAATTATCTGAAGCATCACAGGCTTGGAAAATAGAAAGTACTCTACTGGTATTGGTGTGCACTGAAGAGTTAATGCTTATTGCTGAACAATTACCTGGGGAGTATCAATATGCGAAGATTTCTAAATAACTAGACAAATGGATTCAGTGCGATGAATTAAATGCAAGAATTCCTATTTCTCAGTAAGTTTATTTTCTTGTTTCATTTTCTCTCTTTCTGTTTTTTCTATGTGTATAAACAAAAAGTACTTTTCTGCTAGAGATATTTGGTTTTCTTCTCCACTGCAGTCAGGTAAGGACTACTGGGACTGTACTGCATTAAAGGGGTGAATGCCAAGGTACGGTGCCTTCTAGTGAGACTACCAGCTTCTGCTTCTGCTGGAGTGATGCCTCATCAGGAATCCCACACCACACAACCAGAGGATTCTGTAGTCTGAATGCAGACAAAAGGAGAAGTACAAATCTCCGAATAAAGCTTGCTCTCTACCGTAAGAGAAGGAGCATCACAAGCTATTACACAAAATCAGCTACAGAAGGCAAGAGACACAAAGGGTAGCAGGAAAAACATACCACAAACACATCAGCAGCAAGCCAGAAATTAAATGAGAAGCAAATGTAATTGATAAGACACCATCAAGAATGTGAAAATTCTATTTATTAATCAATAACAGCTTCAGCTTCCACCTAATATTTGTTAAAGATCAAATTTTCTGACAACTACCATCAGTAGTGGGCAAGAACCACATAATAAATGGAATAGATTGGCTAATGATTCTCAATTGATTCCAAAGTGCTGATGAAATTCAGCCTACAACACTAAGAATTAGAGGAGTTAATCTCAGTTTTGAGAACTAACAAAGTGTAAGGGGGGTCCAGAAGATCAGAAAATTACTTGGGCTACCCTTAAAATGCAGCAAAAGCAAGTAAGAGCAAGAGAGTTATAGATCAGTTGGAAAAATATTGTCAAAAAGATTTCTTACAATAATTTGTAAGCATACAGAAGGAAAAGAGTGATGGGCACTACCAAAGATAAAATCTGTTCAACTGTTCTAATTTCTTTCTGCGGAGGAGTTAGAGGATTTGGAAAGAGGCAGTTGCAGTAGGTGGAAAGTATTTTGGCTTTATCCAGGTTTTTTTACATTCATTTAACTAAAATGCTCAGACAAGATAGAGTAAAAAAGTTAGAATGAAAACATTGCCCAGGAAGAATCATCACTAGTTCACTGTCGCATGTGGGAACACACAAAGCAAAATTTTGCAAGAGTCTGCCCTGCTTCTGGTACTATTCAACATGTTCGTTAATGAATTGGATGGAAGAGCACATGAATTAATCTCGCAAGCTGAAAGCAGCAGCAAGTACATCAGACAACAGGATCATTTCAAACTAGACAACACACTGGGAGAAGGTACCTAGAAAAAGATGCAGTTTACTAAGGAGAGAAGCAAATTTCCACACCACACCCTGTGTAAGAACGGGAGATAGGGTCAATCACAATGTGATCACGAATCAAGAACATCACGCTGCTAAAATACACGCGCACAAATAGAAACATAATTTTAAAGTGTGAAATAACTCTCCTACTATCCAGCTGAAGGCTTACAAGCATAGACTAGCACAATTTCCTGTCTGGCCCCAGCAACTGAAGGATATGAATCAGGTGTCTGTATGACAGATGAGTGGTGAGAATGATCAGTGATGCAGAATAGATAACTTGTGAGAACAGACTGAAAGAATTTGGAAATTTTAGTTACAGAAGACTAAGCTCTCTTTGAAGATAAAACCTTAAGAGTGATTTTCAGATATGCAAGCATGAAAAATCAGAGTACAAGGACTCTTCCATTAAACTGTAGGAGAGGAAGGTTTAGTTGCATATTTAAAGCTTTTCAGCAGTAAGAAAAATTACGTATTGGAAGAGACTGGAATCTGCATCACTGGATACTTTCAGGAGGAAGTTGGACAAATACTTGTCACAAACACAGTTCATTGTGCCTTTGAGCAAAGTCTCCGTTTCAAGTCCTGTTTTCTGTAACAGACTAACGTGATTTCATTGATTTTTTTTTTTTTCACAGGGGCTGGAAATCGATAAACAGAATTGAGGATGACCCTCATGTCCAGCTGGACAAAAAATTTCAGTGTGCAGAATCAGTTCACTTACGGTGAGATTTTTCACTTACAGTAAATGACACCATGCACATTTCCTGTCAATAGGATTGCCAGAGGGTCCTATTTCCTCTCACTGAGAGAAGGATGGAAGCTGCAGAAACAGGTTAATGCACACTTAAATTCTCTGTATGTTAGACAGTAAGTAAGCAGTTTCTACTTATAAGAAACTAAGAACAAAAGTTACAAAGGTTTGAACATTAATCTACAAAGCTGTTACTAAGACAAAGAAAATGACTAGAAGTTTAATAAAGATAGAGCTTTACTGTGATTATAGTTCACATTTCTGGTGGCTGGTGAACCCTCTGGGTCATATGACCAAGATACTGTACTGCTCTCCTTACCAGTACAATTGACACCATTACCTAGTACTTGTAAGACCCATCTCCTCTCAAAAATCAATACCAGCAGACAGTTTATACTCAATGCAATAGCCTTTGCGGTGCTTCATTGATTCTTGTAGTAATATCATGTCTGTCTTTGTTCTTCACATGAAATAGACATTTGCTCTCTCTCGGTGCTTTGGAAAACAAAACCAAAAATAAGTTACTTTCTCAACTATAAGTAAAAACAATGACACTCCATTTCAAGTTGGAGACAATTTGGTTTTTAGGTGCTATTTTCTTGAGAAAATTGTGAAGAAAAAAATACATTTGAAGGGGCTTTCTTAAAAAGACTGCTTGCAAAATATCAGCTAAAATGTGTTTCTAGTTCTTTCTGCGACTTTTGTTGCCTCAAAATCATGACAGAAGTGTTACTGAATCTGATTATTTTCCTCTATGGATATTGCTTAAGGGGTTAGAAAATTTGCTTTGAAAGTGCTTAGGCTGAGAAGCTGCTATATTGTTTGCTTGTCAAAAAGCTTGAAGAGCTAGACAATACCATTAGACATGGTATTGAAATGATGGATGGATGGATGGATTCTCCTAACCTGCTGTGTGTTGTTTGCTAAAGGCATTTTAGTAATAATTCCTGCTCCTTTCAGTTCTAACAAATTGCTTCCAAAATACGTAGTCATCTAACTTAAAAACAAGACCTCTGAAACAGCAAAATAAAAATCACAGTAGTAAATGCATGTACAAAGGCATACTGCATATTACTTTGCTAGAAAATGTTTCTACTTGACTTAGTTCAAATTCACCTCTGGAATATGAGGCATGTTCCTTTTTAAGGACCTGATGATGAACTTCTAAATGCTTAGACCCTTTACGACAGTCCATTGCTATTTCTAGCCTTATCAGTTTATTTTGCCTGCTTCTACTTTCCTGTTCATTTCTTTCCCTAGACATGAGAAATTAACACTTCATGGTTTTCATTCAGTCTTGAAGTGTGATATTTATTTTCTGGATTTCTTCATTTTTCGTACCAGTTTCTGTCTTTTACAAACTGTATTTTGATATCTGAATGTCTTCACGTGTGGGATTGCTCTTCTATTGTGTTTCTTCTTTTTTCAACATCTTTTAAGTTTGTCATATTGAGAAGAACAGAGGATAAATGCTAAGTTACACCAAAAAATAATTTTAAAGAATTACTAAAGAAAATTACTCCTCTACTGTCTTTAACTGGCTGTAGTGAAACCTGAATGAACAGCTATGAAGAACTAGACAGCAAAATCACTAAAAGCACTTTGTATTCACTTACAACTCTTATTTTTCAGGAGTCCTGTACAACTTTACAATTACTTTGAGCTTTATCACATGAAGGTAGACCATGGTTCACAGACATTTTGGTCAAGTTTCTCATAATAAGCCCCTGTATTTGAATCTGTTCATGTGCATCCATCTTGGCATCACCTTCNGCACTTTGTATTCACGTACAACTCTTATTTTTCAGGAGTCCTGTACAACTTTACAATTACTTTGAGCTTTATCACATGAAGGTAGACCATGGTTCACAGACATTTTGGTCAAGTTTCTCATAATAAGCCCCTGTATTTGAATCTGTTCATGTGCATCCATCTTGGCATCACCTTCTTAATCTTTCAGAAACTGCCCTCTGTTACAGGGTTGAGAAATCATCCAGTTAGATTATTCTTCATGACAGGGTTTAGCAGCGTTTGTGTATCTACCATGGTGAGAAAGTTTGGAAAGATGGGCAGAAGGTGAAAGGCTTGTACAAGAAGTAAGGCTCATAGTGCTGGTTTCTCTGTTCTTACATTTCTTTGCTACCACTTTAAAGCATACATTAAGGTACTGTTAACTATCTGAGACCCAAATAAACTCAGAGACAAAAAATTTTAGAAAGAGAGACTGGTATACTATAAAAACTTTGCAAGGGAGATCCTGGACTTAGCACATTTCATTGCAGCCCTGGAAAACTATTTTTAAAAAACACAAATTCAACAGTCTATCAGGAGACCATGTTTCTGATTTCAGTTAATGTTCCACGGAGATAATAGGTACCTGTTTCATCATTAGCTAATGCAGTCCTCTGTGTCATCATTACAACCTAAGGTCATCAAATGTGGAAAGAATACTGAAACTAAAGGAGGCATAGATTTTAATATTCCCACCAGAAAGACACTTGGTCAGTTTTAACAGTGAAGTAGGGCATTATTCAAAGTTTGATTCAAAAATGGACTGAAGACATGAGTCCATCTCTCTCTTGCCTAGTTCACTCATCTCTGCCATTACCGCTGTAATGTTACTTTTAGTAAAGACTGAGCGGTCTACTGGGTTGCAGCCTAGTAATAGAATTATTCACATATACTTCATTAACTCACAAGTCTATAATGGATCTTTTGCCATCATTATAAATATAATGAAAATTTGCCTCCTAAGTAATATCATACACTTATTTAAACCAGCTGGTTGCCTTTGTATAGTAGTAATATTTCTATATTTCTCAGTCTAATATGTTACTTTCTCTGTTATCCTTCAGTTACCTAAGGGCTGCAGAATAAATTACAAAGTAGCAGCCAGTAAAATATTTTAAAATAAAAATCACTGAATCAAAAAGTATGGTAGAAGAGCCAAAATAGTTTTTCACTTTGCAGAAATAATAGCAGATCTAATTTATTCTGCCATTAGAACAACACATGCTTAAAGCATAAGACCCCTTGCTTCACAAAACAAAATTTAATTGCTAACATCTAAAAGATCACAGTCCCTCAAACATTTCAGTTTAATCAGCATACTTCTGTGACATGGTGTTTGTCTCAGAGTTAGATATTGAATCTAGTATTTGCAGGAATTCTGAGGCAGCTCTCTCTAGAGGAAGATTCATCTCACGCTAAAATAGATATTAACAAAATGCCTCCCTGGATTTGTTTAGAAGAATCATCATAAAATCGTTTAGGTTGGAAAGGACCTGTTGAGAACATCTTGTCCACCCTCCCAGCTCAAGCAGGTTCAGGTAGAGCAGGTTACCCAGGACCACTTGATTTCAACATGTCTCATCTACACCTTTGTTTGCATCATGTCCAGCAGCATCTTAGAACAGCTAGCGCTGAGCAGCTTCATATCAGTACCACATCAAATGCCTCTGGGATCTCAAAACCAGATCTACTCTACGGTCATAAGGCCTGGCCTACTCAGAGCACACAACTGCACTCCTGTAAAGTCCAATCCTTAAAAACAGCACAGCTAATCATTCACTCTTCACTTCCTCTGCTTTGTCCAGTTCGCCAAAATACACTTTGGCTAGATGTTTCATACCTTGCAAGCATCAGACAAGTGAGATGCTGGAACATCTGTAGAGGTTTTTAGATCAAAATCCTTAACCAGATTTGAGATGGAGGCTGAACCACTTCAAGTTATAGCATGAGGTGGCTGTGGCTACAATGCAAGAGATCTATAGATCTGTACTTAGTTACCCAAGCATTCCCTTCAACTCAGCAGTCCTTTCGTATTTTTATGTAAAACTGAACAGGTTCAGTGGAAGTACCTAAAAGACAAAAAGTTCTCCCTTTCTGGAACAAACTAAACCATGGTGGTTAGGAAAGGCTGACTTGAACAATGTCAGACAAAAGAACATGCAGAGGCTAAGATGGAAAGATACTCAAGGTCTGTAAAGGGTCTTGGTGCACAAATCCTAGAGTCTGCCCTGAAAAATCTGAGTTAACTCCCTTTGTCCTCAAGCTGGAGGCCCCAAAAGGTATACAACATATCTTGCATCAATTTCTCCCCTCTATTATTTAGCATGTTAGACATCATCCTGTTCAGCATACTGACTGTTATGATTCACATCCTATGACATCTAACTGACCCCCATGCTCATTCACTGCCTAAGAAGCCTGGCCACCTACCAGAGCTGCAGAGTCCATTTTACAAGCAATGCACAACTCAAAGTTCACTAGCAGTGTTCAGCATTTTTGACTCTGGTCTTAACCTGTTTTCCATCATGCTGACTTCACTTTTCCCACAGAAATGAGAATCTGTAGTGGCAACATGGACACAATCCTCATTAGTGAAGCGATACAGCTCACTTAGAGGTATGTCTAGATCACTATAATATTCTGTCATATTCCTACATAACCTGCAGTATACTCGTACCTATGTGATTAAAAATAACTGTTGGCTTTGTGCAACTAGTTAGAAAATATTTGTTGAAAAAGAAGTTCAGTGCACTAATTCTAGGTATTCTCTTTGGCACTTAATGTAAATAATAGAAATCCACTTGACAACAACATTTACACCCTATTTGTCTTAATGTATTACCTCTCACCATTTGTTGTGGTGTACCCCCTGCTTCCTCCTACTAACAAGCCGCATTGCAATGTCAGATCATCCATCACCATATAAGAACAAAGAGCTAGGATAACTGGGCACACTCTGACCCTGCCTGTTGGTACAGTGAGCCAAGATATGAATTAATAAGGTACCTCTCTGTCCCGGGATGAGCACAGCAAGTTGGGACAATTAGGCATTCCCTAACTGCACCTGGAACTCCCAATGCAATCACAGTGAGTTGAAGTGATTAGGCGCTCCCTGACCATCTCTGGAACTCCTGTTGCCCAGGAAATGTACCTAAATCTTCTCCTGCATGGGTCGCAGCCCACACCTGAGAGATGCCAAGACTAATTATCTGACAAGAATTGTGGCCATAAAATGATAACATTGACCAAAGTCAATCATCTTGTGATTCTGTAAGTAATGGTCCTAAAGCGAAACCCTTTGAGCTCTCCAGGACCACAGCAGGCTGTGACCGTGTATCTCCCTCTGAGCTGGGACGCCTCTCAGAGCAGTTTTTGTGAGGTTCCGCAAGGTAATCGGATCCTTCACTGACAGACGCCAGCGAAGGAAAGAGTGAGTAAGTCACTGCGTTTAGATTTTCATGAAGGATTTTCACAGATTGAAATAGTTAGTAGCTCACTATTACTCGACTCTGTGCGATTTTCGAAGCATGTTGTGTACCAAATTTAACATCTTAAACGAAGGTTAACATCTATATCTGTGTGAGTGTGCATGTGTTTTAAGTTAGGAAACTTTAAATCATTAGCTGAGTCATCATTACTGTTGATTATTGATTATTGAATAAGTATTGCTAATTACATAATTTAGTTTATTATTTACTTTAGTAGTGTTAAGATATCATTTATTGTTACTGTTGATTGTTATGAGACCCATACTTACATGTTAAATCACTTTCACTGAAATCCCAACACTACACTCCTTTAGTTATAAACCGTTGACCAAGTCTGGGACTAGGAGTGGATTCAGCC
>VZSC01015882.1:519394-545069 GCA_013398225.1 Steatornis caripensis
ATTTAAATTATTATTTGTTTATATATAGATACATATAAAATACAGTAAAAATATACCTTGCACATTTATTTTTACACGAATAAGAGAAATTTGAGTATTTTGCAAATGTTTTTATTATTTAATAAATCTATGGACTTTTTTCCTCCACGCAAAATATTAGTTCATCAACTTTTGCTGTTGCTATAACCTAATCTCCAAGGGCTTATATTTATCATTACCAGAACTGACAGGTCAAAATAACTTCACCTAAAAGACTTGTAATAAGCTTTCTGATGGTAACTTCTGGGAGAGGAGAAGGCCAAAGACTGGGACAGGAAAATTGACTTTAAATTACAGTTGAAATATCACAAACAGAGTCTTCATTACCTAGCAGTTATAATCCTATTCCAAAACAGATTGCTGAAGAGATAACCAGAGAACTTCTTAATTAAAATCTTATTGATGTACTGTATCTACAGAGATAATTAAATACGACACCAAGTTTTGCATACAAAAACATATCTATCTTGCCAAAGAAATAATTGAGAAAAATTACTTGGTGGCTAGGACCTGATGTAGATATTTTTGTCAATTGGCTTCTGTTATCTGCATTACATGCCAAACAGCTGTAACGACTGCAGATTCTTTTTTATTTAAACTGACCAAGCAACAAAATACAGAATAGAAAATAAATGTGCCCCTCTCAATAAATTAGTTCAAGGAAGGTAAGTTCAGTTGGACTGTGAAATGGTCTGAATAACTGACATTTTATACGCTACCCACATTCATCAGCAGAAGCTGTAATATGTTTCCATATTTTAAGCAATCAATGAACTACTAAATGTACTTTTCTATTTTTAACACACGTTTCTCAACAACTCCATGTAGACCTACCATTGCTGGAACGTACATAAGCCTAACAAAAGAGCAGCTCACCGTTTATAAACATTGAGCACTGGCAATATTTGCACCATTAGTTCAGATTTCATTTTCACTGCTACACAGCAAAATAAAAGGGAAAAAGATATGTTGTGGAATTCATCCATCTTTCAATGGTTATTTTAAAGAACTAGTCCCAGAAACGTACAATATTGGGAAGCACTGAAAACACATTCAGCCTGCAGAGTATTCAGGGCTTAGTAAGAAACACAAGTTTAGCAGGAAACAGAATTTAACTACTGCCTGTTGACTGCATGAGTATCTCATTTTAATTAACACCAATATGCAGCACATGAGAACGTCTCAATAGTGTTTTTACCACATTTTGCTCTGATGACAGTGATACTCTAAGTTCAAATATTTGAGAATATTTGCTACAACCCTATTATAACATCAAAGGTCCAGAAAACATAACCAAACAAATGCAGACTGGAAGAAAAGCTTATTCTTTCTTTTTAAATAGGTAGGGACGCAGTAGATGATACATCAAATGGTCTTTAAAGCAATGACATTCTGCCTCAATACTGTGAAAAAGTATTTGGATCTGTAGATAACCTTACTGTAAATTTTACTGGACTGTTTCAAATATAGTCAAGGAGATATCAAATACATTTCTTCCTTCATGTTAGGTCTCACTGAGACTTCATGGATTGTGATTACTTTTAGGAAGTTAGTAGTTACACTTTTTTTTTTTTAAAGGCATGAATTTAGTGCAAAGCAAGTGGCTCATTTAGATTTACAGCTGGTAAGTTCAATACCAAAAAATTTTCAAGGTTTTAAAAAAAAAGTCTCTCTTAAGAACTGATTAGTGATGCTAGTAAAATAAGTTCCTTAGAATTTTTTCTGTCCAGTAGTGTATTCTGAAAGTCCCTTATATCTAGAATAAAGAAGAATACAATATGACAAATAAGATGTGCAACCTTCCCCTGCAGACTTTGTTTTGCCTGTGTCGTCAGTCTTCATAAATACAACACCACTATGTGTTATATTACGTATTTGAACGCTGTAAGAGCAACCTAATGGCAAACAGTTTCCCACATCCACTCATGATAGTCAAAGTAGTTACATGCAATCCTTAAATATCCATTGGAGCAGTGGCTGACATTCAGAAGAAAACATTTGAAAATGTATTCTCCAAGTCTTTGAAGTAAACAGTCACATTGCTAGCCTACTACATATTTAAGTGTTCAATGCATAGTTAGAAATCATCAACAGAAGCAACTAAGATCAGGTACTCCCTCCATATACTTTATTTTGCAACCATTAGAACTGTTATATAGATTGAAACAATGTATAAACAGAATATTCTACCTCAGTGACAAAAAAAAAAAATTATTCTAGTCTACCTTACAATGAAGTAAAGATTTACTGACATCAATAGAACAAACATCTTTCAAAATTGAAATCATTTCAATGCTCTTGATAAAGATATTGATATGTATATTTGACATATTTATATGTATGTGTAGAACCCTTCATCTGGGATCTGGAGACAAGCAAAACACAAACACATAATATCACATGGAAGGGAAAGCATGAAGTGATCTGAGAAAATAAAACAAAACAAGGGAAGTATCTGAGGAAAAACCCACAACATCATAAGCACAGGAAAGTAGGTAATACTGACGTAATAAAAGCTGCAGAAAACCAGACTGACAAAATTATTCATACAAATTATCACTGGACAGACATATGAAGAGACTTCATTTAAAACCTCTTGAACATGAAAGATGAGAAGATGGCTGGAGGAGATCACACATGATCAAGTTAATATTTTCACAATCCCCAGTTATAAACTCTGGCAATGGCCATTTTAAAAGATTTGCAAAGGAAAATATTGCAAAAGGTGAGCACAAAAGGGATGCAGACTGCATAACATTCATACTGTATAAGCACAAAAAGACAGATGACACTTACCCCATAGCATGCCTGATCCTGAACTGATTTAAATGGATAGTGAAAATCACAGATGTGTCTGGGGCCATTTAACACAAGCTAAACTGTAATAGCTTTAATAAGTACAGAGATCTAGTTCATGAGATACAACAATAATCCTATATAAAAATATGGGGGAAAAAAATTGGGAAAAAAAACATTTTGCAGCTACATATTAGAAATCAGATGCCAGGCTCAAGCAGGTCTTTACCAGCACCCAACACATTATATCTATTTTAGTTTCATTAAGTTGAACCGTGGTCACAGTTTTGTTTTATAGCATTTCAGCAAGGCATAAGCCATATCTAAATTTTTTGTCCACATCTTAAGGAATTAATACAGTTTGAGAAACACGCAAACTCTGAAAGACATATTCAAAAATTAAATGTACTTTGTATCTATTTAAATATTTTCTCCTTTACAAAAATAGTTACAGCTAAATATACCAAAACTGCAAGATTCATTTTTGCAGACAATAGAAATAGCATTAAATGAAAATGTAGACAGATTGTTCCATAAAACTGGATATTTTGCAAAACTATTTGCACGTGGGAAGAATTTCATGTGGGACAAAAGAGAAAGAAAGAATGGGTATTTTTCATGTCTTTCATCTTAAGCATCACAGCCTTCTTGGTTTGCCTAATTTTGTTAAAGAACTAAAGATTAATCATTCCTTAAAAGCCATGTGAGTGATTTGTTTTGTTTTCTCAGAGAGCTGTTGAGTGCCTAGCAGCAGTTTGTGGGTAATAGACTAGAGATGCCCATTTCTGTAAATTATTTCCTTAATGATCCTTTGTTTCACAAGTTGACTAATTCTGCTGCTTTCATCTTGTAGTCTCTGCAGCAGTTTTTGTGTAACCTGGCATAAGTCAGGAGACTCTAGCCTTTCTATGCATTTTGATGGTGCATACCCTGGGAATTGATAAATAGAAGTTGTATTTGTTTTGTGAAATTACTTTCAGAAAGACTAGACTCAGTACAGCAAGGTCTTCCAATACACACTGACAATGTGGAAATCTGTTCTCAAGAAAGGCTTATCTACTGAGTACTCAGTTTATTGTACTGTTGGAATTCCACTGAAAGTCCCTAGAAAATAATCAGTATAACAAAGATCTGTTGTTTTTCAGGAGTAGGAGGGCAGGGAGGCTGTCAATTCATAGATTCATAAATGTAATAAGCATTAGAAATTTTTTTATAGTTATACAAGACAGATTTATAGAAGTTATTCCTTGAGAGCCCAAAAGAAAGGAAGAATATAACAGTAATTTTATTGGAAGAATTTATACTATTTTCTGTTATTGTCTGGAATGACAGTGGACAGTCAAAAACCAGCCCATTGACAATCTCTCCAGGCACCCTTTTTAATAAAAATCATTTCAGGTAATAACGTTCTGTGCCTTTTCTGTGGTCCTCCTTAAAGCTGATTTCATGTACTTGCATTAGTGATTTTCACTCATGGCCTTAATTGAGCTATTGTTCTCTCCATTAAGTTTCTCTTCTGAACCTTGTATTTTTGGAAAATATTTATTCTATGAATGAGTAAAAATGTAGTCTTGAAAAATTATTACTATATATAAGCTATATACTGTCTGTATTTGTTTTCACAGTTTTAGCATTCATTTTTAATTCTGTCTGTTTGGGATTTCATGGAGGGTGGGAAGAGAGAAATGCAAAAATAAGGCAAATCAGGTAAGCAGAGTGCTAGGGATAATAACATGTGGTTTGTTTAAGCTTCTGTGATCTCCAGTGCTCCATGTCCTCCTGGATCCACAGAAGCACATGCTAGATCAGAAACAACACTTAAAGCAAAAGCCTTACCAAGCCATTTTTTCTGGTCCCAATGGTACCTCTCTATTAAGAGCACATTCCTCATTCCAAGCATCAACAATATTTAGAGACTCACCAGTAGTTCACCCCAAGGAGTCTCCAACTGGAAAAAAGCTTATTGTTTCCTTATGAACTTTTCATTGCTCATACGCTGCATTAATAATTGACAAATCTCAAGACTTTACACTAAAATTCCAGCTCTAGTTTCAGCACATTTCTCTTCTTAGTCCTCCTAGAATTTTAATCTGAGCTTTCTGACTGTTTGCTATATTGCAACAGGCCTTAATACCACTCTTGGAATTATAATAACTGAAATCTTAGCTGAACTTGGATTTCATATTCTTGGCAGTCATTATGCTATTTACGGCTTCCAATTTTAAAATGCCTATAAATAAACTATGTGCTGGACATTTTGGAGGATGACCATCTTTTGAATTCAATATCCTGTTAGGCAAACTTTGCACAAAAAGAGCTAAAAAGTGCACTCAGTGCACACCTCTGCCAATTTTACAGATAAGAATTACTGAGATGTTTGATAATTTTAAATCTTTCCTTTAAATGATTAATCTCAGCCTTAAACATTTTCTAGTATCAAATTCTAGTTTTGGCTTATGTTCCCATGTTTTTTAAGTTCAAGAAACAGTAATCCACTAAGCAAACATACATCTTTCCCATGCCAGAGAGCATGTGGAGTTACACCAGGCAACAGAGATATCAAAGTAGCCATTCACATGGATTTTAAATACCCAGAATGTACTTAGTTTGTTTCATGGAAAAGAAGTTTATTCTCTTCCCACACTTTAGTAGCTAGCAACTTCTGCTGACCAGTACAAAGGGAAGGTTGGGTCAGTGACCAATTTCCAATGTATGATCCAATCTCTCTGCAGATAACCCACATCTCTAGGAGTATCAGTACTCAAAAACTGTTCATCACTGGCACCTTACCTCTTAATGAAACACAAGACTCCAGACAGGGATAGGTGGATAACTTGTTTGTGATCTATAGAAAGATGAACTAGATGATCTTTTTAATCTGTAATTCTGCTTTCTTATTAAAACTGTGTATATGCTGGATGGGGAAGGGAGGTACAGGGAGTGGATATGTCCTTTGAGACCAACAAAACCTAGCTGCCATCTTCAGCCTGGCTATGACAACAGACAGAAAAAGAACAGAAAATAAAATACCTAAAAAAAGTCAAGATTGCTTCAGGCTCCTAGAGCTTAATGAAATTCTCTTCTGAATCCTGAGGTTATTGCCTTCAACAAACTCACAGGGAAGAGTCTAAAGAGGATTTGAGAGGTTTCATTAGTCCACAAAAGGACAGAGATAGATTTACAGACAAGTCCCTTTCTAGGGGGGAAAAATTTGTCAAATGTTTAAGCAGTTTGCAGAGAAGTTACAAGTAATAGCCACCCGTCATTTTTGGGGTGGAATCAGCAGGGATAGATCAGGGTACACCTAACTGAAAGAGTGAATAAGGAGGCCAGGATCCTGACAGATTTCTCTGAGCCTCCAAAGCAATGGCTGATTCCCTGGAAGGGCCACTCTTCTTAAAGAGAAATCCTTAGTCAGACATACAAACTAGCTGTTGATAACTAGTCTTAATGAATGACCACCGAGATCAAACCAGCCTGATTTCCTGACCCAATGAAACAGAGGCAACAGATGAGGGATATCTTTATATCTGCAAGATTTTTTGATGCATTCACATACGATACTGGGTATCGTATGTGTATGATATGATATGATATGATATGATATGATATGATATGATATGATATGAATGAGGGTAACAACTGCATCAATCTGCTTTTAAACAGGCACTCATCTTGTAAAAAAGTTATTCAGTCATTATATGTTCAGTTATCTGAAAGGACATAGAGAGCGAGCTGATTTAATCCATTTTTGGTCCAAACACCATTAAAGATTTGTATTAATATTTTTATAATAAATTATATATTCAGATTTGATAATCTGTTAATTTGAAAAATTATCCTACGTTGAAAGCGCGGAAAGTACTTCTGGAGTACAAAATTAGAAATGAAAAATTTTGTTGATAAGCTAGAAAAAGTGTTCTGGAAAACAATTCAATAGAACACTCTCCTTTGCACTTGCCACCGGAAATAATAATCAGTTGCATAAATTCAAGATACGGAAATAGGGAACAATTTCATAGACAAAGTATCCTCTTTGCTGGATGGAGAGCTATATCTAAACAGAAGGATCCGATATCTCCTTTCTGATACTGCCCGTAGTAGTGTAGGTGCTAACAGTGAGATTATATGGCAACATACAGAAATCAATACTAAATTCAAGGAAGAGCAATTTTAAAACTATTGTGTATTAAACATGACCTGGAGCTGGCTGAGAGTATCCTCCCTAGCCTTTCATGTTACTCGCTACACTCACATTTTGACCTACTACAATGTATTTGGTTATCACCCTCAAGCCTTCTTTTTTGTGGAGCTTAGTGTTCCTTTTGACAATGGGGAAAGCAATGACATGATGTTGGTGCTGATACAAGCTGGAGATTAGATGTATAAACAAAGTTTGTGAAGGTCTACTGAAAATGTCAGATGGACTAAAAAAATCAAAATAAAACCAGCCTTTCATCTATTTTGGTGGGTATATGTTGAAACCACTGCTAAAATTGAATTCCACAGTTGTAGAAGAGAGTGTCTGCAGTAAAGAATCAGAAGCCAATGGTTTTCAGACCTATTGCTCTCATTTGAAAAGATAATTAGTTCTGTTCACTTTTGATGTTTCCTCTTAATTTCTGCAAAATTTTATACACTTGTTTGAAAATAAATTCCGCCAATCAGATCATATATTAGTTGTGAAAACTCCAATAAACCCGAAATTCGCTCTGAACACATCCCATCCAATCTAACTTAAAATAACAACTCATATATACAGGAAATATGAAATATGTATAAACTAAACAACTGTCTCATTCATGTTGCTTAAGTCTGGAATCCCTCTCACCTTGGCAACTTTGACAGAGTATCTTTTATCAATTGTTTGGAAAAGACAAGATAAAGTAAAACAAATTTTCAGGTTAGAAGGTCTGAGCAACTGATGAAGGATATCATACGATATGGCTACTTCCTACAGGTTCACTATTTCATATTCATTTAGGAGTAATTTCGCCTGAGTAAGTGAACACGAATCTATTTTTCTGATGAGTGAAATATCTTTAGGGGAAAAAAAGGTAAATTTCTGTCAGGGGAAAAAGAAAACATCTTTTACAATTACGCTACTGGCTGCTCAAGGATATGTGAATGAGGGAGTCAGGACCATTACAGGGACTGACAGACGATAACACTGTTTACACTTACAGCACTTGTTTTTCCTTTGAAGAGCCTGACTAATTCTTTCTATTGTACATTTTTCTGCCACTCATATACACCAAAAACATACCTGAGTTTTATTAACTGTATTAATTAATGTAATATTAAATATGCAGCACCAGAATATTGAAATGCAGAATGTTGTGAACTACTATGAGCACAGCCACACAGATGTTAAGGTGGGAAAAAAACAAAACTGAAACAACACATCTGGACTGAGGGAAGATATTCAGGGATATAAAATTATATCTGGCTTTCTATTCTCCCCATCCCCTCCTTTTTTTTTAATTAAAATGTTAAATGATATCTATAACTGCTACATCCTGAGGAACTCAAATGAATAAGAAAAGTCAAACTGTACTGGATTAAAAGCAAAGAAATTATGGGTACTTACACTTCATTTAGGAAAACAAAAAGTCCTGCAGAATCTTGGAAGTCCTGAGTCTTGTTGATCATACTATTCTATCCCATCATTTTGATCGCAAAAGTAGCTAACAAATTACAACAAAGGATACATAAATCACAATAGACTTTAGCACTTTCTTCTCTCTGAAGGATGAGTAGATAAGTAGTAAGGCAAATGCAAACACTTCCAAAAAGAAATGTTGCCAATGGAAAACACGACTACACTTTACAGATTTAAACATCTTATTTTTTCTGAATATTTATGCAGCAAAACTAACAAAACCAGTTGCAACAGAAAAGCAGCTGCTCAGGCACTACCACAGCAGTATTATAAGGTGTTCAGAGTAGAGATAACCTTTTCAGTTATTTCAGTGCATTAAGGAGCGAAACACCGCAACCCTCTGTCAAAACAGCAGTCAAAGCAGGGGTGCAGGACCAAAGGACAGTGGGAAGAAATGCAGGATTCAGTTTGGTTGATATTCTGTGCAACCAAAGCAAGAGAACATGCACCTGTCTGCCTGACCAGACATTTCAGCATTGGTGCATCAAAGTACATCCATTGTTTCAGAACAAACAAAAAGCATAAGAATTCCCTTCTGTACTAGGAAGAAAGAGGAAGCAATGATCACCTTGCAAGAAGGGCAGTATGCACACTCTTATGTCAGTGAGGAAAGATAATAAAACAGAAAAGAGTCATATTAGGAGATAATATATCCTGTACACGTGCACAGACATGGGTTTCTACAGACCAAAAAGACACGATTTAGGCAGAGTGGTATGAAGGAACAAGAGTTTTCCTTGAAATTAAAAAAAATGCTTCAACGACATGAAGCCAACATGCCAGCCTGATACTAGTCTCCCTTCTTAAAAAAAAAAAAAAATTCAATTACTTTTTCCATTGGAGTCAACGCACACCCAATCAGCCCTCACGTATAAGGATCAGACTCATTACAACTGCTAACTCCTAAGGAATTTAAATTAAACAATCAATACGCAGAAGACTTCTTGGACATTAACATTAGATATTGCCTTTTAAAAAAAAATCTAGAGTAGGTTTCAGGAACCTGAGTTAGTGAAGAAATTTATTTGAGCAGAAGCATAGCAATGAAATTACATAGGACTGGAAATCTTTGTCTCTAAACAGCCCACATGGCAGCAAGATTCCATCAGGAATTGTTACAAGTTGAAAAGAGATTTCTGACATTATGTTTTAAAAACTTACTTCAACAAAATCATTATTCTAAGACCAAAACCAAGTTGGATTTCACACAAAGTAGTAGAATTACCTAAAAACAAAGTATGAAAACTTTTACAGAACTAGAACTTTTCTTTAATAAGAATGTTTTTGAGAAACTCATGTTCTCACTCAAAGATGGTTTCTATGTGGAGTTTTCAACTACCCTATCTAATAAGCAGTAGCAAAGCCACAAATGTCCTTCCATCACATCAAAAGTTGCTCCAAGTCCATGATAAAGAGCCGGGCTACTGAAATGCAAAAAAACATTGAGTGTGAGACAAAGTGTCAAACGAAATAAGTAGCCAGAATGGTTCATACCCAACGAAATAATATACACTGAGCACCAACCTGACCTCAGTTCCAGGCTCTTATATTGCTCTACTGAATTACTTTAGCCCAGCAACTACTTTTCCTCAACTTGCAATATGTTTTGACATCTGTCATGAAGCACTTTGCTTTTACAGAAATTAAAAGAATTACAGAGTAGCTTGATACTCTTATTTTTGAGTTCTGAGGAGTAAATCTTAATTATTTTAATTATTTCATTAATATTATTGATATAATTTATTAATATAGTTTATTAATGATTAGTTAATAATTTTAATAAAATGAAAGGTCAAACATTTTCTTTCTGAAAGAAAACTCAGTTTCTTACAGAAAAGTTGTGTGTTTGCTCCAAAGTACAGAGTGAGAGGCCTATGTGAATACACCAGATCACAGTTCCTGAGCCCTTATTTCTTCTCCCATTCAGTAGCCCAAGCAACATAAGAACTAACCAATGTAAGTTTTTAAAACAACAGCAGTTAAAAAGAAGTGCCTGATCCGAAATCTGAGGACTCTAATAAGTTCAGCAAAGATTTGGGTACAAGGTCCAACAAATCTTGCAACATTTTGGACATGAGAACCCCTGACAGCACCAAAGAGCTGGAGCTATAGTTGCTTTTGAGTAATATGAGTGAAAGCACAAGAAAACAATGAATGAGTATAAAATAAAGTTTAAATATATATCTCTCTCTCTACTTGATGGTAATTTATCTGACTCCAGCCTCCTGGATGACCCAAATACTTCATGCATAACGTTCTTGCATATATTTCACAGTTTGTACAGCTTCCAGTTTGAAGCTAAACGAGTAAGTAGCATTGATGAAGACCAATTTTTATATGTCTTCAAATAAGACAGATTGCAAAGGAGGAAGAAAACAGTAGCACACATCTGGGACAAGAAAACAGTGACTCAAAGACTCCTACCAAAATGGGAAAGCATGCAGAAATTTTTAAACGGATAAAAAAATAAGAGATAGAATGGAATCAATTGGATCTCAGTTGCAAACACTTTAGGTATAAATGAACAAGTAAGTGTACTGGTACCAATTTGCGCTACTTACAAAATGCAATTGCATCTTCTCCAAAGGTTGGCATCCTCACATCAAGACCAGATGCTTTCTGAAAGACAGAATACAGAGCTCACTACAGGAACTACAGTGCTGTAGAATTTAAAAATGTATGCTATACCAAGATCCAGTTGATGACATACTGGTCCCTAATGTCCTTATTCTTCATGAATCTAGTGTACATAGGAACACAATCTGTAGAATTGCTTTGTACTGTCAGAATTCAGACCCTCTGATTTATCCTCAAAAACTTTATTTCCTTCCTCATAAGGATGTAAAAGGAATTTTATGCTCCCTTGGTGATCTGGCAGTACTCAAGACTCTGAAACTCTTGACTATCATGGTCTTTTAAAAAACTAACTATTTGGATTGTGACTGAAGGGCACCAACAAATGCAAACTAAGAGGACCTTAAAATCAGTTTAGAGATTAAAAGTTAATTTCCTACGTACATAAGCTTTATATAAAAATATTAAAATAATACCTGCTAAAATATAATAAATACATTTACTAATGTAATTCCAATGTATTTTGAAGGCTAAAAACTCCTGCAAAGAAACTGTGAAGTGAAATTATTGCTTACCCTATAGGTTGCAGTGGGTGTTCAGCAACCAGGTTTACTGTTTTACATAAAATATTTTGTTTCTAATAAAATGAAATAGAGGACTATATTAATCCTTGAGCTTCCTGGACAGTCTTGAAAGGGCAAAAACTCTTGTGAAAACCCAAAAACTTTATCTGGATGAAAGTTAACATACAGTTCTAGCATTGCACATTGCAGCAACTAATATGCCACTGATATACAGTCCAGGTTTTCTTTGCCCAAACCAACAAATACTTCACTGCAATAAGCCAATAGTTTCTGTCTGCAACAACACAAAGTCTCCAGAGCCCAATTTAATTTCTGAAGCATCTAAATTAAATTGTATTTATCCTTCCTTATTTCCTAGCTTAAGAAAGGCATAACAAACCCAACATCTTAGAATTTCCACTGAACAACTTGCTTTGTGCGTGCTTTGAAGTTTAGGGATTAGAAACTCCTGAAAAAATTCATTGTCAACATTGCTATGTTTGAAAATGGTCCATGTTCTCAGTCCGCAGTCCACTCAGCCTATTTATATCTTTCAGAATGTAGAACGCCTATCCAACATGCCAAAGCTCTGCTTTATCTTGGTCCCAGAGTATTTTTCAGATAGATCTCATCTTGACTCTGAGAATTAAATTGAAGCACAGTTTCTGATTCGATAATCTTAAGACAATTTAATTAATTTTTATATGACAGCCCTCTTTGATACTCCTTCCAAATTAAAGTACGAAAAGAACTAAAAGAAAAAAGCTGAAGCCTATATAAATAAAACAGAAGTGGTCAGTGGGGAGAAGTAAGTGTCTTTCATACTTTATTTCTACCATCACATTCACCCACCTAGTCATGCCACATACAACAGAAAAGTTTTATAGACAACAGAAACTTCTGAAGGTAAAGGTGAAAAAACAGTCTGTAACGGCCACAGCTTTACAGAACACCAGGCCACCACTTTGCACAGTTTGGGATGCCTGTAAGACCAGATCTTCATACATGATTTATACTTCTATATGTATACATAGAGTATATAGAGTATATAAAGAGAAGTATATGACATATACTTCTACAAGCAAGTAGCAGCAGGGGTTTTGCAGAGTACTGGGAAACAAATTAGGGTGCCTTTCCGACAAAATGTGACAGCTCCAAGTAAAAATATTTGTTTCAAAACTTTCTATTCTCTTTCCATGTGCAAGGAGTAAATATACCCAGAATGCCAGAGACAGATTTCTGTCAATTGCTTTTCTTGTCTTTGTTTACGCAGTATATCTGCTCTACCTATCCATGGAACAGGAAAGCACATAAAAAACAGAAAGGATTAATTAAAATGCAAGCAAGCAGAACTACATATTCTTTAAAAAAAAGGAAGAACGTTAGAATCTATGGCAGAAGCTACTGGAAGTGTATGTGTTAACACTACATTTTATGTGTGTAACACCTGAGTCCAAAAAATTGCTATATGTCAGCCGTTCTTCTGAAACAAACTTTGCTGTGAATGTAGATATGTCCTTTCCTTTCCCTCTAATTGCATTCCACAAAGTTCATACCCTGCTTTCTCTGCAATTAGAACCCAATCCTGTGATGTTTTAGACCCAAGTATTCACAGGAAGTATCTATTACTGATGAATTTGAATGAGAATGTTTAGGTTGACAAGGTCTTCTATTTACAGAGTGTTTCCAAGACACAAACTACCACAGTTTGGGCATGAGTGAAAGAAAGGAGAAGGTACAGAGTTATTAAAAACAAGTCCAGAAATAATGCATATAGCAAAATAGCCCAGGGAAAAAAATCCTTGTGCAACTAACCACTCAGATAAAAAATATGCACATCTTTTCTTTGCCTTTTGTTTTTTTCTCATAAGGCAAATGATATATTTATTCTTGCAAGCAGAGCAATTACAGCTACCTTTTCATTTAGGAAATTGAATATTATTAGCTAATTCATCTCCTAAAATTTAGTCATTATAGTTAGAAAAGTTCATCCAGATCAAACCCACCTGAAATATAAACAAAAGTAACTCTTATAAGGTCAGTCTGACAATACAAACTATTTCCCATAAAAGGAAAGGTAAACATTTTTTCTAACCAGTGGTTACTACTTTAATACTACATCACATATCTGTATCTCCTAACAGTGAAAGCACCTCTGTTGTGAACTGTGTGGGCACAAAACCTATCCAGAAGAACTGAAGCAATTTCACCTGCATCACGTCAGCCTTTCTCCATGGCTGAGTACAGTGTTATGATTACTGGAATGTTTCCTCCTCTCTCACATGAATGTCAGACTTGAAGTGCAGAAAGCCATGAGAATGCATCGATGAGAGAAGCTATATACAGCTGTATGTATTGAACACATTCAGATACAACAGATGAGCATAGCAGCACCAACCATTAGCAAAAACCCAATATGAGCATCTCTTTTCTTTTTTTTTAATTCTCAGACACCACACCCCTCCCCCGCAAAAGTTTTTTAACCAAGTCTGGGGTGATGGAGCATTTGTGCAAGGCTATGCTCACTTACTCATAGCTTGCCTCAAAGGGCTGGAGATGAACTGCATTTCTTTGGCTACAACATTTTCTCTAAAGAACAATAAGGCTATGGAATATAGATTTGAGAATACGAATAGGAGCATATTTTAATGTATTTTTTTCTTTTCAGGCTGATTTTGTACATAAAGCAATACTGAAATCTGTGTTTGTGTGATATTGTGTATGCAGGGAAACATAAATGCTTATGTTTCAGTCTAAAACAGTCTTTTGCAGAAAGACAAGTCATTTCTTTCTCTTGTAGTATAACTGCAGTAAATTGCTTGGTTATAGCCTGTCACTCAACTGCTTGGAAAATTTTGTGCCATTATATTTAGTTATAGAACTCTAACAACACACATTCTTTGTCTGATGTTCCCTAACTGTTCTGAATCTTCAGTTCCTTCTTTCCTGTTTGCATTACTATACCATCATTTATCCAAAGTTTCAACCTCCTCAGTAAACAGTATTTTAAGAACTTTTCTTAAACAAAGACTTTCTATATTCAAGTGTTTTTGTAAATTAATTCACACTGCCTTTCTTCCATAAGTAGTTGAAAAGCATGGTTTCATCACCAGTTTTCCATCATTTGAAATCTAATAAGTTATTGAATTCAGACTAAACAAAGGCCAGACAATGACTCATTGCTTTTGATATGGGAAATGTTGCTTTTTGACTTATTCTGTAATTGTTAACAGCTTTTTGACATAAGTGATCATGGTATGAAGAATTGATGGCCATGTTTCTAGTGGTTTAGGATTCATTTGTCAATAGTCCACAGGGCTTCAATGAATACATTATCCAATATTCTTTGTACTTAGTCCACAATTCTGTAAAACACTGTTGCATTGCTTTATTTCATTGCACCTTTTAAGTACTGTATAATCTCTCCTTATTTTCAGTGCTTATTATGAGGTGGTAGGAAGCGGGTGTAAAAGAAAACGTAGAGCGGAGTACAGAGCTCCTAGCTCTGGGTAAGTTTATTTATCTGCAGAAAATTACAAAATGGCTCTGTGGATGGAAGTGTGTGGAAACATAACATAACAGCAGGGTTAAAGTCCTTCTTAGTAGTTCTTCTAAAAAAAAGGAGAGCAGATTAAGGTAAGATTGATCCCCTATTTTCACACCCTCCTCCCAAAATTAAGTAGTGAGTGGTCATCCACAAAGTTACAGAATGGATTCTGTACTTGTTGCCTTTTATTCTGTAGGTTCAGCTCAAGTCAATTTCTCTGTACATACAGGAATAATGAATCACAGTCCTGGCCTACTCTCAGGTCCAGCATCACACTTTTGCAAAGGGACAATAAGTACAACATGCCTCACAGCTTAGATTCTCAGCCGAAATGAGTCAGTAGAATGATGTCTGGGTACCCTGTAAGTTAAGTTCATTTTATCTGCACTTACTCAATAGCCCTGAAATGGAAGTAGTGAAATAAAAGAAAGATAACCCTGACTTTTAAGGTTTTACCTCAACATTGCTGCCAATTTCCCAGATAACAAGTGAGCTTTGAAAAACAGCAAATCAAAGACTACTTTCATGCCCACCTGTAATCCCTGGAGGACCCTCAACATCAAACTTTCCATGATAAAATACCTACCACAGTAATAATATCACAGCAAAACACGAGCCTGAAGAGTTCTTGCATCTTAAGAACTGAACTTGGCAGATTATCACAGTGTCATATTAATTTGATACATTTTTAAATCTCAAATCCTAATACAAGTTGCTGCAGAACAACCCTTAAATTACAGGGAGGTTTACACCTGTAGAAGCAAGCTGTCCCTTCTGCCAGTATACAAGTTTCTTCAGGAGTGAAAGAACTCTGCTTTTCAAACGTGCTTAGTCCTGATTATGAGAGTCATTATCTTTTAGAAAACTATCAGCTCAGGNTACAGGGAGGTTTACACCTGCAGAAGCAAGCTGTCCCTTCTGCCAGTATACAAGTTTCTTCAGGAGTGAAAGAACTCTGCTTTTCAAACGTGCTTAGTCCTGATTATGAGAGTCATTATCTTTTAGAAAACTATCAGCTCAGGCAACAAAACAATAAGGACAACAAAATGTACAAGTCTATTGCTACTCTAAGGTGGGAAAAAGTTTCATCGGTTAAAATCATGAGTGTTTATGTATTATGAGCTTTCTAAACAAATGGAAGAAGCAAATTTATTACTTCTACCTTATGGAGAAAAATCTCCATTATCAGTGTTTGTGCTTTATTCAACACACCACTAGATTTCTGCAGATTTTTCTTTAGTGGTTCAAAATAGCACTCTATTGCATCATTATTTTAAATGCCATCACGCAAAGCTTAAGCAACAAAATGCTCTCTCACTTCTCTCACTGTGACCTCATCAGCTACAGTTCCAGACTGATAGTTATCTAGACTGTTGAGTCATTAGATGTTACTGTGCAAGAGTATTTAGTGCAAGAAGTTCTACAGTACCATTGGTTACCTTTTATTCATCTTTTTACATCCTATTTCTTACATCCTCTATTTTAACCACTCAAAAAAAAAAAGGAAAAGTGGAAGCTTTCGGAGACTACATGAACAATCTTGTGAAAGTAATGCATATTAGAATTCAGGAGGCCTACACTTAATTCCAAGTTTACTGTGGGAGCTTATGCTGTGGTGATGACCTCCTGAACCTTCAGGCTTTTTCTTCTTTCTTCACTACCATACTCTTCACAAACTTACCTCCCTCTCTTTCTTATTTCCAGCTATAGTCTGCCAGCTTCTGCTCAAATTTTCATGTACTGTTACACCCTTACTATTCCTCCCTGACCGGTGCCTGAGCATTGCCCTTTACCACCCGTTTTTATCCTTCCTCTTTCCTGAACAACTATGATTTTGTTCCTGTCTTTATATTTTCTCCTCACACACCTGAGTCCTGCTTATTTGAGGGAGCCTGCTCTCCTTTCACTTTCTGTGACTAATGTTGACCCTTTGACATGTCCCAGGAATCAAGAGACTTCAGGGAACCTGAAAAAAATACCCAGGTATTTTGGATTTTTAAAGCTTTTAAAGAAATTTGCTATATTCTATAACTGAATTTTTTTTTGAAAATGAACACACACAAAACTTCATATGCAATATATATACACATATATATAGGCTGCATAATTTTTTAAACTAAACAGAAAGAAAAGAATACTGGCACACTTATGTTTTAAGACTTTAAGAAACTAATTGGTTACCAACCTTACTTGGGTTGTGAGATAATGAAGATCTTATTGCACTTACAGGTAGCAACAACTGTAGAAATATAATTCAATGCAAGAGGAGCACTGCTTCAGGGAAAATTCTTTCTTTATTATCTAATCACTAATATAAAGCTGCATTATTACAAATACAAGTAGATGTACTTAATTTGTAATCTGGTTTCTAGACGGAGTAAATCTAATCTTTAGCTTGAGGGTTTTTCCACACTTCTTGGATACAAATATTAATCTAAATATTTTCTGTGGTCAATTCTAGCTAAGAAGATGAAAAATTCATTGCCTCTACCATCCCCTGTCCACTGCTATTCCCATTTTTCTTCCCCTCACATCTGCTCTTCATCTCACATACACTCAAAGTCCTAATTTATAAAGCCTTAATTTACAAAGCTTTCACAAAAGAAAAAAAATCATATACATATAGATGTCAAACGTATATACATATAGACCCAAAACAATCAGGAAAGATCCCACTTAGTCTTAATATCCCTACATTGATGCACCCCCCCACTCATTTTGTGAACTGGATGTGTTTGTAACATGTGCTTGAGATAAAAGCTAGGGCAACCGACGACCCTGAATGCAAAACTTCCCTTCCAACTTCTTAAAAGACTCTACTCACCATGTGCAACTGAAATCTCCATCACCCACAAACTTTGACCAAACTGGGTTAAAATTTTGACAAAAACAGCACATCATATACACAGCACAATCACAATTCCCTTTCCTAAAACTGTCAGTTGCTGTTCTAAGCCAGTTTCTTTTTACTCAGATGCTTGCTAAGACACCTTTTTGCCCCCATCTGAGACTCCAGGCCTGTTTCAGCTAAACCTTTGTTAAAAAAATCCCAACCAAAAAAAAACCAACCAAACAAAAAAAAACCAAAACCAAAAACCAGCAACAAAAGAAACAACAACAAAACCACCAACAAAAAACAATCAACAAAAAAGCCAGGTTCTCTTCAGTCGTGTCCAGTGACAGGACCAGAGGCAATGGCACAAACTGAAATGCAGAAGACTCCATCTGAACATCAGGAAACACTTCATTTACCATGAGGAAGACAAAACACTGGCACAGGTTGCCCAGAGAGGGAGTGGAGTCTCCATCCTTGGAAATACTCAAAAGTCATCTGGACACAGCCCTGGGCAATAGGCAGCCTGATCTAGATGACCATGTCTGAGCAGGAGGGCTGTACCAGAAGGCCTGCAGAGGTCCCTTCCAACCTCATCTATTCAATGATTGGTACTCTCCACAAAGCTACCAAAAATATTTCTGACTCATTTTGACAGTAAAAATGCAAAAGCATGTTTTCATTATAATTTTAGTTATGATTGAAATACTTTTCATCAAGACATTATCCATAATGATTTTGCAACTTTAAGAAGAGTATGGATTTTCTTCCATCCCAAGCTGCAAGCCAAAACAGCCTGTAGCAATAAAAATAAATCTGGGTGAAAAAAAAAAAAAAACCCCCAACATTCCAAAGTACCTATATCAGTACTGAAAACTGCAGTCTTTAGCAATGGTGGATGTTTAGACTAAAGACTAGATCCAAATCCTTTAGTAAAGGATTTTGCAAAGAGTAAAACAATTTATATAAGCAGATAATTTGCCAAGACACAAAACCAAACAAAAACCAAAAAGAAATACCAACAAACCACAACACTTGAACATAATAAAAAGCCTATATTAGTCACAAAGTTGTGATACAACAGACCTACTAGTATGCCTTTTCTATTACTGGCTCTATACTTGTTTCAGTGCTATTCTGCTCAGTGTATTTTCTTCTAGAGGTGTACTGTGTACATGTATGCATGAATTAGATACAGAGATTAGGGATCAATTTTGTAGGCTACTAATCCTTATAGTTTTTGTTTCATAACCCTTGTGAAGGGATACAAAGAATTACTTACATAGGAAAATTCACACTGAAGGATACAGAAAAGACTGAAGAGATAAAAGAAAACCAACTCTGGCTGTCTAGTTGTTCTAAAACGCAATTCTTATTAATATAATTCCTAGTTCTAAAGATAAAAATCACACTGGAATTAAATATAGGTAGGTTAGATAAACAACTTTCTAGTACAAAAACAGAGAAAGAAAGTAGAATAGCATTCTAACTCCCTCTACTGGACTAGATACATTGTATTAATAACACCTTAATTGTAAAGCATGTTCCTTCATCAGATTCTTGAACAGACTGGGCAGTTTCATTTAATGAATTATTTTTCTTTTCCCTAAAAGATTATCTGAAAAAAACTTTAAATAGTAGTGTAACTACTGGAAACCTTTTTTCCAACAGAAATCCTAGAACTGAAGGAAAGGCAAAAAGCAAAAACCAAAAACAGATTTTATGCAACTATTCAAAGCTTACAGTGAAATTTTCCTATGAATTGTTCTAGAAATAGGTAACACAAGTCACTAACTGCTGTTTATATTATTCTCCCTGTCAAACTTATGCATTTTTTGCCCCTGCATCTGCTAGATAAGCTGTATCAGAGATGAAAACAAAAATTTAGTAGATGATGCAAGACACCAGTTCTTAAGGAGAAAAACAGAGGATTGTTACATAACCAACAATTTAAAATATATATTTCTGTACAATAAAAGACTTCCAAAAAGAAAAAACAAGAACTAGAAAACTTCCATTATCTTACATTGTAAACTCACCCTCATCAGCAACCTAGCTCATATCCTTTTCTTCTCCTTTCTCTCTCTCAAATGAAATAATCATTTTCCCTTGTGAGCACGTGTATTCCAACACAAATCCAATCTGATTGCAGCTTCTTTGAGGACATTTTCTCTAGGTGAAATCTTTATCCTAAACCACTGAAACAACAGCACTGCTTTCTATAACCTTCAGTTACTGTATGTTGCTAATTTAAATAATTGCTGATAGTGAAACTGCTTAGGGACAAACAGACAGTAGAGATCCAAATTATCATCTCAGGAGATAAAAATCTTAAAAGAGGAGTCCTATGATGCTTAGTCAACTTTAGCTCTACACTTAAATTCAAATCCACTTGTTCTGGGCTACTTCAAGACTACAGGATAATCAGCACAGATGGAGAAACACCAAGGACAAAAGAGTCAGGTCCTTAGAAATTACTTGAAACTACAGAGGTTTTAGCTTTGGAATAAGTGTTGAGAAGCTTTAACTTTCAGTAATGGAGAACTTGTTTCCATTGAGCCTCTAATAGTTAAACAAGGCAATCACACATAACAGCAGTTGAACACAACAGACTTTAGTCTTCCCAAGTACACCATGCCGTCTTGCAAGTTCTTTTCTCTCCTGATTTGCTTTATGGGTTTCATTTCATAATCAAGCAAGAAAAGAAGAAGCTGGTTCACAATAAATACAGAATTTAACCAATATATCAGTCAGAGAAGCGATTGGTATTCCAGCCAGAAGGGAAATAGAGAACACATTGCTGTAAAGAAGAAGATTTTTTTTTAAACAAAATACAAAGCTTGAAAATCATTATTACAAATGACTCTGTCATTACCGGCATATGTAAGATAATGAAGATGCCCAGTTAGCCAAGCCAGATTTGAGTAGCAATATTTGCAAATACACTACTGAAAACATGCATATGGTTACCAAATAAATATAAAAATTAACTCAAGAAATTTGAAAGTTATTTTGGTCCACCGACTGACACACACTGGCATTATTAATATACTCTTTGGGAAGGGGAGAAAAAAGAAAGTGAGTGCAAGAAATAAATGTCGAGACTTTACTCTCCATTTCTTCACAGCTTCTCATCATGGTTTCCTGTACACAAACACGAAATCATTTGTTCCAAAAGCAGTTTAGCAATGCGAGCTCTGTTTTTTAAGTAAATCAGTAATAAATGGCCTAAAAAAACCCACTTATACCACAGTCTTGAAGATTGTGAATGTGTGGATATAATCACATTAGGGAAATTATTTCACTGCCTTGATCTATACACATGGCTTGCTAACACAGCTTTAACATGTTTGATGTGTCTGATAAATACATATAGCAAAAAAAGAACTGCATCCTGGGGAGTACCTGTAACACTTCAGAGAACTGAAAATATACAAAACCACAGGTTTACATTATTATTAGAAGTTCTTTAATTATTCAAATATTGATCGGGGGAGGAGGGGAAGATGGGAAGAAAAAGAAGGGAGATAACTGTCAGGAGAGGACATAAAAATGATACAATACTGAGATTTTTCACATTCACTTTTTACAATTCTTCACTGTTTCTCATCCTGGATTCCTGTAGATAAGAACAAATCATTTTTAAAGTTTCCTAGGGAAAAATATAGAGTACATATATGTATTCATATACATGGAGAGAAATGGAATATGTCTAGCTTTTTCACTAGACCTAGTTAGTGCTAATAATCTATGAATTTAAAACAGATAAACTCCAATTATGCTCTATTATTCATAAGAGTTTGGTAAAAAACACTGCATTTCCACTAAAGCATTTACAATCTGCAGTGTTCCCTATAAGCTCAATGGAAGTGAATGAGGATAACAGGAAAACAGAACAGTGTTGTACCTTTTGGTAATTATCTTCAAATACTACTAAATCAATGTTTTTCCAAGCAGAAGTAGTTAAATAAGAACCAGTAAGATCTTTCACCATGCGACTGAATTCCTCTCTGTGTCTGTGGACATACATCCATTTCTAACAAGATCTTACACAGAATACAAAGTTGCTTTCTGAAGTGATAGTGTGCAAATGTGCTGCACAGGATTCAAACTTATGAACTCAAATGTATAGCGGGTCTGATTTTCAGAAACACTATTGCAATGGACACTACTACAATTTCAACAGCAACTGAGTAACTCTTCCGTACTTTTGGAAAAATACGAGCAATCACTGAGAATAAAATCTCTTTCCTTCTCCAAGGTCCTATCTCCTAAACACACATTTGAAATTAACTGCACTGCTTGTTAATCAGCACATCACTTCCAATTAAATTTCTTTAAAAAAATTAAATATTTGAGCCTCCTATTCTCTGTCTTCTACAGTTTCCCATCAAAACCTTTATCCATTAGAGGCTCCAGGAGTATTCCCTGAATAAACTATAATTGTTAACTAACTTATGAAGAAGGAATGTCTCTAAACAGGCGTTAATAGGGAGATGTTTCAGACAGGACTAGCCTGGTTGCTATTGTGACAGTTCATGATTTATTGCATTTGTGTAAGTTACTTCGGTTTGAAGATAGAAACTGCAATTAATTCGTTCAACATGAGACCAAGTTCATGATGCAGGACGTAACTTTATTAAGAAGAGAGAAAACTAGAACAATGTTTGGAAGGTTTGTTTTTTCCAAGTGAAGTCATTTAAAGGAAAAATAATATCCAGTGCAACTCATTGTTGATGAGTTTCTTGACTTTTCTTATACACAAATATGGATAATTACAAAATGCAGCAGGCATATCTTTCTAAACTTGAAATAAAAAAGACACGACCCAGTTTTCTAAAATGACCTATTCTGTCAGCTTGCAGTCTTTTTTCAAGGTGAAGTCAGACATCTGTCACAAATAAGCAATGTAAAAAAGGAGCTGTATCATAATGACATCTACATAACAACCCCCAGGAATTAATAGTACACTGTCCCTTTTGTCACCAGCAGAGCCATACATGAACAGATACGACATTCCTGTAGCTCAGAAGTTATTAAGGATATTAACTGTTCAGAAAATGCCTAATAGGGTTAAACATGTATGCATTACTGTGTAATTATGAAGTACAGCCTGATAGATGTGCATGATGTCTAATAGTGAATTACATCTGACAAGAAGTTCTCCAAATGTTTTAAGACTTTTCTGTCACCTGCCTCTGTAAAATTCAAGTCAAAGAGGAAAAGGCACACAGATTTAAATAAGTAACAGAAACATACAACAAATAAAGAACATTTACATTATGCATATTGAAATTCAGCCAGTTACCAGGCTACATTGTGGCCCATTAACGTGATGTCCATGTGGGTTTCATTCATGCACAAGCGCACACTAACTTCTTTAGCTCCACAGCTTCCTTAAAACAACACATCCGCTCCCTATCTGGGCAGCATCCTCACGCCACCTTAAATGCAATAGTATCAGACGCACAAGTTTTTTCGTTTGGGGGTTTTTTATTTGTTTGTTATTTCTTTTCTTTGTGAAACAACTGGAACTGAGCATGTGGAACTAACCATTACAAAATTTCTTGCATCAAAACAGCATTATAGATTTCTGATCTACTTTTATTTTCCAGGTTTTCCTACCAGAATCCTAGAATTGTGCACCTCCTGGAAACTCTTCCTGACACAGAAACGTTTCTGAGTGCCACCTCCTTTTCCCACATTTTGATCAAACGCAGTGTTCTCATTTAGTAAGTAGAAGACCCTGCATCAAAGCTGACTCCTACATTGTAATAGCTAGGGGGGAAAAAAAGGGAAAAAAAATCCCACAGAGAAGATAACCTTGAATTTGGGGAGCAGCTCAGAACACTTTACTGACAATAAAAAGGAAATCATTCCATCATCTCTCTCTACTCATAAGAGGGCTGAAATTGTCACAGTTCATCTTCATCAAATGAATATTTCCTTTCTTCTCACTCTCTTTTACTCATAGTTTTGGTGGTGATATTCCCATCAGTTCTAGGCTCAGAGAATAAAAAAAGAAGTCATCTCTTTCTTAAGCAACAGCAATCTACTCTCTGTAGAGTGATAATTGTCCATGAAAGACTCATTCCTAATTGTTTTACTCCTTGTTAGACTTGGTTAGGAAAAAATTATTAGGAAAAAAAATCTGGTAGCAGCTAAAGCCTAGCATTTACACACAGACTCACCCTGCTCTATGGAAGCTGTCCAGACCTAAGAACATTGCTGTCCAGGCCTGCCAAACTCTTTAGTTTCCTGATATGATTTATTGCTATGTTGCAAAGTATAAATGGCCGTCAGCAAGCCAGAACTGGATGCAAACATCTCAAGACCTGATGAGAATGTCCTTGCAGATCAAAGAGAGAGAGTGACTGAACTCTTTTTGGTAATCAATGCAGCTACAGAGAACAGAGAGACCACCCAAAGCTATACACTCCATGGTAAGTCTGAGCAGAATCACATCAATAAAGAGGTTTCATTAGCTGTGAAAACTGGAGCACAAATATTGGTGAAAAAACAAAACAAAACAAAACAAAACGTGGTCAAGACAATTTGAGCACAGCGGAAGAAAGGGCAGAGAGACAAGCCTCCCTGCATGCAGGATTTACTGGGCTGGAGAGGTTGGGGGATTTCTGAGCAAAGTAATTGAGAGATTCTGAGGAACAAGACCCACATATTTTTCCAATAATAAAAGCAAAATTCAATCAAACATACCAGATTCATTCCACAGACCGTTCACTAAACTTATACTAAGCTTGGAAAACTACTTCTAACTGTAGAGAAGTTTATCTTCATAAGCGATCTGGATGATGCAATCAAGTGTACCCTGATGAAGTTTGCTGATGATACTGTCGTGATTTGAGCCCGAGGTCCCTCCCATGGCAGACAGTCCCTCACAAACCCCTCCGACCTGAGTCCTTCCTGTGTGGTGCAGCCCCTCAGGAACACATAGACCCAGCATGGGCTGCCCACAGAGTCACGGTCTGCCTCGGGAGCAGGCACCTCCTCCCCTGGCGAGGGGTCCTTCATGGGCTGCAGGTCCCTCTCTGCTCTCTGCGGTCCTCCACCGGCTGCAGGTCCATGTCTGCCTTGCCGTGGTGCTCCATGGGCTGCAGGGGCACAGCCTGCCCTCTCCCTGTGGGCTGCAGGGGAATCTTCCCTCTGGCTGCCACCTCCTCCCCTCCGGCTGCCACCTCCTCCCCTCCTTCCTCACTGACTCCAGGTACCTGCATAGGTGTTTCTCTCACCTCCCCCTCCTTCCTCTGCTGCAGGTCTCAAGGGCTGCTCCTTTGACCCTTTCTTAAATATGTTATCGCAGAGGCACATCTATCATCTTTAAATGGCTCAGCCTCAGCCTGAGGTGGGGTCCCCTTGAAGCCCGGGGAGTTTAACGAGCAGCTTGTGACAGGGGCCACCCACCAAAGTGGACACTTTGGAAGGGAGAGCCACCCTGCAGGAAGACATGCATGGGCTGGAAGACTGAGCTAACAAGAACGTTATGAAGTTCAGCAAGGACAAGTTTAAAGTCTTTCACCTGGGAAACATAATCCAGGAGTGCAGCACAGGCTGGGATCTACCTGCCTGGGGAGCAGCTCTCTGGAAAGGGACCTGGGGGTCCTAGTGGACAATAAGCTCAATACAAGTGAACAGTGTGCTGC
>VZSC01015882.1:545782-569514 GCA_013398225.1 Steatornis caripensis
GATATGCTAACAGTAGGATCATTCTAAAAATATTATTTTTGTTTACCGTTTCCCTAAGTGTCTACTACTTGTCATTGTCCCACACAGACATACATGAAAAAGTTCTTTGTGCTGTATGGTTACCAGCTTCACAGTCAAGAGGAGGATAATGGTGACATGGTAATGAGGTAAATCAAAGCAGACAAATCTTGTAAGCATGATCATAATACTCTGTATACGTAATAACAATCTACATGAAAGCTCTGCAAGTGTCAGTGCTGTATAAAGTTAAAAGAAACTTTTTTTCTTAGATGTAAACAGTTCTGTCTTGCAACGGCCTCTTCTGTTCCTCATCTCAGCAGCAGTAACACAGGAGCCAGTATAAGAAATAAGCATCCACATGCCACTACGCAAGACTGCCAGAGTCAACATTTGCCCTGCAAGAGCATATGGTCCTGGTCCTATGAACCATCTGAAATCTGGGCTGCTTGCAGCAGAACTGTGAGAAGCACAGCTATGCAATTCATCGACAAGTCTGATGTCGGTACATTCTTTGGCCAGCAAACAGAGACACCAAACATATGTCCCTGTCACAGTCTGTATTTTGTGTAAGAGGAAGAAAGCAACTGCGAAGGTTGGGTCTGAACTTTCCAACTGAATACAGGCAGTAGAAACTAGTTGTATGAAGCAGAAGAGAAGTAAAGCCTTGGCTGCACACCAGAGATTAGAATACAGTAATAAGGTAAACAATTAAAAAAAAAAAAGAGAGAGTGTTGTTTATTCTTAATTCATTATTTACTTGAACTTTCAGAATAAATCCTTACTAAAATTGCTGGCAAGGTCAAAAAATAAGATCTCCTCATCCTGTTATCAAGACCAGTGAATTTAAATAAAGCGTATTTTGCCTATATGTTCATTTTTTTAAGATATTCAGGATTATTTGATACATGAAAATACTTTGAGTTGTATTTTTCACCCCTAAAGTGAAAAAGAAGAAAGATGTTTCCTTTAAAATTATAATGACTTTCAGAAAAATAATGAATTGTCTCTAGCACAGCCTGTTTTCCCTGTTAATGACATTGAGGCATTAAGCTTTTCTGTTAAAAGAGGACAAAGTTATTAGGATCAAAATATTTTCTAATAACATGCTTTTTGACTAGTTCAGTCTTCAAAACATTTTGCCATCTTTATGAAGTAAACTTTTCTTTGAAAAGCAAGTTTTCCCTTTATTAAACTAATCCTGCATGTTCAACATCAAATGTTATTTTAATAAGCAGATATGTTATGGTGGCCTCTTAATAAAAGTAAGAAGACTTATTTGTCCTGAGAAAAGATTAGTCTACAAATTAAGAAAAGATAGATAATTATTTTATGGGTAAATCTTTCAGTAACAAGTATTTTCAGTGGTTTTTTTTTTAAATGTGATGTTATTTAGAGAGAGATCTGCAACAGAGAACTAATTTGCTTTGCAAAGTAAAAACCGTCATAGAGAGAAAGGAGTAGGATTTTTAAAATATTAACCTTTGTATTAATATGTATTTCTACATGATTCAGAAATGAAATTTGAAAAGCATCGCCCTTGTTGCTATGACACTCCACTGATGAATGTTACACAGGAAGAGGAACCCAATTGAAGGAAAATACAATCCTTTTCTGTTGCAAAAATTGCTTGAAAAATCTTGCAAATATCTGAGCACAATTATCAACTTATGGCAAGCATTGCTTATGTTTGAAAGTGCCATTCAAAGATGTGAATAAAACATTCACCTTCAAGAAGGTAAAACTATCTGTTCAGTTAAGCACCACGATGAAATGCTAGTTATACAACTAAGACTATTTCGTACTTATCTAGAGGACGTAAGAAAGGTCTGGCATGCTGGTAGGCAACGGAGCAGAAGCACATGAAGAGCTTGCTGCTTTGATACAAACAGTTGTGCTGGGGTTGCTGCTTTTACCAGCATACAACAGAGATGTTGGCCCCAACATAAGAGAAACGTCCAAACAAATTCTGAGTCAATCAAGTTAATTGCATTCTCCCTACCTCCACTCACCAAGCTAGCTTTAGTTCCCTTAATCTCTCCACTTACTGTCCAGAATTGTCTCCCAGCATAGCTATGTGGTGCTAAGACATTGATGTCCACTCATTAAGTGAATGTGTGATCTGCACAGTGCTGTAAAGACTAATTAATAAAGTACTGAGCTTTCAAGGAAGGCACTCTAGAATTCTACATTTATTTCTTATTTAATCTTTGTATTTCTGCACAGAAAGTGGCACTAATAAGCAAAAAGCATAGTGATGCTAGTAAAACCACACACAGAAGTTTGCTTTCCTCAGTTGATGCAAATATTTTCACTGTACTTGTGTACATGACATTTAATACTGTTCTTTGTTCACCATGTTTAGTATGCTTCAGATTATGACCGTTACCCTTGGAAGAACATGACCCAATTAAAAAATTACATAAAATATTTGTCAGTAAATATTGCTTAAATACTACTAGCATAAAAAAGTGTTTGTTTAGGTGGGGAGCTAAAAAAAAGCAAGACGCAAAAATGAACTAAGTTTAATCTTTAATAGCACTGGAACTGAATAACAAATACTTGACGTTTGGCTTTTCCCAGTACACTATTCTTCCTATGACATTGTTTAGGCCAAAGATTACTTTATCAAGATATATTGTTTTGGTAAGCCCTCAATCTGTATCAACCTCAGAAAACAGAGAAATGAAATTTTATGTTTGAGTAAATAAAAAGTGATTGATCACCAACAAGATGATCGCAGACCATATATTCAGGTCTGCTCACTGAAACTGAAGCAGTATCTGCTTCCACTACTCCATAACTTGGCCTGGTGTGATCAACACAATTAAATCTGGGGTTTGCTTCCATAAGTTACTGCATAATTTCTGCAAGATGAAACCCTATTTTATTCTTCTTGGTATATTTTCTACTTTGAGCATAAAAAATATTCTACAGTACTAGGAATTATAAAAGATAACATTACTTGCCTGTTTATTTTTGTCTATATAACATTTGTAATCAGAAACAGATTCCTATGCTTCTGTAGTGCTCTGAAATATTTCGCAATACCTGTTTTGCATCACAAACTAAAAATACATAGATAATATTTCTATATATTGAGCGTAAAGACTAAACTAACATTGATAAATCCTTAAAACATTGTATCATATGTTTAAAAATAAAAAATATTACCAGGGTCAACCATTCATACACTAAAGAAAGCCAGTATTTGCAACACCCACTAGCACTATAATTCCAAAAGGTTTTACAGTTGGAACTAGAAATCATCTCCCAAAAAACGCACACAAAAAAAGTTTGCTTACTCTAACAGCAATTCTAATGTTTCAGGAATACACAACTACAGTTTTTATATACAAACAAGGTAAATTAGAAAGATAAACACATCTAGACAGAAGGCAATAAGCAAGAATATTTCCAGCATGACGTAGCAGTATTTGGTTCTTTTTGTTCCAGCAGTATCAAGGCAGAACAGGGTAAACAGCAAATAAAGTACATTCACAACTTTTCACTACAGCCAAAGCACGATTAGGTTTATGTCTTAGAACAGCTCAAAGCTTACAATCCGCCAAACTGAAATCAGTTCCCACACCAGAAAGCTTGTATTATATAGACTACCAAGCTTTTCCTAAATATCTGTTTATGGGAAACCTTGGAGGTAAGTAACAAGAACAACGAAATCCTCCTCAAAATTTGTGGATGTAGGTATAACAGCAGACTAGAGAGAGAGAGAGAGGGCCCATGAGTGGAAAGAAATGGTAAAAATGTCTAAATTCTGGTACTGAGAACAGAAGGAGCCTGCAGCCATCTCCACAAAATACACAACAGAATTCTACTCAAAGATCATAAACAAAAGCTTTCAACTCTCATCATGGACCATTGGCCAGTGAAAAGAAATTAAGAAGGTCAAAAAATGACTGTGTTTGTAATATTTGGGAAGCAAAAGATTTTCTGGCACCAACTGAAGCAATTATAAACTCTAGGAAACAAAAAAGTGTATTTGTATTCACTTTGAATGCTGTCTGTACCATGTTGTTTTACAATTGTTTCTATTTTCTTCCAAATAAAAACACTGAAATATTAATAAATAAGAAAACAGGAGTAGACCATTTGAAGAAATGAGGAGAAGATGAAAGAGAAAAAAGAAAAATATCCCCAAGCAAACCAGACTAGGTTATGAAAAACAAGCCTGCTACAATCCAGTCAAAACCTGCATCTCTCTTTTGCAAGATCTTTTCTTTTTTTTTTTAAGATGCTGACAGAAACATGTCTCACGATAGGAGTCTTTGGTTCAAATGAATTATTTTTATACATTAGGAATATATGTCAAGCTGTCTATTGTGATAGATTTTGATCCCTACTGAATCAAGCAAATTCCCCTATTAAATTCAAATGTTTTCAAATGCTTTTGTAAATTAGAGATGCACTTCAATGCTTCCAACAGTAAGAAAATACTTTTTTTTTGCTGCATCTTCTCTCTGTAGGAAAGACAGCTTTGCCGTAATCATGGAGCATGTGATTTGGGTATTATCTGACCTTCCTGTCACACAGGAAATAAAATGACATTGTTCTTTTCCTTTTCAGAGAAATGTGGTAATCATTATAAAGCCTTTTCCAGGAGTGATAGTATGAATAATGTCAAAGGTAATAAAAATCTAAATAAAATAAAGAAATAACAGAACTTTACTTTACCTACTGTATTGGTGTCACCGTAGAACCATGGCACTGTGATTTATATAATCACAAAATATAACATTTTTTGAAATATTCCTAAACAAAAGTCTTATAATTAATACGTCAGTAATGTATGCTAGAGTTTTCCAACTCACTATCATTTACTTTTATTTAAAAGATATTTGCTTGCTGAAGCATGAATGAGGTATTAGAAAGACTGATATTTCCAGTCACAGATTAAAAAAAAAATATTTTAACTTATCTGGAAGAGCACATGGGTCCTTTAAGTATTAAGAAAAAAGTTAATCTTATTGAGGGAAGACAGCAGGTATCCATTGAAAGAAGGCTTAAGGCTTGAAGGACTTTGAGCAGAGAAGCCTGTGAGAGAAGACCTGTTCCACAAAGTTCTTGGGATTATTCTTCACTTCTGCTCTTGACTCATAACTAGCCAAAATCCCTGTCTACACTCATTCTAGAGAAGCAAAAAAGACTTACTTGAATTTTTCCCTACCCTTGTTTCTCAAAGGTTTCAGACCAAGAGACAAGAACACGGGATCCACAGAGACAACACTATTCACTATTCAGCTAGTACATTTACAGACATTTGCTAAGCATAATATTCTTAATTATCATCATCATAAATTCAGCTATCTACAAATACAAATGCTGTCTTTTAAGGCTATGCTTGTTAATACAATGAATTGCTGTCTGAAAGGTCTTTAATTGCTTGACTGCTGCCAACGGTTACAAGAGAGTACTTGATTGGTCTTTCACCTTTCACAATCTTGGTATTTTGCATTTCAGAATCTTTACATAAATCTTATATTATGACTACTGCAGACAGTAATATTTCAAAACACTGTCTTTTTTTCAGGGATTTCAAGGCAATCTTTTTAGGTCTTTCTCAGTTAACATCATCTAGATAGTTGAATTTAGGGCTTTTCCCTCCTACAAATATTTAAGCAAGTTTTGCCATTCTCTTTCCTACCATTCATTTCTGACACATTCAAAGACAAACATACAAATTCTTTTGTGAACTAACAAGAAATTCAGTACACAACATTCTATTACTCCAGATTTTCAAATGGTTTTCTTCATGTAGACAGATTACTATTTTCTTCCTGAAAATATATTGGACATTTAGAACAGAACATTCTGCTTACTATTTGATACTTTTGAATTAACAAATTTGGTAAAGTTTGGAGTTCTCAGAAAATCTACAACTCATCAATGGTGTTGCTGGTTCTCTTAAAGACATATTTCAGATCATGAATCATCTCCGTCCTATAAACACCATTCAAAAACATCAAAATAATAGATAGACATAACACAAACACATTTACTTTGTTCAAAATCAATCAATAAAGCTTTAAATTTCACAGTGATTTATCCAATGAACATCTTATGGATCCTTACATCTCATGAAAGGCATATTTGACATAAGTGACAATTACAATGCTTCTTACATGTATCTATATATTTCTAGAGATCTCTATATTTAAGATGAAACAATGCCCATGGTCAGGCACCAAGTTCAGATCAATCCACAAGACTGTGGAATCCCGGTATTGAGTTGAGGCATGTCTGAAAGGGAACAACACCCTGGAATACCTTTCTGTCTTCAAAGCTACAGTAGCATCACAAGGTAGAGTGCTGTCTGTGCTGCACTAAACACAGTTACACAAAACACCAGACAAAACATCTTAGACTTCCTTTGACTGCACACTGGAAGCTAAACATTCCCATAATAATCACAAGAGTTGCAAGGGTTATAGCGGCTAGGAATACACAGTCTTTTAGCAGAGTTTCCTAAAAATATTGTCTAACTCACATAACGGATTTGAATGTCTGCTTTATCCCAAGCAAATATTCTGAACACTGAACTGTTAGAAATGGGAATGAAAAAAGATCATTACTGTCTTCTCCAAGGTTCTCTTTTAAAGGGCATTAAGAGCTTTCAAACCTTCTAGAGAATTAGGCCTGAAAAAGTAAAGTACTATATATTTCCAAGATCAGGAAAAATTTCCTTTTCTTTCACTTTGGTGTTTCAGCCTAAATTTAGATGGTTTCTCAATAACTTATTTGCCAGAGTCACCATCTGGTGTTAGTTTAGGCTGATTTAAATGGAATTACCACACAGCAGGCAAGAATAAGCCTATTTATTCCATCTTACTGCTCTTAGAGAATTCAGAGTCTGAACTATATCTGATACAACCATGAAACATCAAGAGCAGAGTGTGGCAAAAGGGCAGGACACAGCAGAGAAGCATATGAACTGAAGAAAACAGAGTGTGTTTTAATATCCCTAGAGACAAAGAAAGAAGGAAAAAAAACAGAGAGAGAAACTGAGAAAGATTACATAAAGAATATTTTTTAAAACTAAACAAACAGGAGAGTGGAAAGTTACATCAAGGTACTGTGAGGAAAGGTTGAATTTCATTGGCAGAATCATGGTTTATACAAGGACAAGCAAAGGTCCACGACGTTCATAGAATCAGGCTTTGTCCTACTCATGTAATGAATCTGGTTCTGGCGTGTTACAAACTGGTATTTCGGAAGACCATTTATTGTCTAGCATAAGCTTACTTTTATTTATTTTTTGCCAATCCAGGCCAGAAAGCAAATGTACAAAAGTCAGTTTAGTTTTTATGCAAAAAACAGGAGCCAGAAACCTAAGCCTTTGCTTTTATTTGAACCTTACCCAAACATAATTCTATTGTTTTCTCAGGAATATTAGACTTTGTCTACATTAAATAGTTATGCTAATGAAACTATTCTGTTCTCCAACTGCAAGTAAACTAAAGTTAGAATAAATCCTAAGTTTTATACATTTCAGAAACAACTAAAAGAGGAAAGCATCAACTAATGACTGCAACTGCTCTGGAGGGAAAAAAACTAACTGAAGGAAACAGATTTACTTTTTAATAAAGCCAAAGATGAATTTTGGGGTTTTACTCTTAAGCAATAGGCATTGCAAATTGTTATACTGTATACAGACTCCAATAAATAAGGCAGAAGGTGCATCAGACCTTAAATTGCCGTACTTTGTTGGTGGCAAAGATAATAGTAAACTGTTTTATCACGGAGAGCAGCCAGCACTGCATATGGTTGTGACATGCTCTCATGCACTTGTGCTTTTACATATTCAGACACTATATATCTGTCCTTTGAAGTAGACTATTCAATTCATCATCCAACTTCATATTCACAGTTTTAGAGATACTTCAGGCAAAGGGTGTTCTCTCAGTTATATTTGTTGTTGCAGCACCAGCACATTTTCTATGCGTAATCCATTCCTTAGGGTCAAGAGAATAATACAAATTAAAAAAAAATGATTGTACAACATTCTCCAAGATCCTCATAAACCTATCTGGCTGCATCACAAGCCGCTTTTACATACCTCAAAGACAACACTAAATTTGTCAAAGTCCTAATAACATTGCAGATCTCTAACAGACTTATTCCAAAAAGTGAGCAAGAAGAATGTTTCCTCTAACATTACTAAGCAACATACACAGAGTATCTGCAGAGTTCACAATTATTTTGTGCAGATAGGTGGTTCAGCTAATATTTTGAGCACAGTTACTATCTTTCTTTTGATTTCCAGGCTTAATAGATGCATAAGACCATTAGGGTAGGTTACCCAACAAATAATCCGTATGCACAAATGTCACAGACTTTCATTACAGGAACAAAAGAAAAAGAAGTTAATACAAACTTCCAGTCTTTCTCCAAATACTAGCTTACATTAAAATGAATGCATGCATGCATGTGCATTTGCACACACACATAGACAAACCAAATTTGGATCCCAAAGACTTGCCTACTGGGTTCTCAAAGTTACCACTTTAGACCATGTAGTTATACATCAGTCATGAAAGTGGCCCTACAATAATTTTATCCACTATGCAACAGCCCAAAGACAGAAGCAAGTACTCAAAACCTTTCCAGACTTTAGCAAGAAAGCATAACACATATTACAAAATTAAATAAAAAGGACAATTTAGAGTTGTGTCATAAAATAATTTTTCTTGACTGTTAGGCCACACATCTGGTCAAAGCTGCTTCAGCTAAAGTTTCAAGAAATGTAGTGACACAGACTGTCCAGATCCAGCCTCAATCCTTTATTAAGTGAATCATTTGTGATAGAATCTTGGCTTGACTATCCAGAGGAATTCCAATTTTTAAGACTGGTGCTGACAAATTATTAATGGATTATATTTTTAGTAATTTTCATTTTCCTGTTTCAAGCTATGAAGAGAAACACCAATGCAGGCAATTCACACGTTCACGTTAGTGAAGTTAGCTGCTGCAGAATTAACTTTTACAACACACAGGAAAAAATACCTTAGTACCATTTTACCTACCTTAGCCTTAGGATCTGTGACACATTTCCACTACTGCCACCAAGAAATATTTGTGATCCTGATTGGTGCAAGCGTAGGCAGTTTTGCAGCATGGTTGCTCATCTCTAGCTTAGGTTAACCAAGACGCTCCAACTCAGATGCTAGTCACCACAACTCACTTCACAACAAAAATCTAATTCAAGAGGCCCAAACTAATGAGAAAACAGTTAGCTTTGTCCAGAAGTCAAAGCCCAAATCACTAAACTGTAGTTAATTTATAACAAACCTCCCAGTGACTGATTGCATGCAGCAGTGATAGGCTAAAGATCCAGCTCTTCGCTTCTGCACATCTCACGTTCCCCATTTTTAAAAGAATTGACTGCAGGCAAGAAAGTAAGTATACTACCACTATTTAGATATTAATAGTTGCCTATTAACAATAAAGGAGGGGGGTGGAATTAACTGACTCCATAGGTAGCTTTCATATGAAACCAAGTATTTTATTTGTGAAGTTCCAATACAGTGGTTAAGATGAAGTGTGAGTTTTTTCTTAAAAGCCAACAATTACTGCAAGGTGACCCTTTATCTAAGAGTTCCGCTGATAGTTCAACAGCTAAAGTTACAAATATATGCCAGTTTGTCCCTCTCATGAAAGCACAACCTAAATGACACTGTAGTAGGCTTCTAGGAAACAAGAGGGAGGTTGACTTCATTATTGTTTTTTGCAGATGTTCATATAAGTGTAAGAATTCATGCCTACTGGCACATTCTGCCACTAGCACATGTTTATTCTACTTCAGGAAGAGAGATTAAGATATACAACACAAAACCTGAATATTTAACAATATTACAATATACAGAATTAACAGTTATTTAAAATGAAACAAACAACTTGCACAGGAATAAAAAATATCTCGTCATGCTTTTTTAGCTAATTCCTTTTTCAGCCTTTACCATCAGCTTTCAATTTTAATAATAGTCTGCTAATACTACCCAATTTCCAGAACATATATAAGGAAGTATCTTTATTTTATCTTCAGCATATCTATCATACTTCCTTGTTGTCAGAGGAAAACATGAGACAGCAGAGTGACAAGACATGTCTTTTTTATTATGTCATTAATTGTAATTTGTTGTTATGTTAATTCCTAGTAATCTACATGAGAAGAGTCTCATGAAAGGTCCAATACAACACTGTTGAGTCCGGTTTTGTCTTTTTCATGAAAGCTTTGCAAGTTTCATCTCACATCATTCAAAGGGCTTTAATCTTTTATTTCTACTAGCAAAAGTCAAATATAGGTATAAATACATTCCTCAAATAGTTCAGGCTTACAGTTTATTTCAAAAATGATTCAAATACAACTGCAAAATATTAAAAAAATGCATAATTTTGAGGAGACACATAAATAACCTTCCCATGCTTAGACAGCGCCAAGCCAAAAGATTTAGAAATCTTATACACCTCATACCACAAGGAATTAATTTTCCAGTGGGGGATAATGTGCTCATTCATGAACTATGTGGCAGTGTTGAACAGTGCATGAAATTGAAAATGAGCAAGAACTTACTAGTCAAAAGCAATGATAAACCTTGCTCTCTAGCAGGACAATTCACAAAGCTGCACTCTGAAACTCTCTGGCTTAAATATAACAGCACTGTAATCAGTTTTTCAGAGCTACCTTGGAATCAGGTGCTCTTCCTCATGTCATCACTTTGTAACATTTAAAATTCTTCATCAAATATTTTACTTTTAATGACAATATTCATTATTTCACCTGCTTCTCAAGATTTCATTCTGCCCCTCTTGCCTATGCATTCTGCCCTTCAATATCTAAACAAAATCTACAAGGTAGACGTTATGTGGACCAAGTACTTAGGGCATGAAATTCAGAACTGTCACTTGTGGGGGTTTTTCATTACAACAAACACTAGTTTTTATTCCTGATCATCAGTTTTCAAGGGCTGTTTTCCAGCAATGGAAATTCATGAGTAATTACCATCTTTCATAATATATCATCTCATTATTTCCTTTAAAATATAGCTCACAGTAATATGAGAAACAGTAACAAATCGCAGAAACAGAAAATTAGTAAGATCTTGGGAAAAAAGTACAGAGCATTTATGAGTTTTTCTTTTTTTTTTCCTTAACATTTCATCATTGCTTGCTTTTTAAGGAAATTGTTCTGCCAAGAGATCTCTGCATTAGAGATATCAAGAGATCCACAGAATCACAAAATTGAGTTAATTTAGATTCAGAAGGAAGACAGTGGGATTAATAATTTTCATATCTGACTGTCAAAGCAAAAGTAAGACACAAAGGACTGAAGAATGTCTGTGGCCGAATCTCCACAAAGCCCTGTGCATGCTATGTATCATGCTGGAGGGGAAAGAAAAAACTTTCTTTTTCACATTTTCTTACAGGGTCTTTCCCATAACCACTATTCTCCTTTTCTGTCAAACCATGCTATTCATCAGGGGCATTGCACACGGACCTTGTACAGTCAGACTATTACTACTTCTAGCTTGTCTGAAAGCAGGTAGAGTGCACAGAACTGAATGCCCAGGATCAAGAGGAGCTCTCACGCAAATAGAAAAATGTCTTCAAACATTTCAGGTAGACATATTTCAAGCTTGAAGATTTAGTCTGAACTCTTGGTACTCTTGATAGAGAACATAGTACATGCCACCTACCCCCTACATAAACCTCTTTCCTTATCCCACTTTGTGTCCCAAATAAAAACAAATAAACATGGAAATTGTTGCAACAAAAAGGTGGTCTCCCTCTCAAGCAAAAAACAAAACAAAAAGAAAAGCCACGTACTTTACATATTCATTATACTGTATGATGCAACACACATTAGCTGTCCAGGTTATACTTACAAGTTTTTGCCAGCACCAGCAGTATTCAGTGCACTCAAACAGACAAAAAAAAAAAAAGAAAAAATAAAGAAAAAAAGAGTGCATCTGCTTTTACTTCTCCAAGGCAAAGAAACTAATACATAGCATGGCCAGCAGAGACACAAAGACATAGAGTCTGTTTAGAAAATTGTCTTAAATGGATATACAAGAGTTGCCTTCAGTTCAGGATTTTTCTCTGCAGAACTAGCACCAAAGACATTAGCACAAGCAAGGTTAAAACTGTTTGAAATATACTGTCTTATACATCATCAGTTATGAAACTCTAGAACGGAAACCTTGTAAAATTTGGGAACAAGTCTAAGAAGAAGCTTTTCACATTGATAATTATTGGACAAAACACAGAAAGTGTCATGACAGCAGTGTCTAAATCACGTTTTCCCCTAGGCACCAAGCTGTAGCCATTTGTCCTCTCATATTGTTTTTCCAGAAAGAGTTACGCATCCCCAGAGGAGTTAGGAGGTGGTATCCTTTCCTTTGCACCTTCATGCCATACCATGAAACCTAGTAGTTAGGGTACTCTCTAAGGACATGGAAATACCATTTTGAAATCCCTTCAAGCAGGGCAGGAAGTCATCTTCTTCCTAAAAAAATGCTTCAACCACTTAACTAATACACTAAGCATGAGTAATTCACACACACAAGCTTTTCCTCTTCAGAAGAGGGAATCAGGTATCAATAGTCCAGGTTTTGAAGCCCAACTGTTCAAAGAAACCTTAACCTTGCTAACCCAAAATTTAGCACTCCTCAATTAATTATTTCTATGTAGCAATATACTGTCCATGCTGGCATGAAGGGAGCCTCTGTTCATCTGTTGCTGTCATGATGACGATGATGATGAAAAAGTCACCCATTCCTAAATAGTCTAGCTAGCATCAAATAAAGACAGATTGTTTAAGCTCTCAAATAACACAGATCTCCCAAAGGATTCTCCCTAAATCTTCAGCTCAGGACCTGACAGAAAGAAAAGGAAAGGAAGGTTCAAGGTGCGGTTAAAGGATCTTACTTCCCTGCTGCATGGAACGGGAAGTGAATCTAAAGCAAAGCCTTATTCAAAGTAGCTGAGGCACTTAGGAAATATACACAGAAAAATATAAAACCATCTCCATATTACAAGCTGCTTAATCTTCTAGAAAGAAATCGGTAGAGATGGCAGGCTAAAACCAGGATGAATGAGGGCAAGGGTAACTTTCACCAGGTGGAAGAATTGAAGAGGGAACAAAGCTCTGCATTGCACAGGGCACTATGACCACGCCAGGCAGCTCACAGGTGAATTAAATGAATAAAAGTGCGTTCTAATTAAGTCCATCCTTCACAGTTTTTTTCTTTCTTTATGGTCAGAGTCAAAAATTAGCTGTTCTTTTGCTTGACATGAAAAAAAGGTAAGGAACATATGCAGTAGTTTTTGAAATTTGATAGTAAGCAGTTTACTAGCTTTGTACACATGCTGAAATCACTTTAAGCTGGTTTATCTGCACATTTGCTGGCTCACAAAATTTGTACTTGTAAAAACAGATATTGCTCCTATCTTGTAATGGGATCTGTGCAGTGGGCTCTCCTGCAAAGCATCTTATTAAAATTTAATTTCTGTGTAAGTAGATCTTTTTGCCTAAATAGTCTTCATGTTCATAAGCTGTACAAGGGAAAAAGTATCTGTAAATAAAGGAAGCTGAAAACTCTTCTGGAAAATTCAGAAGACACAGTAAACTGTCCAAGCCAAATATCACTTGTTTACTCCTTCACAAAACAGCACAGGATGTTGAATTCAGCACAAGCGTGAGAAGAGCAAAGAGGCATAATATACTGTTTTCCAGTATCAATGGTCTCTGATTCAGCCCCACATTGTTTAACAAGAATACCTGCTTCATAGCAATTAAATTCAGTAGAGACATGGATTCTCAAAACCCTAATGGTTAACAATATGTTTACTTTAATATAAGTAAATATTTCTGGCTCATAAGGACTGAATGAAGGTTTGTAAACTCAACCTTGTACGCAACTCAAATGACCAACATCACACTCATGTTGTTTGTGAATGTGAAAAAAAATACAGAAATGCTAAAATTTCAAAGATAAATTTAAAAATTGTATGCAATTTCTGCTTTTCTTCTTCAGTCGCTTTAAACCCAGTAGTTCTGTTTATGACTTCCAAGGAAAAATAAATGCCATATACAATAGTATTAGCTAAGATTACACAGGATTACTGAGAGAAATCTGCAGAGCACTATCAAGGGGAAAAAGGGATGGAGTCATAACCTTACAGGGGTTGATAAGATGGAATGAATTGGAAACATCTGAGACTGTATCTAGAAAACCAAGCAGGGAGAAGCACAGAAATAACTGGAGCAGAACAAAACAACACATCTAAGTTGAAAAAGTTGCTGTCCCTGTTACTGGAGCTAGCAGCCTAATGCCATCCTAATTCATTTATTAATTTAACTTTTGTTGCATTAAACTCATATCTTATTTAAAAGCTCTGAATCAGACCTCTTTAATCATCTTGGTAACTACATGGTTCCAATAGTAGACAAAGAAACAGGTGAGCATAAGGAATGGAAGTGAACTACAATATTCCCAACCTGAGGATACTAGCACAGGTCAAACCTTCCAGGTACCTACCAGACAAATAAAACAAATACAGACCAAAAAAAAAAAAAATCTATCTTCTTATTGAGAAAGCTGAGCTACAGGAATGAAGGAGAAAGAAGAGTTAGCTATTTTTAAAATACTTCTGGCTTTATCTAAGTTTAGCCATCAGATTTATAGAATACTGCCCTCCTAGAAAAAATAACATGTGGGTTTCACATGACAAACAAAACGGAGATGCATTTCTTCAAAAAGATTTTTGTTAGCAAAAAATATTAACTGAATATGAATGTGAATAGAAGTTGAGATCTTATCCAAAATTGAGATACATTTGTCTCTTCAAAGAACTGGAAAACAAATCAGTTCTAAATTTTTAGTGCCAGTATTCATTAATTAATTAGAGATATGACTGCCAAACATTTTATATCCTTCGTAAAATTCATATGACAATGGAGCAGACCAAAAAAATTATGCTAGACTACAGATCACAGCTGACCGTTATTTACTTAAACACTTTTCATCAGAGCAGGCCTTCAAGCACAATTCAATAAGTGCAGCGTTTCCACTATTTGATGGTCTTGTGACAATTAGTATCAATTGCTGAATGGTGCTTAGGAAACCTGAAGAATATTATTAAATTATGGGGCAGCACCTTGGAAACTGGAGTTGTGACTTGATAAAAGTATTGCTTAGCAAAACGTTTTGGAGAGGACTACAATAACGTAAGCATAGATGTTAAAAGAAACAAGGATACTGTGGATTCATACAGACACCAGAGAGAGAAAATAGAAAATGCACCAAAATAAATAATCAGGAGTTAAAAGTTATGTAGCTACAAGGCATCACTTGCATTTNTAGCACCTTGGAAACTGGAGTTGTCACTTGATAAAGTATTGCTTAGCAACACGTTTTGGAGAGGACTATAATAACGTAAGCATAGATGTTAAAAGAAACAAGGATACTGTGGATTCATACAGACACCAGAGAGAGAAAATAGAAAANTTCAATAAGTGCAGCGTTTCCACTATTTGATGGTCTTGTGACAATTAGTATCAATTGCTGAATGGTGCTTAGGAAACCTGAAGAATATTATTAAATTATGGGGCAGCACCTTGGAAACTGGAGTTGTGACTTGATAAAAGTATTGCTTAGCAAAACGTTTTGGAGAGGACTACAATAACGTAAGCATAGATGTTAAAAGAAACAAGGATACTGTGGATTCATACAGACACCAGAGAGAGAAAATAGAAAATGCACCAAAATAAATAATCAGGAGTTAAAAGTTATGTAGCTACAAGGCATCACTTGCATTTATGTGAGCACAGAAAACATCGCTTTTAGGGTAACTGCTCAATTCTATGAAGTTATTACTGAAGAAAATCAAAAACAAGAGGAGAAATGTGTTATACTGTCCACTTTCACATAGAACAGGAAGGAAAAGATGCAAAACCAGATGGAGGACCAGAGCAATGAACTGAACTGAGAAAAACCAACACATGCTATAAAACACAGGAGATATGTGTTGGCCCTGACCTTATGACCCAACATTTAGATATTGTTCCCCTGTGTTTTCTTCAGTTATATGCATTTGTATACTGAAGAGACACTAAAGAAAATAGACTGCATAGACCAGCCCCACAACAATGCTAAAATCTTTCTATACATTTTTTATTTTCATTTAATCTGCAACTATACTTCACAGGTAAATTGGCAAATCCCCATAGCCCATTCTAGATTTTAACATGCTGGCATGGGTTGGGATCTCTTTAAGCACATCTGAAGAGTCAAATGAAACATGTGTTCTGAGTACAGCCTCACTGAGATGCCACTTCGTCCCTGATGTTATGCATTTTTCATAAGCAGACGCATTTTTAAATGACCGCTAGCACAGCAGTCAGAACAATTTCTTTTCTTTTCAAGAAAAGATTGCCTTTAAAAATGAAGCAAAAAGTTAGAAATAATTTTATATTAAAGCCCCAAAGAACAATTAGCATGTTCTTAAAGAAGAACAGGCAGATATATTTCTTAAACAGCTGACAGGCATTTCCTTAGAGGTATTTCTGCTGCACAAAGGCAATAATTAGATACCACTTTAAAAAAGCATTATGTTAAACACAAACTAATGAATGCATCTTTACGTCAAGTAGATTAACCTTAATATGCTTCATTTTTATGCAAAAATCACAATGAGTATCTGGAGGTTCATAATTTCCTCTGATGCATACAACTGTGAAAGCAGTGTCTCAAATCTGGTTTCATAAAGAACAATAGCAGATGACACTATGTAAGATACTGGGAAATCTCATATACAGGAGGAGTTTCTCCTGGTTATGTATTATCTACATTGCTATCTATGTGTACACATGTGGCCAGAGAAAAATGTACTTTTATCCATTACTAAGTGAGAACATTAACTGCCTGAGAGTCACGAACTGTCAAATTACATACCAGTGTTATCAATCCAGATTAAACTCATTTTTAAGTGGTAAGCCTTGCAAGTATTTCAAATGACCTCAAATTTTCTGAAGCTTCAAGCTACAGGATAATACTGGTATTTATAAAGGAACTAGTTGTTTTTTCTGCAAGCCAAATAACTAAACACATAAATTTTTTACAATGACTTGTGAATCTATCTAGAATTGTCTGCAAAGAGTAGAAATTTTAAAATTTCTTTCATTCTGAGGTGGACAGAAAAGCCTACATGAAAGAAAAAGAAATTTGGTGGCAAGATTAAAACCTGTTATGTTCAAATACTTGCTTATCTGATGTTTAGTCCTATAGGAATATTGAGATCCATTTCATAATAGCAGAATCTCATATTCTGTAGAAGTAATGATACATTTTGGTCTTCTCAAAATAATTTCATTTAAGTTTTTACGAAAGAGCATTCAGTTTTACACAAAGATAAATCCCCAAAATATAGATTCTTACAAATCTAAGGAACGATTGCTTTTATTATTTAAAGCTAAGTGATAAATAAGTAATGAATGATGACTTGTGGAATATTTACATTACGGATCTACTGACAATATCAGTAACATTGACAAAGTTCCTTAGCACATTTTGATTCAGTTAAAATATCTTTCTACTGGAAAAAAAAATAATGCAAGGAGGTCTACATATAGTAAGTTCAAAAAGAAATATTCTGCCTGTGGTCTGCTACAAATCATAAGCTATCAGGGCAAGTTAAGCAATCAGATCTCTGGTTTTATACATTGTCTTCTAGATTTTACAATAAAATAGGTTCAAATGATATGCTGAATTACCATTTTTGCAAGTCCACTTGCCTCATGTAATTTCATTAGAAAAGAAATATAAATGCCAAGATCAGTTCAGCTATGCATAGAGGAAGGTGTAATAGTGCCCTGTCCTTTCTCCAGTACACAGCTAAGTGCTTCCTTTCCTGTATGGGTAATCTTGGCAGCAGCAGCTCTCCCACAACAGGGAGCACTATAGGGTTCCTGTCGCGGGGGAGAGTGGTTAAGGTTTAATGGTCGCTCAAAGAATCACCACCAAAGATATAAGGGAAAGGTGATTTTTAATATGAGTTTGTAAAAAGCGCAACTTTACAGAATTCGATGGCAAGATTCACTCTATTACTTGCTGTGTGAAGGGATTGTGAGAGGGAATTGGGTCAGAGTGGTGCTTAGGTGCAACTGTCACAGTGAATGGCGGGGGGGGCACAGAGAGAAGTGATTTTACAGTGGTTGGATAGGGGAAACTGAGTCAGGGTCGAGTTGGAGTGATGTATACAGGGTTTAGGGAAAAGGGTATAAGGAGTGCCCTCCCGTTGAGTCACGAGGTTCAGAGTGGACCCCCTTGCTTTCTAAACTCCTTCTCAGAGGAGTCTAGGTGCGGCTGAATCCACTCCTAGTCCCAGACTTGGTCAACGGTTTATAACTAAAGGAGTGTAGTGTGGGGATTTCAGTGAAAGTGATTTAACATGTAAGTATGGGTCTTATAAAAATTAACAGTAGCAATAAATGGTATCTCAACACTATTAAAGTAAATAATAAACCAAATTATGTGATTAGCAATACTTATTCAATAATCAATAATCAACAGTTATGACGACTTAGTTAACGATTTGAAGTTTCCTAACTTAAAACACATGTATACACACGCATACAGACACACACAGACACAGACACACACACACACACACAAACATAGAGGTTAACCTTTGTTTAAGATGTTAAATTTGGTACCCAATATCCTTCGAAAATCACACAGGGTCAGGAAATAGTGAGCTACACACTATTTCATCCTGTGAAAATACTTCACGAAAATCTAAGTTCAGTGACTTACTCACTTTTTCCTTCGCTGGCATCTGTCAGGGAAGGATCCAAATACCTCGCGGAACCTCGCGAAAACTGCTTTGAGAGGCGTCCCATCTCAGAGGAAGATACACGGTCACAGCCTGCTGTGGTCCCGGAGAGCTCAAAGGGTCTCGCTTTAGAACCATTATTTATAGAATCCCAAGATGATTGACTTTGGTCAGTGTTACCGTTTCGTGGCCACAATTGTTATCAGATAATTAGTCTTGGCACCTCTCAGATATGTGGGCTGTGACCCATGCAGGAGAAGACCCAGGCACATCCCCCAGGCAACAGGAGTTCTGGAGATGGTCAGGGAGCGCCCAATCACTTCAACTCACTGTGATTGCAGCAGGAGTTCCAGGTGCAATCAGGGAGTGCCTAATTGTCCCAACTCATCCCGGGACAAAGAGGTACCCTATTACTTCTTATCTTGGCTCATTGTACCAACAGGTGGGGTCATAGAGTGCCCAATTATCCCAGCTCTCTGTTCTCATATGGTGCTGAATGATCTGACATTGCAATGCGGCTTGTTAGTACGGGGAAGCAGGGTCTACACCACAACAGTTCCCAGGTCACAAAGGGACACTTCCTGCTTTTCACCCTTACCTCTTCCCTGTATGTTTGATAATTATGCAAAGCAGGAAAAGGAACAAAATTAAAAGTGTTTCTCATGACAAACAGGTGGAGCTTTGTAGTACACAAACTGCCGTATCCACTCACTAATAAGGCTCTCATAAAAACACAGTTACTGTTAGCAGTAACTCAAACTCACTTCGATATTGTTCCCCACAGCCTCCTCCTAAAGAAATCGATGCATAATGGTCTGGACACGTAGTCTGTGCTGGGACATCTTGTCTAGACCATGCTTTTGCCAAGAGAGGTTGAACCAGGTGATCCTTGAGGTCCCTTCCAACCCAGTGTTCTATGACTCTGTGATTATCTCCAAAGTGGAGTGGCTATGCTGCTGCTTTGCAACATGGACTTTCACTGCAAGAAAGAATTAGTATTTCTATACACCTGCTATTGAGCTGATGCCAACAGGTGTAGAATTCTATAGTGAGAACATGCTTGAATTGAAATATGCCAAAGGAAAGTAAAACATCTTCATCCACCACAATCATGCAGCTACTTTAGGCAAAATGAAAAAAAAAATGCTTTAAAAATTTTTATTAAGCCACAGTCTCTTTAATCTTATTCGCACTTATCTATGAATATAAAATAGAGCAAATTAGTCTTTCATGTTGCTCTATATAGAATTTGTTACCCAATTTTTCTCATATTTTTCTTTATACTTTTGATCAGAATTTTGATGAGGAAAAGCAAACACGTACAAAGTCATTAGAGAAGGGATACAGTAAGCAGTAATATGGCAAAGAGGAGTTGCAACTAGAGGTCCCAAACGTGGTCAGGGTTCAGTTGTGCTCCTCGTTTATAAATATAAAATAAGGGGCAGCCTTGAAAATCTTGTAAGTCACAGAAATAACTAGATCACAAGTGACAGAAAATATATATTACCATAGTTCTGTAGATGGGAAACAAACACAAAGTCACACCAGAATTTTGCATCAGAGTTAAAATATGACCCTAAATCCCCAGTGTCTGTCCCAGAAGCTCCACATAAAATGGAATATTCAAATAAATACCAAAATAAATGCCTTTTTTGATCTGTAGGAAGAAATATCTTTTTAGGATTTGACAGTTTTGTTTAAATATGTTTGCATTACCATGCAGCTCACAGATGGCTATGTTCTATGAAGAAAACACTTCTATAAAACAGTATACTTTGCCAGAGGTGGTATAAAATTCTCTCCCCAATTACAAATGATGCAAATTTGAAATAAAATAAACCACTCTGACTTCTCAGTAATATGACAATGCTGACATCTTCTATAGAAAATACAAAGACATATCTTAAAAACAAATACATCTGGTTAGATATTGATCACGTAATCTCCACATACAATAACTTGTCTCAGGTTTTATTTTCATAGTCCTACAATAGCATCAGACAATCATTACATCTTCCAGTATATGCTTCATCTTTTTCCTCAATTACAGCATTTATTTGAGGCTATATCTGCATTTTTAAAAGCAAAACAAGCCAAATATTACAGATGGCACAGAAAGACTATTTTCATTCTTTTTTTAAGAGCACTGCATCTTCTTCACATTTCTGTATTTAGCAGCCTGATCATTTGTCAGCAGTAATTGGGATGATGGGATTCACCTATAGAACAATGGGAGAAACATTCTTCCCACAAAAAAAAATGAAATATTCCCTGTAAATAACTTAGGATCATAAGGAACAATTTAAACTGCTGTTCTATAAGAATTACGCTAATAAGAATGCAATCAACAGTGTAAAATTTTTATAGTTTCATTACTTACATAAAATATGGCATCACAGGTTACAGGAACCTTTCTACTACATCATCAAAGATATATTGATTAGACAATTAGCTGTGCATATAAGCCACAGCCTCCAACAGAAGTACGTATTCACTAGCTTCAGTCAGCAAAGATCAGGCTGGCAGCAGCCAAGATATCTTGTAGCCAAAGAAATGGAACATGCAGCCTTCTCCTGTGTTGATGGCAGAGCAGAGCTCATTGTCTACACAAGTTAGCATCAAAAATACTCTACATTTCTACCATTTAGATCACAACAGAGAAGGGGAGGAAAAAAAAAAAACAGAGAAAAACAATGGAAACAGTGATTGCAGGCACATTGGTACATAGTCATCTCTTTGGCACTCAGCCTTTCTCTTTGGAAGTTACTTTCGTCTTTCCTACTACATCAAAATCAGAAGTGTAGTCTCACATGGTAATAAGAGAATGCAGAGGAATGTCATTTCTACAGAAGAAACTGCAGAGGAGTAAAGGTAGTTGTACACTTAGATTTATCACAGGGACTTATGAAGACTTCCGTCCTCCCTACCCTGTGGCAAGTCTCACAAGTGCCTTCCTGCTACCTAGTGCTTGATTCCCTCAAATCCAGGGAGATGCCTCACGCACAGTAGCTACAAGTGCTAGGATGTCACTTTTCCAGCCATCCCTCGATTAGAGACCCAACATTGCCACATGTTCAGTATATGGGTATGGCCCAACAGGAGGGAGAGGATGCTTCTCTTCCCCAAGGCCATCAGAGCTGCCTCTCTCCCAGTGACAGAATTCCTTTGCTTTAGGAAACATGTGCTGTTTCTTGCTGCAAAATTTCTTAGGCCTTTTTTTTATCCTCTCAGTTAACTAGGTTTTATAGACATCATCTTCACAAACACACAGAAGAAACCAAAGCTTTAAGGAAAGTAGCTCATGGTAAAATAAAGAATATTCCACTGAACCCAAATTTTCTGTGCTAGAAACTTTATTGACAAAAAAAATCAGCTGAAAGTCAGAATTTTGTGCATGAGGTATAGAGGGAGAATACATCCCAAACAGTAATTATTGGACGGCATTTCGAAAATTGAAAAGCTCTTACAGTAATCCTAATAAGCAGAAATATCATTCTTTGTTTTGCACTTTACAAAATGTGAGTGAAATTATCACCGTATTAGGAAATTGTCCTCTATAGCATCACATTATCTCAAAGTAAATTCTCAGTCTATATCTCCCACTACAAGTGCTGTATGAGGTATGAAAAAGACCCTGAGTTTCAAATTAGATTTTCTATGGCTAAGAATCAATATGAATATTAGAAAGTCTATTTGCTATTTCCTTTGCCAGGAGTTTGCAAGACAGCCGATGTCCTAAATTGGATTTTGTTTAAATTGGATATATAAAATTGGATTTTAAGGAAATCAAAAAAGACAAACTTTAACTTGTTTAAGCTGGATCATTTTCTTCTCAGATGCATAAAGCTGAAACATTAGTTCTTTAAAGAGGAAACATTAGATGTATGGTTATTGTACTGTGCTGTCACTTAAAGTGTAAACTAACTGGATAGTGTTACACATTTAACCATTACTGTGTTTTAAGCTGACAGTACTACAAACTAAACATTATTTCAAGATTTATAACAGATGAACATAGTTTGTAGCATTTTTCCTGTGTTCTAAATCAAAAAGATTAAAATCGCCCAATATAAACTGTAATTGGTGCACATAGAGTGTGGTTCATTAAAGTCAGTAGAAAAGTAAAGATACTAAGACATAAAGAGTAAATTAAATATTAAAAAAAAAAGGTCCTTTGTTAATTTATAGCACCTTAGAAGGATCAAAGAGATCACTGAAGAAAATGGGAAGAAATGCCAGAGTGGTGAATATAATGAAATCAAACTCTTAAATACAAAGTTATTACTGGCAAACAGCAGAACATAAAAGCCTAGAGAATATGCTGGTGTCCAGGTATTTCTTACTCAATTCTTACACATTTAGTGGCTTCATCTAAATGGTGCTGGCACTGTAGGATTGGCAGTCTGGTTATGTCATCATCCTACAACGAGAAATGCAAGAAATGTTTTTACTACTTCTTGCTGGGTGCACTTGGTACCTGCAGGCAAATTCATTATAAAGCATGCCCAGGTTAAAATACAGATCTGTCCTTGACTCACTGTCTTGCCTTAGCTGAGTCACTTCAAATATCTCAGTTATCAGGTATATAAAAGAGAATTTATCAGACTCATCTTTGTCCTTCACAGACTTGTCATCCATACAAATCTGAAACTGAAATTCATAATATTATATAAAATTATTATTAAGAATTGTTTTAAGAAACTAAGCATTAACTTTATAAAGAAGACCTGTAGTTTGTCTGTAGCTGTTTGAATCTTCCTACAAATACTTTATTTATAAAGTCTGCTCTGTTTCCATGCAAGGTATCATCTTCCTACCAAATCATAATTTCATATTTAGTATATATATTTCATATATATATATCA
>VZSC01015882.1:569616-593536 GCA_013398225.1 Steatornis caripensis
ATATCATATAGTAATATATTTCATATATAGTATATATCATATATACTAAGTAGACCTATGTGTATGATATTGCATCTGAAATTAGCATTCTAAATAAATGTTCTCCAGAAAATTATTAAAGTACTTAAGTCAGTAAGAAATGTACACTTAGAACTGGAACTGCTCAGCTGTTCATTATGCAGTGAAAAGATGGAGGACGCTTCAAGAGCTATCTTGAATGCTGTCTTACCTGATTTAGGAGTAAACCTTCTGCCTAGTTCAACAACTGAGTAGAAATCAGCACAATGGTCTCAATATTGAATCCCTTCACCTATAACATCCATATCCAGTATTATAAAGACGATTCCAACTCATTCTCTCTCCTTGTGAGTCTCTTATTCTTTTCCCTCCAAAGTTAAGCTTCATTAAAATTTCTGAGATTTCAAAAATAATCTATTTCATGTTTGAACACTCTCAAGCAAAACACTTGAATATTTTCAGTTGTCCAAGATATTCTGTAACTTTATTCCAGTGGATATTTTTTTTTTTTCAGAGAGAGCATAGCAGGTCTGACATGACCTCTCCTGTCAAAAATAGTCAATAAACACTCACCAGAAGTAGCCAATAGCTGATGGTTGGACCATATTCCAGAAAGCTAACCTTCAGGTCCCCTCACTGAACAATACAGATCGGTACTTGAATTTAGTTCTCCCTTCAAAAAGGTTAACATAGTAAAATTTTATTATTTCGGGGTACATCCCTTTTTTTCCCCTTAGTTTATTTCTGAGACAGAAACTTTTCTCATTTTAAGGTATTTTCCTTTATTGACATTTTTGTCAAAATTTATTACCTCGTATTAAAACTCTAGGTGACAATAGATAAATATTTTTGAAAACTAAACAGTGTCATAAAATACACAATTAGCTCTACTGAGTAACAGTTTTCTCAAATGTCTCCTCGGTCTTTGAGCTACAGGATTATTCCCCTTCTACTCCCAGCAGATTGTCCACAAATATGCTAAGAACAGCCTGATCTAGCTTCACAGGCAGTGTAGTTATGGGAAGTGGTTACATGCAGCATAATATAGATACTGAGTCATGTGATGTGTCTCTGACAATTATATTCAAAGATGGCTCCAATTTTATTCAGAAGCTTGGTCATAGAAACGGTTACATTATCATAAAATAAAATGGCAGTGTTTGGCAGACTTGTTTAGTGAGACAAGAAACAATGTTTTTCAGTGTATATGTACACAGACATTATCCCAGAAAGGAATCTGAAACTAACCCTGTATAAGTGGAAACAATCCTAGCATCGATAGCTAGTGTTATCCAGTTTTATCGGGGTTAGTATTTGTACAACACATAGAAAGAATTGTTATGAATCCAATACAATGGTAATGTATATAATGTTTCTTGTAGTATGCGTAATTTTGCTAATGCACATTTAGAATGCTGTTACAGTAGAAAGTACCCTGAATGACAGAGTGTACTAATTAAGGTATGAAATAGAAATGTTAATCAAGAGACTTTAATGAGGAGGAAGGAAAGAAATTACCTAGTCCCTGCATTTCCATGTGGGGTCCCAGTGTGCAGTCACAGAAAAGAAAAGATAGGTTAAGAGTAGATGAGCAAGCAAGAAAGTAGTTTTCCCAGTTCTTGCCATGTGTTGCCAGAAGAGTTCTTGTAGATGCTAACTAACTCGCTATAGTAACTACCTGAAGTGGTAGAACAGGCAAACGTCACTGTTTCAGTATATGCATGCTGCTATTTGCTATTTTATCTCTCTGTATAACATTCTGTTTTATTATCGCAAATCCATGGTTTTCTAAAAAACTATGTACTCCTTAACTCTTTGTCTTCTGATAGAACTAATTTTTTTAGTTACCTGACAGTCAGGAAAGTATTGCATCTTTACAGAATTCATCACCCTAGTATTATTCCCCCTGGTACCCAGAGACTGACAGGCTCCTGACAACTGCATGAGCTGACTTAAGAATTGCTCATACAGGCGTCTGAGGGCAATGCTAGCCCCAAGGGCAGGGTAGTTCATGTTGTCGGACAGAGGGTCCAGTGGGAATACTCAGATCAGAGGAGAAGCTGCAGAAACCAGAGGAGGCAGTGACTGCAAGCAGGGTATGTCACTCTCTCCAAAACTCATAAAAGCTTTACTGCTTGTAGCTCTATCAGAATACATTCGTAATGTCTAAGTCCAGCAAAAATTCTACTTAACGAGCAAATGCAGTGGTGAGGAGCTACTGGAGATGAACCTCAGCTGGTTATAGATTATTCTCTCTTAGCAGTTAAAGATCAAAAAACCAGCTGAGTAATTCCTTCCTCTCATCCTTTTTAGCATACAAGCTGCAAGTGAACCCTCCTGCTTCACTCTCCCTGATATTCCAGGCTCAATTTACCTGCCCTTAACATATAATTTCTACTTATGGCTAAGAAGTATCAATCCAGGTGAAAGTTTGACACAAAAATCCACAAGTGTTTTGCCATTTACAGTTTTGTAAAATGTTTAAAGCTTTTGAAGAAATATATATCTTAGTGAACCACCTGATTTTCAAGTCTTCTGTTTGGTGATAATTTCCCCATTTCAAAAAAGATTTGTCTGGATTTATGGTAATAATACCTACCTCAAGACACGACAGTACAGATTCATAGAAATCCTGATGTGCAACTGAAGTAAAGTTTCCTTTCTACTTGAAATGTAGAAAGGAAACTGTATTTCCTTTCTACATTTCAATGCTGTGTTCAAGATGCCCACAAATTTGTTGGATAACCTTCCCAATATGACAAATAAGTCAGGATGTGGGAGCTGAGTCTGACTATTTCCCTGTGGCAGATGCACCCACCCTGATAAAGCCCAGGGCTTTCCAAAGACCTGATAAAGACCAGGACTTTCTGACTGTTGAAATCTGATTACTTCGGGTTTTCGCTCACTTACCTTGCTTTTTCATGTCCTTACCTTGTATTTTTGCATGCTTACAGTGTCTGTTGCCACACACATAGTCCCTGGAGGATGAGGCCCCCAGCCCATCAGGACTGACCCCAGGTCAGACTCAATGAGGGTATAAATGGAGCCCCACCGGAGGGCAGAGTGGAGTTGGTCCTCCTTGGAGCAGCAGGTCTGCAGTTGGGGACTCTCCCCTTGGGCTGGGATGCTGGCCAAGGTAACTTCCCTGGGATTGAGAGCTCTCATCTTAGAGGCGAGTGATTGTGCATTTTGGGTAATCATCCTAAAGGATTGCGCATGAAAACTTAGGAATTCTTGAGTCGCTGTGTGGTATTAGTCCCACCTGGCATCCGAACTTGTGGTTTACCATTGTTTGTCAGAGTGTTAGGTAATTTTGGTTAAAATAAATCTCATTTTGAGTGTCTGCCCTGTCTGTTTTGTGAGTGCCTCCACAACATCCCCTCAATGCTCTAATCACTTCTGGGCAAAGGAAGTCATTTACTGCGCCTTATAAACTAGAAACTTGATACGACTATAAGGACTGTGGTCCTAATGATTGCAGCACTGTTTTACTGGCAGAATCATATACTGCAGATAAATATAATTCAAAAAATAGAAATAGTGAAAGGTCAAATACAGACTACATTAAAAGTAGAAAATGAAAAACGAAAGTCCAGTACAAATTTAAAAAGCAGGGATTGTGAAATCAATGTGACAGAGGAGAGATTATAAAAACCAGTATTTTCTGTACTGTAGTGGCTGAAAGGCATGTGAACATGAGAATGATATCTCTTCAAATTTTCAGAAGCCACAAACAACGTCTACTCATAAAGAAAGAAATTAAGTCTCAGGAAAAGAGATTTCAGAAACATCTATTGCTTATGTTACTACTATCTGCTACCATGCTGGCAACAGACAAATCAACTTTAATACTCAAAAGCCAAGTCTAACCCACCAACTGTCTCTGACAGGTAAAAAAGAGATTTATCTTTTCCAGCTAGGTCAGTTGTGTATCACGTATATAATGCAAACCCATCATTTATTTTGAAACACTTCTCACTGTACTCCTTAGGATCTGCAAACAGATACATAAGTTGTCTGTACACTTGGGAATACCTCTTAAGTACAAGAGGATCATACACTTAATGCTACCCCCATTCCATGAGCCTTCAAATTGAGCGCTTTGGAGCAAATTTATTAACTTCATATATAATCATTATATGAATTCATTAACTATTTTCCTAAACACAGTATAAGCCAGCAAATAGATTCACCATTCAGAACAAGAAAGATAGATGTCTTCACTACAATTCACACAACCTCCCTTTCCATAGGGCAGGTTACATTTCCAGAAACCAAAACACAGAAAAACAACAAATCAATCCAAGATACTGGGTGCTAAACCACTGCCTTTCTGAGCAGGAGGAAAAAAGACATATTCTTCCTGTAATGGAAATTCTTTCACCAGCCTGTGCTTTTACAGCTGCTCCTAGATCATCCATGTGATACACAGATACACCGTGATACTCAGGTGCTATAACACACTCTTGGCAGTTCGTAACTCCAGCACAAGCAGCACTAGAACTTTTATGAAGATGTTTTATTATCTCAGCAGAAAGTGTCAAACAAATGTTGTAGCCCTAGGCAATTAGAAAATCTCTAATGACACACAGCCATTTCTGCAGCTCTTGCATATACTTTATGAATTACATTTTGCCAATACCAAAACATAAACATATAAATATTTTAATGTTTTACTAAGGAGTCAAAACATGATCTTTAAAATATTTTCTTTTTAACAAACTTTTATAAAAAAATAATATTTTATATTAATGGAATCACAGAATTGTCGTTTGAATAGGTATACAGAAAACACGTATATGTTTTACAATATACAAGAAAGTCAGTAACATGGTATCTGAGTTTGGGCTGAATTTATTTTTTGAGATCTAACTATCCAGACTTTTTGCATGGGTAAATAAGGCATCTGATGATATATGTATGGTGTTTTACGCTACAAAATGACACATATTTTAATTTAAGACCAATTATAATTATTTCAGTATTATCCATAAAACACCACTATATTTATTTCCTCACTACAAAAAGCATTTCAAGATCATAGAGATCAAAAAGGGGAGTTATTTGCATCACGTAAGTGTAGGCATATGAGTGGCTAGCTCGCTTAAGCTCAGTATACAGTCAAAGTTAAATATGTTCTTCTAACAGATGATTCAGAGCAGTTATCTTAGGTTCTCCAACCTTTCACTGACAATAGAAGAACCCTACAGAGACTGAACTTCTAATCTAAACTCTAAACTTTCAAACTTAACATCAAATAAGACAAAAATCTCATTCTCCTACCTCCAAAATGAAATAAGAACGTAGTTTTTACCACAGAATCTCACATTACATTTTTCAATACATTTCAGTTTCAAGCAATAACGAAGGCCAGAGTAGCAATAAAAGCATAATGTATTGGGTTCACTTCACCTCAGAATGAAATAGCCATTCAAGTGGTTCAGTTGTATACATAGACACAATTTGAAAGGATGGTATCACTTAACTAAATCATAGAATCAGAGAACAATTGAGGTTGAGCAGGACCTTTGGTCAGCAGCTAGTCCCGCTTCTATTCAGAGCAAGACCAAGTTATATTAGGTTGTTCAGGATCATGTCAAACCAAGTTTTGACAACCAAGGTTAGATAGTCAAGCCTCCCTGGGCTACATATTCCAATGTTTGATCATCCTCATGATGAAAAAAATTCCATATATCTAATCAGATTTTGTTATCCAGTAGTTATTCAGACTTGCTATCCAATAGAAGCCCAGGACCTTTTCTGCTGACCTATTTTCTAGTCAGTTGGTTCTCTACCAGTAATGATACACAGAGTTGCTCTGTACCAGAAGTCAGAATTTTGCTTTCTCTCAGTTCTCTTAACAAAATTTGGCCCATTATCTACTTACATGAACTAATAATCAGCTTTCCAAACCATTTTCCCACTTGTCCACTCAGACTAAGAATATTTCTCTGTTCTCCTGAACAGATGGTGAGTACTTCACTAACTGCTTATTATAATCTGAAAGTAAACATTGGCTGGGGATCAAACACGTTTTCAGTATAACCTCTGAGACATCTGGCTGATTGGACCATTATAAAGACAATTAAATACTTAGAATGTTAAATTAGTAAAACATACCTAGTGTAATAAAGAGTGTATTGAGCATGAACAAATACAGCCTGCTTCTCCACCTACAGAGATAATTGTAGCCTACAGAAAGCTCAATAAATCTATGCAAATATTCCCCAAGTATTTTTCCCAATATCAGTGTTCGGGGCAAGCTCTCAAATAAGCATATTTGAAAATTATTATTGTTGTATACAATTGCAGGGATTTTTTTAAGTTATGTATGATCATGAAGTCAATGACAGAAAGAAATATTCAAGCAAATACCTATTTCTGATGCTGCAGAAACGTATTGAGTCAGTGACTGGGAACTTGCAAAAAAACATTTATGAACAATTGTTAAAGAATAACTTCAGTTTCCTTAGATGAGATATCTTTGCTCGAGGCATTGTCCCATCATGTGATATAAAGCTCTTTGAGACCAGAAACAAAAATTTTTAGAGACTTTGTATACGCTTGTTCAGAATGCATGAAATGCTGGGTGTATAGATTGTAGAAAATGTATAAAGGACACAACTGCTTCTTTGGCACAAGGCATAGCATGTTACAATGGCAGACCTGAAGAAGACATTTTCCAACTGGGTTACTCATTTTTTATAGTCCTCTTTCTCTTTAAAAAGTGAAAAGTGAGTTAAAGCTTCATTCAATTTATTGATGCAGTTCTTGGTTCTCACAGGAATTTTATATAAATTTTTAAGATGCAATTGATCCTGCTTTTTGGTTTTGGCATGATAAGAACAGATGTTCCTAATAATTTTTTTTTAATCTGAACCTGATTAGATTAAACACTATAACAATTAATAAAGTGAACATGCATTATTCTGATACTAAAGCTTCAGTGTTTATTTTATTCTTATTGTTATACTATATGTCTATTATTTATTTTCCCTGTTAGAAAATATTCAAGTGTTCATGAAGATTCTGCTTCATTTTCCTCCCCCTATTTTAAGAACCACAATATATTAATATGAAAATATTATTACATTAAAGACTTCATAATTAGTTTTAGGGAAATGGCTAATAACTATGAGTAATATTTTCATTAAAATATGTTGCTATATGCCATTTTATATTCATACTTCCAAAGTTTCTTAGCTTTTTCTTATATTTGCTATGAAATTGATAAAAATTACAAGCATGATTAATAACAAGAATAACATTAAACTTTCACAGATCAACTTGGTTAGCAGAATGCAGTGAAATACGTAAAATCAGCAGAGCCAAATACTAGATCACATAGTTGGGAATTAAAAGGATACTTATGGTTAAGATCATCAAGTTTTTCCCCTGAAAATAAACCCTATCTGATAGATTTGGATATCCTTTCTTCTAAAAATCAAGGCACTTCATCCCCTATTTGCTGTTCAGCCAGAGGCAAATAGTGAAGCAGCAGAGAATTCATCTTAATTGAGACATAACTTCGAAGTGTAGAGATATCTCCAAAACAGAAATGCTGCAGTCTCATCTAAGAAGAAAGGTAATTATAGCATAGTTACAGTTAACATTCTACAGAAGTAATTCCACCCCTAGTACTATTTTCACTACCTTTTGGCTTTAAAAATTTTCCTGTCAGGCTGAAATTTCTCATACTTAATCTCAGCCCAAAGGGTTATTTTAAAGTTCAAATTAAAATGTTAAGAAAATGAGTAACTAAATGAATTTTTGCACTATGAAAAATGTTCTCATTTCTAGTGTGCTGGAACTGTTGCTACAATTCAGAATAATCTGTTTTACTTCTTACACTGTCATGAATTTGACGGCTGAACAAAGCTTTTCAGCATGGACTTTGACTTCAGCTTAGTTTGTACATGACATGCAGAGAACACTATGCTGAATAATAAATATTAACCTCGGATAGAAAAGCTGTCAATGTCACTTCTAGCTGCTGCTGTCTGAATTATTTGCCTTAAAGTCAAAGCAGGTGGTACCTTTTGGGTGAGAGAAGAGGACAAAGTAAAATGTGGGGCTACAGCAATTAATAGTTTCAGACTAAAAAGAGAAGACACTTAGTGTGTCCCTATAGATACACTGTATCTGGCAGTGGCTTAAATGAGATGCTCCAAAAAGACTATAAAAAGGAGATGATCACTAGCAAAACTCATGATAAATCAAACACAACTGTGCTGAGAACTAATGACATACCTAATGGAGGCCATCCCAGAACTTGTCATCCAAAATGTACACACTTCTCATAACCAATTTTAAGAGGGTCTTGCAAGAAGAAAATGCATGTTGATGTGATGCTTCAAAAAGGAACTGGGATTTTCACCAAAAGAATACAGCGTCACTAACATACAATTCAATCCTATGACTTTTCATTCAGCTTTTCATTTGAATTCAATACTTGTGAAGGTATCCTTTAAATATTATTTCCGCAACTGAGTGAGTAATAGCAGAAATATTTTTGCTTAACCATTATGAACTCATTTTTCTTCGGCAGCTTCAGTGTCCATCCTTACCTCTCACAGATGTAGTTGCTAAGCCTGTTCCAAAGAACTGGATGTTTCTAACATGGCTAGGTGAAAAGCTTCTGAGAACAGCTGCAGTCTAACCACTGCATCTTTAATTTTGTTTTAAGAAAGTTTTTATTCTTATTACATGGTTTTCTCCTTTAAGCATAGCTTTAAGAGTGGCTTTCAACTTGGTTTTAGAGCTTGAATTATATTTACCTGGTGTAGAAACATTCCGCGGGCTTCTGGAGCACAGGAGATCTTTTTTCAAGAATTTAATTCAGACTTTGGAGTGCTTTATAGAAAGAGTATATTTTTTAATAGAATACGATAGTTCTGGAAAAAGCATAGGATGAGTCTTAGTCTGAATCATAACTTCTCTATATAACCACACTTGTGCACTTTTGCTTTGTGTGCCAAAAGCATTGCTATGGCAGCAACAGATAATTAGTGAACACTGATTTCATACTCCTCCCAGAAGATCAAATACTTCCTGATAACTGAAAACAACGTGGATGGTTTACACCTACCCAGCCCTCCTGTTTTCCACCACAGTGGGATTAAAATCCCACTTCAAGACTAAGTATTTTATAAGACTTCCTAGCATTGTCATCTGCTTCTTTTTACAGGACTGTTTGGCAGATTAATAAAGGTTCACCTAGTGGTTGATCAAGACCACCATTCTTCAAGCAAGTAACTGCAAGTTTAAAATAACCCAAGACATCTTTCAGAAAGATGTCCAAACAAAGATAAAAAGAGTCCATATCTTGTACAAATTACTCCAACAGTTCATCGTTCTTCCCAGAGAACAAGACAAATTAACGTGAATTTGCATCGGTTTCATTACAAGTCATTAGATAGTGTTATGTCTCTATCTGACATACAGCTCTCTAGTATCGGAAATCTGGTTCCTATGAAAGTACTTTCAGATGCTAATCAGACATTTTTAAACACCTCTCTTAAATGAAAAAGATTGAACTTCCTTACCAGGCATGCACAGACACACAAAAACACATCGGGTTTGACACATTGGTCAAAATAAGATAATTTCCTTACAGCCAAGAGGCTTACAAACTAAATTGAAAAGAAAATATTTTTAAAAAACAAACAAAACCCAGAGTTTTCTTTAATTGTGTCACTTTTTAACTGAATTATCTTTTTTAAAAATAAAGATTGAACTTCAGCTATAAATAGTAACCAGTGGAGGAGGTTTTATTTAAAATCTGTTTCAAGGTGGCTACTTGACTTCAGAGAAGGAGGAGCTACTGCCTCTAAGCATAGCAATGGTCTGAAAGGAGCTTACAATCAATGCTACAATATCAAGCAGCAGGGCCAAGAGGGAGTATTAAGTATGGAGTACTGTAAAGCGCAGACCTTGGTGAAGGAGGAAATGGAAACAAGATTTTAAATGCAATCAAGAGACAAAGATATGTAGATCCATGAAGATGAGCACAAGTATTTTGTAATTTGCTGTGAAATATGGAATTATTAACCATGCAGTTGAATAACTTGCCTGTTGTATGAAAAATACTCAAACCTGACTTAAAGCAAGAAGTCAGATACATAGTCAGTAACTCATATTTCTCACCCCAATACATGTTAAATATTTATTACACTCAAGGGGATATTAAATTCATAACATTTACTTAGCATGATATACCATTTTTAAAAGTCTCTCATTTTATGGAGCAGTGTAAAAATATTCTGCCCTGATTAAAGTAAAAGAGGGTATATTTGTACATGATCTTTTCAAAGACAGCAGACACATCTTTGTCTCAAGTGCATGATATTTTTTAACTATTAATTTCCCTGCTAGACAGCTACCAGAGACACGTCCACCTGCTTATACTTAATTCATTGGAAATGTAACTTCATTAGTGGCTAAAAGCAATAAGAACATCTTTTGGTATTCTTTCTCACAAGGATCTTCAAGAGTGATGGAGATTTTCACTGAAGAGTGTAGCACAGCTCTGGCCTTTGACAACAAACCTGGAAGATGAGATTGTCAAATGAAATAAATGCTCGAACAAATCTTAAAAAAAAAAAAATGTTGCTTTTGTTATTACTGGTCCAATAGCTCCCAAGCCTTGGGAAATCATCACTCACTTTCCTGGATTGAGCTTAAACCGTAACACTCACCAGCTGAAACAAAATGTTTTGTGACTTGCTGAGGTGAAGGACAAACTCTTGAAAAACAGGTACTGGCACCCCTTCCCTACAGTAGTGTTTGTTCATTCCGAGGTACATAGAGCAGAACAGTCATTAAGAGCAGTATACTCACTTTTATTAATATCCATCACAAGGAAACTCACATATCTCTAAACCAAGGCTGGACAAATATATTTATAAACTGCAGTTTTGCATTAGTGAGGATTGGGATCTAGAAGTTTGCAGAGTGCAAGACAACACTTAACTTCTGATGTGAAAGAAGGTTAATAGGCTGGCTTGATTCCAAGGGATGTGCTGACTTTGCAATCTAGAAGGTCTTCCAGTCTAGGAAGATGAAGTGAAACAGGCAATCAAAGCATATACATGCAATGAAGAATACTAGAGCTATGAAATGTGAGACTTTCAGCAGTCTACCGAAGAACATCATTATCAGAATACAATCATGACACTCATGCAGATTGTATAACTTTTAAGAAAGCATGGAATAGTTTACCAAGACCTATCTTTTGGATGGTTATATAATAATCCAGCATCCTCAATTTAAATTAACATCCTCAATTTACATTAATAGTATGGCATATCCATACATTACAGTTATATTTAGGGAGTGAAAGCTCTGCCGCATTTCATATCAGCATAAGATTAAAGCTTTTATTGTTTAAAGAAGCTATGAGAATACAAAGGAATCATTATGATTGCATTACAGTATAGAAGACATTAAAATTAGCTGAGTCAAAATTCAATATGTGGATTATTTGATCATTGTGGATGAATGATAAAAAGGGTGGTTGGAAATCTGAAGGAAATTGAAAGAAAATAGGGCTTAAAATTAACAATGTTAAAACCAAATAGAGGGTGGTAAACTATAAAAATAAATTAGGAACAGGATATCCCGCATATGAATATGTCACTCAGTTGAGATATCTGGGAGGATTCATGGTTGTTACAGTACATGACGTGGAAGAAAACCAAGGTGGGTCAGAACACCTGATACTTTTCCTTAGAGGTAATTTGCAGCTCTAAATAATGTCAAAAAACACCGCTGCAGTTACACAAGGTCATTAAAAAGTGTACTATTTTATGCAAATGCAATGCCCCAATACCAACTAAGAACAACTAAACTCTCTAAATAAGTACTGAGATACATTTTGAAGATATTAAGTATGAGTTTAAGGGAAGAGGAATCATGTGAGATCTACTTCAGGAAGTAATCCTGGTATCTGCAGTGCCTGTGCTACATGCTTAATGTCTCTTGCAAGTTTCATCTCATGCTGTCCAAGTTTGTGGCCAATGAAGGGGAAAAATGAAGGTTCAATATTCAAAAATGTCTAAAAGTTTTGAATGTGAATTATAAACAAATGCAATGCACACCTTCAAGAGAAAAGGGGGATATGCTATATGGGCACCCAGGGATTTCTGGTGACTACAGCCAAGAAATGAAGAAGGAAAGCATTAAATATTCAACAGGGTAATTTTTTATATTAAGGGCAGGACCCTGAAACAATTACAGGTTATTATTTGTACATTTTTAGGACTTCAAGATGTTAAGTACTCCTCATTAATAATAAAGTGAGAACGACGATCTCAGGCAAAAGCTTAGGTGGTCTGAGAGGCCTCTCATCTTTGCAACTCCATGAATGCCGCTATTATCTGTACCGTGTTCAGGACAGTAATGACTCAGATCCACTCAGAAAAATAGACTGTAACTAACTTATCACTTCTTTTCCCAAATCTGAGTTTTTCTGTTTATTGCAATAAAAATTGTGTGTTTATCAGTTTTCTGCTAAATGCAACTTGCAGATGCTCATGCAAAAGCAGTTAGCACATCACGATTTTTGACCTTGCAAATATACTGCAGAAATTTTTGGCTTTCTTTCACATAAAAAAGTGCTTATAAGCTATTTCCAATACATGGTATCCCCAGATGTCAAAGATCAAAGACTCATTTAAATATATTAGATTACAGCTGCAGAATGAACTGTTAGAATGCTATTTGTGCATGCACAGTGCTGGAAAATTAAGAGCATTTCTTTAATGTATCATCACTCCGATTCTCATTTAGTGAGCTCAGCATTTATAAAGCCAAAGAATCCCACATTATCAAATATCATTAAAGTTCTACCAGGTCTGCCTTCAGGGTAAAAATGCACCTGGGGTCACCTACTGTGAATCTAATTTGGTTTTTTTGTAATGAACTTTTATTCAACTTTGCCACCATGAAATAAAAATCACTGAAAATACCAACACTGATTCCCAGCTCCTCTTTCACAGAAAAGGTTCTTCTCAAACTATGCTTATGCAGCCAAGTCTCATCTGATCGTCTCTTAATTTTTTCCTAATTAGCACAAATTATTAATTTCTTATTTATAACATGAGTTCTTTTTGCAGAATCAAAGTCCTGATGATCAACATTTCCAGTTGGTGAAAGGTCAAATAACTATAAAGGCCATAACAGAATACCTAATATCCATTTTAAAATTAAATAAAATGCCATTATTTCAGTCTGACCAAAAACATAATTTGGATTTCAAAGTGCACATTTAGAAGAAATATATCTGTCAATCTCTTCCATTAACCCTCAAAATGAACGTACATGTTGAATGTTAAAGTCCATTTCTTATAAAACTAAAGTTAAAAAATCACAGAAAAGTTTAAGTTAACTTCAGCAGTTCTACCAAGTTGCAGTTAGGTTTAGGATGACTTGACACAATGAAATAGGTAGGACCCAAGTTTATTGAGTACTATTGGATGTTCATATGAAAATCAATTTCTTTCATGCTGGGTTCTTTCAGTCTCACGCATCATCATCTCTCATAAAGGTGTTGCAGGGCAAATTAGGCTCTCAGTTAAGCTTGAAAGTTTGTAATAGTCCTAGCTAAGATATTTAGACTTTAAAATAAATGGGCAACCTTGAGTAGTAGATGAAGCAAGAGATAAGAAAATTATTATTATATACTTGAATAATCCCATCTTGTGTGGTGTCATTAGATGGGTTTGCTCATTTGCAGTGCGAGGTCCGCAAGTAAAACACAGCCACCTTCAGGCCAAGCCCTTAACGGAAGAGCCTTGGTTTCCTTCCTATCTACTTACAGTTCCTTCATATTAGAGGACTCTCTTTTGCTCAGTCCTCTGAGATTCAGCCATCAGAACTTTCTGTCCTCCATCTGCATAGTCTGAGCTCTGCCTTTCCACCTAAGTTCTGTCTTTCCACTCTGTCTTCTCATTAGTCCTGTTCTCATGTTATCTCTGGCCTTTGTCTTATCCAATAAATTCTTATGGATATATTTCTACTCACTTTCAGTGACTTCATCTTATTTACATTATTTATTCATTTTGGTGAAATACCAGGGCAGTAAGTTACTTTCTTCATGAAAACTTGAAAGCTCTAATCTTATAGGAGGCAGAGGAAATGGAGATGAAAAGTGAGCGTGACAATATCAGTAAGTGCCAGAGGCTGCTATAGTTAGTAATAGCTCTATCTTCCCCTGTAATTTATTATCAGGATTTGTAAGGCAAGTAGCTGCACATTTCCCAGTGCTTCAGGAACATGGCAGGCCAGCACTGGCTTCCAGCATAAACCAGTTTTCCAACTGGAGAAATGAACTGCATGTTATTCAATTCCCTGCACCAGCATCTTAGTGAATGCTAATTAATATTTTTTATATGTTAGCACAGCCTGTGCACAATACATGCATTTTCACCTCCATGTAACTATCTTTTCTTCCAAGGAATATTCCATAATAATGGTATGCTTTCAGTCAGAAATTGCTTTTGTCATTAGTGACACAGGTCAGTATGTCACTTGCTCGATGAACAGTGTTTCGATAGTGACAAAGTGACTATCTGCTGCTGAAGATCTATCACTTATAGCCATTTTTTTACTGAGTAACTAAAGCTATGTCTCCATGATAGTGTAACTTGCTTTCTGATTCAAAATAGTGCTTTAAACGATGTCCACATAAAACGCAGTCTGGTTTATTCAAAACCTGAGACCGATATATAAGTTTTTGCTCTAGAAATACCAGGTCAACTCCTAAAAATAAAGTCTTAACACTTCAGATTGCCAATGTAAAAACCATCAAGGTCTCAAATGCTAATCAGGCTTTGCTCATGTGAAAATCACTCAGGAAAATAGCTGCTGTCATTCTGTTTCTCACAGACAGACATTAAACTGTTTGCAAACAACAGTCCACAGTCCCACACTCCCCAACCTTCTGCTGCATGGACCATCACAAGAACCAATTTACAATTATTATACATCCTATTCTCCAGATCATTCTTCCCAGTTGGTTCTCCAGACACAGGCAGTTAAGTAAAATCACAGAATTGCAAGGAGCACAACTTCACACCAGTTTCAGAGTACTTCTAAAGGGGCTTGTTACTTTTAAATACTTCTATAACTGATAAATTTTAAAAGACTGTCAGGTAGGTTTGTCAGCAATTTATGGTATAGACAACAGAAGGAAAGAAAAGATAGTAATATTAGCTTATTACTTCCCATCAGGATTTGCTAACAAATAGTAAGATAAAAAATTTTAACACAGATTGGTAAAGCCTCATCCCAGACTCCTGTTCCAGAATTTATAGGTATGTCTACACAGCCAAAAAGGTCTTAAAAACCCTCAAACTTGCCTCCAAGAGTATCTGAAAGCACTGCTTGCCAACACCTGAGTAGCTATTTTTCATTTGCACTAGCTACAGAAAATGTTGAGTGTATTGGCAGGCATTAGAAGGATGGAGCACTTTAAAATACTTGCTGCACCCTGGTCAGGCTTACATGTTCTTGTAAGGAAGTGTCCCAGCAAAATTATTAAAGAAACTTCACACGGAAATACATGTTACGTGAGGTCTTGGTCCTGCATCCAAAAGACAGCAAGAATAACTTTTATCAATGTTGTAAAAACCTTTTACAACATCAAGACAAAGATTTTTCTTTTTTATCAGCCAAAATCCATTCTTCAATCATTCATAGCTCATATGCAATAAATGTAAGGGCCTAGTAATGCCAGGAAATTGGCTGTGTAATATTTTTCCTCTTTGCTTATACATTAGAGCCAAAACTGTAAGAGAGGCCTATAGAACTGTTATACCGGGCAGCTCACAGTAAGCTCAAGTAGCTCACATGAGCTGTAAAACTCCAGGAAGCAAGCTTACCTGAATACAGCCAGAGGGAAGACACACTGTAAGTAACAGACGATGAGAAAATGACTCCCTGGGCTGGAGCCCACAACAGTTACAGCTGTTCAAAACTTAGCCCGTTTCTGAGGCTTGGTTCAATGCTCAAAGTGAATGCAAAGGCGAACACAAAATCCTCAGGGGTTTTTGATGAGAATTGTTCATTTTCCTTTCCTTCTGTAAGGACATATTTATATCTCAAGTATTTTAACAAGCCTTCTGCAAAACAGTAACTCATAAAAACACAACTCTATTTATTTATCTTTTAGGACTTCAATCAAGCTGGAGTTTGCAAACCAACATTGGCAGAGTTTTACCAGAAGGAAACAGAAAGTATGGCATATCTTCTTGAGAAGATGAAAAGAAGAGTTATCTAAGGGCACCACATAGCTAGGTTTACACCTTTGTTGTCTCCATCCATAAGAACAACATTTTTTGTCCTTCCTATATGATTTATAGTGGTCTCTTCATGGTCTTCATGGATCATTAAAAAGTGCAATAGCATTTGGTGGATGTTTTATTATAAAGAAGATTGATATATCAGTTAGTCCAACCATTCTTAGGATCCATTCTTAGGATCCCAAAATAAACAGTCTTAGGCAGGCAGGGTTTTTTAAAAAAGGTAATTAAAAAAACTCAGTCAATCCAAAGTGAGGTAGTAAGTTAAAATTTTACATTATCTTTACTCCAATAATATACCTTAAGAACTAAGCTTAATACTATAATAAAGTAGAACCACTTATTTCATACATTTCAAAAGTCACTTATCTTCAGAGCACCTTTTGCATTCCCAGAATTACAGCAATTATTCCTTTCCTTAAAACCTTAATCACTTGGGCTTAATATCGTAGACCTTGTCTAGTAATATTTAATAGTACTATGTAAGCATTCTATCTATCTTTTACTTAATACAAAGGAAAAGAAGGCAAAATCACAGTGAGTACTCTTCCCGCAAAGACAGAAAAAAAAGTCATACTTGCACATTTGGAAGTACTATATCTAATTGTTTTAGAAAGCGTATTGGAACAGAGCTACATATATAAGGACAGGTGTTGGAGAAATTTAATGGACAAAATGAAGAAGTTATTGAATATTATTCAGCAAAAATCAAAGCTGCTTAAAGAAAGGCATGGAAATAAACATCATCTGAGCCTCTTTGAGTTTGTTGACTCACTCTCCAAAAGGCAATAAAGGAAATTAGCAGCTATCAAAATATAAAGATATGCATTATTAGTATACTTACTGATTAATGCTTAGAAGGTATACAGATGATAGGACATACAGTATAAGTGCTAATTCTTTAGTACAGTGTACAATTCTTAATCTTTCTGAAAAACTGGATCAACCGATAGCAGTAGTTTTAAAAGCAGAAATGTTTGTGGATTATATAAAAAAATTGATTTCAAGAAAATTAGTTTCTTCATCAGAGCTCAGCCATTTTAGAATAAGGGATGCAACTCCAGTTCATGAATCAATACTGTGAAAATTTGTAGTCTATGATATTGGATTCTGCCCTGCTTCTAAAAAAAAAAGTCAATAAGAATAGACTGGAAATTAATCATAGTTTATCAGTAAACCCTTTAGTATTCTTAAGAGAGTTCCTTACTGTTATGTGAAGTCTGAAAACCTGCAAATAGGGTTTTGTTCCATTTAATTTGTCATCAGAGTGCCAGGCAAATATTTACTAACTTCGGAACATGGAAAATTCATGATTGGCTAAGAACCCAACAGAGAATATGCATCAGAAGAAACTGCATTTTTTTTAATGTTTATTACTTTCAACCATGATAGAACAGACAAAAGTGTCAAAATATGCTGTCTGTGTTTTTAAATTAACACACAAAAAAAATTAAAATAACACTGGGATATTGACTCTTGCACATGTAGGAAAACATATAATAAAAATTTTACAAAGGCCTGCAGAGTGTCTCCTTCACACATTTAAAAGAACTCAAATAGGCTTTGGCTGTATGGACGGTGGGGTAAAACTTTGAGGAACACATTGGGCACGGTGGAAACTACTGCTGACAAGCATACCCGAAAACATAAGGAAAGAGCTGGCTTAGAGCTTATAAGAAAGCAGGGAAAGTAATAAATACATCTACACGGAAATGTGACAGGGTAAATCACTGCTACTATAAGTTTTGCTTTTGCCGCTCTTTAGAAAGAGGACAGTCAGACAAGTCACCAAGTAAGCCCATTACTGTGCATCAATGCTTCCTCACTCTATTCCCTTCGGTCCTAGTGAACTAATGTGAGTAAACAGGGCTCTGGCATTCAACTTGCTGTGAATTCTCCCTGGGTTTTAGTGAAGCAAAGAAACAGTGGGAGGTTTGGGAGGTTCTTCTATTACCTGCAAACCAATAGGCTTTGGAGAGTGAAGATCATCCCTGGCACGGTTATTGCAATAGAGTAAGTGTGACTGAGCAAAGAGACTGAGACAAAGCCAAACCTAGGGAAAGCTGGGAAAAGGGCATGGGAAAAGCAGGTTGAGGATCCCCTACACAGATAACTGGAGTCAGAAATCTGCTGAGAAAAACAGAGAGAAAAGCAAGGCTGTGGGCAAAGCATTGGGTCAGCAAAGCAAGATTAGCTGTGGAAAGAATCTGAGGCTGCTGGCAGGAGATGAATCAAGGTTGTGGGAAAGGCAGAATTAGCTTTAGGTTCAAGTTGTTAAACTGTCTTGTACTCAGGAAGCCTGGAGCATGAGAGCAGTAAGACTTAGACTAGAAGAGAGGGACTAAGCAAATTTGCCCCTCATGGATAGAAACAAGTGAAGAGTCTTTTTCCAGAGCTCATTCCATTCCCAACCTTGAAGAGAATCCCAAATTCCTGAACTTTACTGTTTCTCTGTGGATACAATACATTTCTCAGCCTATCCAGTGTGCAGTTTTGTAGCAAATGACAACCTGCTTCTGACAACCTCTCCTAGTATGACAGTAGTTAAGTCGTAATTTGGTATTTATTAGATTATACAGAAACAAGATACTAAATGGGCTGCAAAAATTGAGGTACATCACCTAAATTTTCTCTTCCCTTCCACACTCGTGGTACAGACCACAAGAATTATGTTACATCACTTACATGATCACATATTGTCCTACTTCACTGAATACACCAGTTAAATCAACAGCTAGTTACTACTGACTAGCTTCATGCCTATAGGCTCAACATATTGTTCCACACAACCCCTGCTCTGAAATCAGAGTAACTCATTTTTCTTTTCCTTTTTTCTGGAATTATCATTACCTGAGCTTCTCACACATATTAATCTTTAAAATACCTATGAGATCTAACTAGGTGGATATATTGCTATTTTACAGATTTGAAACTGAGGATAGGAGAGTCAAAATCATCCACTCATTTTACACTTTTTAACTCACCTTTTGCACAGAATTACAGTTCGTATTTGTTACCCTCTTTGGAGGAAATACAATGCACCATTCTATTTTAGAACGAAGCAGACGAGAGAAAATTCCAAACAATGCGGTTTTATCAATTCTTAGGTAGAACAGAACAAAGTTTTTCAGCCTCTCTCAGCCTTTACTTTACATTACATTCAAGTGATAGACTGTGAAGATTATGTCACAGAGGTAGCAAAAGAAGATACGGCAAAGCACGAGGTGCTACATTTGGCATGTCGAGATAGACTCGGAAAGCGCGATTTGATTGCTTTATGGGACAGGATAAGGAACGAAGGAAAGAGGAATAGGCAGCAATTCTTTTTTAGCAGTTTTTAACCTTGTCAGCCACAAATACGTTTCAGGTGAAGATTTGTGTAAAACAGAACAATAATACATTAATTCTCTCTCTCCTTCAGTAGGATTTTGAACAAAATGAGTCCAACTCTGTAGGTTTTAAAAAGCACCCCAGCTTCAAGCGAGTTGAAGATATACCACAAACAATTCTGCTCCAAGTAAAAATCAACACAGTAGGAACCAATAATCCTGTAAAACTTTAATTCAGAGTAAACCAAAATTGTAAAAATCTATTAAAAAATGTTGAGGCAGACTTCCACTGATTTCAACAAGCTTTAGATGTAGATCTTTAAAGACTAGACAATAGAATAGATTAAGTAAAAGTTGAGGAAACAGCTTCTCAATTTAGAAAGCAAACCTGTCGTCATTCTAACTTTGAGCTTAGGCTGAATTATTTTTCATGACGTGCAAAATCTGATTTTATCTGAGTATCTACTACATTTTGTCACTGTCTAGATTGAAAATATAATTGATTACCTTGCCAGAGAAGTCAAGTTAAGGAAAATTAAAATTCTAGTATACCAGACCCATCAAAATTAACCTGTTCAATGAGTCCCAACACCAAGATCACAGTCTGCAAAAGCCAGAAACTTTCTTTAGAAGTGCCATAAAACTAGTAGCTGCATAGTATATCTTCTGTGCTCTTTCTGAGGTAGAAGTCAAAGGCCAATACTAAAAGACAACAGACATCTCTTGAATTCAATTGAGTTAGGAACGAGCTCCTAAAAAGTGACGCTATATCCTTTGAGGCAAAAGGGTTATTAACTAGACAGCATGGCTCCTCTTTTTATAGCTAAGATTAAAGAAGTGTTTCTCTGCAGGTTTCCAAATAAAGTGTCAAATTATTATTTGTTTGAAAGATTTCTCTTTGGTAATCAACTCACTATAAAAACTAAACTATCAAACTACTATGAATTTATTTCAGGCTGCAGAGAACTACAGAGAACATGTAAAAAGTACATTGCTGCTTCGTCTCCCTATGCAAGTATTACTGAATCCAGCAATCAGACAGTTGTTAGACACAATCAGAAATATAGACCAAGATGTTTAATTCAGAGAGGGAACCAAAGAAATATTTGCAGATACACTGTGACAAAAAAAACCCAAAGCAACCCCACAGTCATAGAGCAAAATGACATAAAACACAAAACAAAATGTTACAGGGAAGCAGTTTGAATGCCAAGCAATAGATTTTTTCTTGTAGCCAGAAGAATTGGGATATTGGGTGCCAAGAATGCACTTTTATCTTCTTTTCTCTTTTTTCCTTCTGAATGCAGCTACTGGTTCAAGTAACGGATAAATTTCAACCAAAGCATCTCTGTTAAGATTATCAATATTGCTTAGGGAGTATATTTACACCACCCATAATTTTGCTTATTAAGATGATATGCCAGCTCTTTGAATCAAAGTCACATTTATGCCTCATTGAATAAAGTCTTAATTACTGCCAAATACCAAAATGCTATTAACATGTACATAAGCTGTTTCTGGTGCATAACTACAGGGATTTATTGAGATGATCTCACTCAAAATTTTGCATTTGTCTTTTTATATTTCTTTTTATTCAAAGGTTGAAAAGTAGAAATAAATATTTTACTATATAATTTGTATTATTAATCTAAACATTCTAAACTCCTGTGTGAATTAGGTCATGTCTGTAGCAGGAGAGGCTTTCAGGGAAATTCAGGTGCTGTGCTGAAAAACAGTGCTGATTGATTGACAAAAGTTTTTTCTTCATCATAACCCAACCTGGCAAAACAAAGTCAGAGCAAAAACAAGATATTACCAGGAAGACAACAGAGAAGACCACACTGGCAGGAACCATCAATACTCATGTTCTCTTAAAAGCATCGCAACCTCGTCTTTTACAGCCCCACATTTTCCGTACGTCCATACTCACCACATGAGCAAGTAACAAAAAGTTATGAATTGGCTTAAAAGGAAAAATGTTTCTTCATAATTATAATTTCATTATTGTGCCGGTATTATGAGTACCTACTTTATAGTCTGCATAGCTATATATGCAGGTATTTGTGGTGACCAAAAGCTTTTCAGTATCAGTAACTACTTCTGTATGTGATTACAACACCTTAATAGATAACGATGTAGAGTGCATAAAAATAATGAAAGCTAGCTTTGCAAGCATGTCTGATGTTTGATATTATCATTAAGGTCTTTTAGCTGTTTAATTGTTAAAGTTAAAAAGGAAAAAAATAAATTTCACTATTTCCTTTCTGCAGTCAAAAAAACTTCAATACTGGTTTGCTCACAGCACATCTACATATTTCAGGGCATTTGGCAAATACGAAATGTTAGTCAATTTAAATTTTGCATTATAGTAATTCATTTAATCATGGCTAGGGAAAGAGTATGAAAATTAGAATGATATGTCAACATCTACCACTATTTACAAGAAATACTGTTACTACTTGGCAACTTGAACTTATCTAAAATATTATCCAAAAAAGTCATTCTAAGAGATGGATATTTTTAACTGCAATATCTGTTGTCTATATGTAAGTACATTTAATCAGACCTGTAATCAATAAATATAAACTGGTAACTAATTACCCATTCAGGTTGACTGAAATATCATATCAGTTGTAAAGGAAGATTCATGAAGGGAAAGTAAATGTTTATCCAAATGTATGCACCACAGCACTTTGCATTCAAATACATGTACTAGTGTTTGATATGGACACAACACATTTTCAAGGGGGTGCAATGACCATTTGTATAACAAAATCGTGAATATAGCTCTATGGAAGTCAAGAGCAAATATGTCACCAGGTCAGAGGGATTTGTCCCTCTGATGAAGAGTACCATACTCTGCTGTTAGCAATTAATTTCTAAGCAACTATACACTTAATTAAAAGCTTTAGAATAGGAAAAAAAAATTTAAAATAAGGCAGGAAATCAGTACTCTGTCAGTGATAGGAAAACATAGACAAGTATATTTCTTCTTATCATTAACCTTCTCATTGTCTTGGGCTTGTATTTCATAAAACCAATATATACATGCTTCAAAAAGCAATGTCATCAACTTCTGAAAGCATTTATTGGTTATGCCTATATACTATTGAAGAAAACATCTACAGCATGTATGTAGAGGGTCACACATGCACACTAATCAAGCTGTTTTCTGTAGTACTACATGTCTGGAATCTTTCCGATTCAGTGCTACCAATCAATTAGCCACAGCAATGCAATGAAAGGCCTCCTATTTAAATGCAAGCAGCAGACTAAGTTTCTTCCCATACTACAGGCAAATTGATCCATTAAAAACTTGAGGAAAGCCTTCCCTGGGTTTTATGCTAAGGCCATCAAAAAGTGCAATCGAAGCCTGAAAGGAAACGTCTGTTCCTTCTCTTCATACNAATACATACATGCTTCAAAAAGCAATGTCATCAACTTCTGAAAGCATTTATTGGTTATGCCTATATACTATTGAAGAAAACATCTACAGCATGTATGTAGAGGGTCACACATGCACACTAATCAAGCTGTTTTCTGTAGTACTACATGTCTGGAATCTTTCCGATTCAGTGCTACCAATCAATTAGCCACAGCAATGCAATGAAAGGCCTCCTATTTAAATGCAAGCAGCAGACTAAGTTTCTTCCCATACTACAGGCAAATTGATCCATTAAAAACTTGAGGAAAGCCTTCCCTGGGTTTTATGCTAAGGCCATCAAAAAGTGCAATCGAAGCCTGAAAGGAAACGTCTGTTCCTTCTCTTCATACATATACTCCTGATTCTAAATATTATCTTTTTATATGAGCTTTTGAGTCACTGTATTGTCATTGATTTTGTCTTGTTTGACTGCTAAGGAGATGGCCTATGCTAAAGTTCAGCCATCTTTAACTCCAGAAACCTCCCTTGGGAATGCCACTGACCAAGACCCTACACTTCAAATGTTATTCAGTAGATTTGCTAGGCATCGGTTAAGGCAACAGTGGAGTATTCCGCCCGACAGCAGCTTGTTTTCATAATGCCAGAACCAATATTCAGTTTGTCACTGAATCTGAAATAAAATTCGTTGTTGCTCTTGAGCTTAAGCAGTTCTATAAATAAATAAATAAGTAAGTAAATAAATAAATAAATAAATAGTTAAAATCTCTAGGCAAACATTACCCTTTCTGCAGAGCCTTGCATACTTATAGCGGAGTTAATGAGTATTCATTTCCGAATGCTTTCTCCAGAAGACTGCCACCAACAGGGAGGGGGCTCAGAGTGGCAGG
>VZSC01015882.1:593700-660985 GCA_013398225.1 Steatornis caripensis
AAAGAAATACCCAGAGAAGCTTCTGGGCTGTAGAATAAGTCCAAGTACATACATACGTACCCTTACAGCTTAACAGCAAACATTAGGGTAAACTCCAGTTTCTAGAAGGATATTCAGAAACTGGAAAAGAAGATAATAGGGAATGTATCTGAAACTAAAGCCTATTAAAATGACTATTAAAATAAATTCCTGTAATGCTTCAGCAAACACTTCAGTATGTCTTTTTAAGATTCCATTAAATACACAGTGAGAAAATTTTGAAGTTTAATCTTAGCACTAGTAAACATTCTTCATCTCCATTTTAAGAGTAACCAGAAAAGTACAAAATTAGAGGGGGATTAAATTATTTAAAAGAGTTTAGGCCCAGACTTTGGAACTTTTGGGAACTCTAACGAAACAGAAGAACAACAGATGTCCCTGAAATCAGTGGGAGAATCAGCTGCTTCCTGTATTTCAGTTTGGAATCACAAGCATTTGTCAAACGGAATGCAAGATCTCTTATACATCTCATCTAAGTGACACACAGTGCCTGTATCAGCACATTGCCTCTGTATACTGTTATTTATTATTACTTAAGTACTGACATGTGTGCCATGTCATTAACCAGACTGAAGCACCATGTCAGCACACGGGAAAACTAATTCAATATTGACTCAGATGGACACATTTCCATAAACCGAATCACCAAAGATCCGTTTGCTTGGAAAAGACTAATGACTGATAGAGAGAACTGGTAGCAAAAAGAGACGATATGAGCCGTTAATGCAGTCGGTCATTAATTCCTCTGGAAATGCTCTAGGAAAAATAAAAGGACTATAAGAAAAAACAAAGCAGAAAATAGACAATAAAATTAAATAAATATGACAAATTATAATTTGTTTTGATTGAAATTGGAAAATAATGTGATTTTTTTCTTCCACTAAAAGTAGTGTCTTACTACCCTTACTACTCTATCCATTTCATATATATCATGACAGCGTCATTAAAATGATTTGTACAGAAAGAGACAAATATATTACCACAAGCCTCATTTTTGCGCTCTAGAAAATGTCACTCCTTAGATCATATTTCTCTATACCAATTTACAAAATTAATATGGACTCCGTTATATAAGTATAAAAACTCTGAGGTCACATAGCTTATAATGCAGCCAAGGTTATAATTCTCAAAGTATCACTATGCCATCATGCAGCCATTCAAGTCGGGTGGAGTGTTTTTAAATCATACCTGTGTTCAAATAATTTTGTTGTTATATTATTTCTACTGGTATTGTTGTTTTCTCAGTGGTCAGGGTCTCTTATTTGAAGACTCAAGTGCCAGAAGTCCTCCAGCTGAAGCAGTTCTCAATGCTCTTTTTTAGAGTTCACAGTAGTACTATTTTCTTTACGTGTAGCTTCCTGTTTCTGTTTTGAAAGAAAAGATGCCTGACTATCTGAAAAAAATGAATAGTCTGTAGCTTTTTTCTTGTGCAGGGTACTTGGCCCTCACTTTTTCCTCACTTTTACTTTCTACCATCACTTCTAACGAATTCCCCCGGACCAAAGAAGAGCTCAGTCACTCTGTTAGGTACTCCTAGACTTCCAATAAACTCATGTCTGTTCACCTCTGCACTGAACTCCACTCGTTACATCTGCCTTTCATCCGCTGCCAGACCCTCATCTCAACTTGAAGCTGCTGTAGCTTCCTTCACATTTCCTTCCTGCCTCCGGCCACAGCTTCTAGTGTGATCAGATTCCTCTTGCCTCTTATGATTTCTTTATTAAAAAATCATTCAGACAATGGCACATGAAAATGGAAGATGAAAAAGAAGCATCTGGTAGCTGGAAGCAAGGTCAGCAAGAATTGCATTTCTAATGTTTCAATTGGGTCCTCCTCCAGCAGACAGAAGTCCACAGTCCTTGTCAACATAACAAAAAACAGAACTCTATGAAAAGGTTTTCTTGTATTAATCTGGGAAATATTTTAGCTCTATGAATTACATTTCTAGCTCCTCAATCTACACTCTGTATTTCTTACAGTAAAACTCAGTACATTGAAAACACTAGCGCTAGAGTTAGCTGTCAAGTCCATTTTTTGATTAAGTCAGTTTTTTCCACTCTTTCTTAGTTATAATTGTGTCCTATGTACTGCTTTTTAAAAGGTATTCCAACACATATTCTCCAGACTTTCCTTCTCTGGAGATATTCAAAATCTGCCTGGACACATTCCTGAACAACTTGCTCTAGGCAAACCTGCTTTAGCAGGGGGGTTGGAGGAACCTTCCAACTCCAACCATTCTGTGATTCTGTGACAGCATACAAGTGCAAGCACTTGAACAAGCTGTAAAGAAGTATAGATTCACAAATCCCTATAATTTCTTGTAAAGATAAAATCTGACCTATTGCAGACACTCTCTGTACCCTGCAAGGCTTCAGTGTGAGGTTCGAATGTCATCCTCTGTTGATTATTTCTGTGCATGTTTCATGTCACTTCTTTTAAGCACATTATACAACTATGTATTCTTCTATAATCATAAGCTATATGTTAGGTTGATTTGAGTATAAAAATTACCTTTGTCATTTAAATGATTGTATAATTCCAAAATATATCCTAGTTGGGAATTATCCCATGCAACTTTCACATAAAGGGAGTATTTATTCTTCTGATTTGATACCCTGAACAATGGAGAATGTGAAATCCACTGCTATCAGTTGGTTTGCAATGTGTTCTCTTTAGTCTGCTATATCAAGACATCACCATATGATACATAAACAAAAATAAATGTAGTTATTGAAACATGAAAATAAAATAACAGCCCAAAACATAGATATTCTTTTGCACTTACAGCAGAGAAGTCATGCAAACTACACAAGCACACAGCAGCTAAAGAGCTACAAAAGACAAGCCACTGAAAAATTTACTTCAAACTTTGGCCCATTTGTTGTGTTAGCCACACATACCCAAGTTTTCCATATAAGATGGAGTTAGCTAATTAAATCACTGTCTAGTGCAGTATTGATATATTGCTATTACCTGCCATTCTTTGAGGATAACTTGACTTCTGTAAAGGTGTAGGTAGGGTCAGTTCCCATTTTGTCTGAAACTACTTGTACTCAGCAGGAAGGCTGAACAGAAGACTTTGATTTTGTTTGTCTATTGTAGTTTTGAAAACTGATGCTGCATGAGGAAAAAAAAAATATGGGGCCCTGAGTGCTACTGTTGCTATCTTAAGTGATCTACCAGCTTGATAAAGCTGCTCATTCTTGAGGCTTTGTTGCTGCTTCTGTTGAATTCTTCTGGTCCATCTGAATTGTTGCAAGTATGGTCTTAACACACTTTAAAATTCAAAACTTAACTGAAGATTATTTCTTATATCATATCACTGAAGCTTTGCATCACTTTTTTCTCTGTTTGGAAGGTTTTGAAATCTTACTTGGCATCACTGGGTAGCTCTCACTTTAGCCTTTCAGATTCCAAGAATGGATTTCCTCAACAGCTCCTGCAACTATTTTAGTTTCAGCTTAGATGAAATACTACAAATGGTAACATTTTGCCCTTGAACGAGCTTGTGATGAATATCACTTATTGCAGGTGGATGGTCCCAAAATGAAAACTGCATAGCTTAGCTTAAAACTGAAAGGGATACTTAAGGGCAGTACCAGCTTCTTTTGGCATTTTTTTAAGAGTACTGCTAAATCCAGCATTAAGGCTCCAGTTAGTGTTTTGATTAAAGGAGAACGTGTGTTTAGGAGCTTAGCCTTTTTTGCATTCTTTCTGATCCTTTCAGTCTCAACTACATGCACTGTGACTGTATGGAGACATTGACTATAGCCATTAGAAAGAGGTATTACTATTACTTTGTTGCTTGTCTGACAGTGCTATAGCAACCATTATGGTCACCATGAATTTGTTCTGACCGCATGTTCTGCCACCAGAAAAACTATTACTTCATTTCCTTTCACTTGAGAAATAACTATATTCTATTTCTATTCTCCTTCCTTTTCTCTGCTTATCTTTTTTTTTTTTAATAGAAGCAAGGTAGTAGCTTTGCATTGCTTTGTATTTGAGGAAGATGAAAGACTCTCCCAAAAAAACAGCACTTCCCATTCAAAGATGTAATCATCATCACCACCACTGGTGCTATCTTTCCTTTTTTGCTCACTCTCTCCTCATAAAATCAACTTCTCTCCCCACAGACATATTTAACTCTCGCATATCTCCTAAAACTCACAAAAAACAACACAATGTGCACTGCAGAAGTTTCCCAGTTCTCATAACATAACTCTCTCAGAAGAATATAGCATGAAGCAGTGAATGGTCTTTGGCTGTTTGGAACAAAAAGGAAAACCTTTTCTTAGTTATCCAAAAGTAGTGATTTTACGCCAGTTCTTTTCTATTATTCCATATGTTTAGAAGGTGAAAATCTTTAGTCGAAGCTAAATTTTTGAGTCCCTCTTAAGATTCACTACCGTCATACTGATCTTGAATGGACTTTTCAGAAATTAGTATATTTTTCAAATTGGCTAAGTAAATCAGCTCCATATGAGTATTGCTTTGCCCGTGGAATATTTTGAACAGCTCAAGTGATGGGACCAGATTTGACTGAAAATGAAAGCTTGTGGAAGAAAGAACTTTTATGGTAGCTGCCACTGAACTCTTCACTATGTTGACTCTCTCAAAAAGTGAGATTCTGAAAGGAGTCTGCTGATTTAGTCTTTAAACTGTTTGACATTTCTGTGCAAGGACTATGCTTTTCATGCAACAGCTAATTATGTACAGAAGAGAACAAGAACTATATGCTTTGCATGGATCAGCAGAAGTAAGTCTTCCTCTTGCACACACTGAACTGTTAAACTCAAAGCATCAGTGATCTGACCGCTACTTTAAACAGAGATTTCAAAAACAAAACTACAGAATTCAGCATTTCTTGAGAAGAGAAATAAAGCACTTTGGGAGAAATTAAAATCTTCGGCAGAAGATAGAGCAAGGATTCCCCCTAATGGAGAAAACGTGGACTTTCCACAGACTCGTGTTGTAGTTCTAAATGCAAGTCAGTATGATGACAGGGAATGTTGGTGATATTTTTAATGTATGAAGAGTAATTGTGGTCTTACTAGTATTGTTAAAGGCTGTTGGGAATAGTAATTACTAAACTTGAAAAGAAGTGACTACAGAAAAAATATAAAGCAGAAAAAAGTAGAATGCTTTAGTAGTCACAAAGTAAGAGCAAAAAATTAAAAGATACGGTGTTTAGATGAAGAATTAGCCATGGCAAAGCATTAGACCTGCTCTCTTGGCCTCATATTACTTATTATTACAGTCATTGGAGAGCTCAGTAAAGATGTACTGAAGAAGACTTTGGATTTCATAACCCTGCACTGAGAAAGGTGAGGACTAGCTCGCATCTGCAGCATGTTCAGCCATGCAGGTTGGTCAGTTTGTTACCTTCATTCTATTATCTCATAAGACAGTTCTAACTGGCATACTAGAATACAGATAAGATCTCCAAAGTTTAAATTGTATATATCATCAACATCTCATTGCTGTGCCTTAGTTTCATATTCTGTTTACGTGTGGCTGTTTTTTTAAACTTTCTTCTCAGTAACATTATTGAAAATTTATAGCTAAACCACTGATTGCTTTGGAGTAAAGAACATTTTACACTTCATGTTGACAAGCCATTTGCTAAGGTACTTTCACATAAAATATATTGTAGATTTTATATTAAAGTCTTTAACTACATAGACTTTCTTGGAAACAATTATACCTACAGAATAATTCCCATTAGTTGTACCAGGTTATCCTGTGTCTCTGTGTAAGGTCAAGTCAGATGAGAACGTTAAAAGAACTGCATCTGTCAGGGTTTTAAAAGTATGACCGGAATAAAAGTTTTTCAGTTTTTATTACCCTACATAAAACCGCAAATTTTAGACATTGTTCATCTTGGTCTTTCATATAATACAATCACAGTCCATTAAGATATCGCAAACATTTTTATGAAGAAAAACATAGTCCCAGAGACAAAAAAACTCTTAATACTTCAGTCAGTAAGGCATCATTTAGTTTTTGTGGAAATGGCACTTACTAACCATAGCTACATTTTTCTCTACCATTTGCGTCTGTACAGAAAAGAAGGGTGTTTTAATTAAAAACAGGTACTTCAGGGGATTTTTTTTTTCTTCCCATGAATGAGAAACTTGATTCATTTGAGTAAAAGGATAAGGACAATGGGAAGCCAGCTGATACAATGGCCACGTGAGACCCTGTTGGTTTCATACTTTGTTCAAAAGCATGTAAAAGTAATAAAAAAAGTTAAGCTTGACTGACCTAAATTTAAAATCTATAGCTTTAATATCCAGTTACACTGCAAATAACAAGCTTACTCCTTAAAATCTGACAACTTGACTTACAGATGTGACATTTTCTCCCTAGCTGTTCTTTAGATTTTAAAATATAAAATAAATGTAAGCAAAATTTTCCAAGGTTCTCATACTTTGCAGGAACATGCTACTCAAGGTGTGTCTTTTCCCAGAATGTTAAAGACATTTCAAAGGAGTACATACATACATTCACCAAAGCCAAATCACGCTTGACAAGCCTGATCTCCTTCTATGACAAAGTAACGCACTTGGTCTATGTTGGGCGAGCGATGGACATTGTCTACCAGGATTTCTCCAAGGCTTTCGATACGGTTCCCCACAGCCTCCTCCTAGAGAAACTGATGCACCACAGACTGGACAAGTGGTCTGTGCGGTGGGTGTGGAACTGGCTGACAGGCCGCACCTCGAGGATGGTGGTACATAGCCCTTTTAAAACAGGCAACCTGTCACAAGTGAGGTCCCCCAGGGATCAATATCGGGCCCAATGCTGTTTAATATCTTCATAAGTGACATGGATGATGGGTTCAAGTGTACCCTGATGAAGTTTGCTGATGATACCAAACTGAGTGGGGAAGTAAACACTTCGGAAGGGAGAGCCACCCTGCAGGAAGACATGCATAGGCTGGAAGACTGAGCTAACAAGAACGTTGTGAAGTTCAGCAAGGACAAGTTTAAAGTCTTGCACCTGGGAAACATTATCCAGGAAAGGGACCTAGGGGTCCTAGTGGACAATAAGCTCAATACAAGTGAACAGTGTGCTGCAGCAGCACAGAAAGCCAACAGGATGCTGGGCTGCGTCAACAAGGGCATCACCAGCAGAGATAAAGAAGTTGTTATCTGACTACTCAGCACTTGACAGGCCACACCTGGAACACTGTGTGCAGTTTTGGTCCCCACTATACAAAAAAGATGTGGACAGTCTGGAGAGGGTCCAGAGAAGAGCCACAAAGACGATCACAGAACTGGGAAGTCTGCCATATGAGGAAAGGCTGAGAGAACTGGGCTTGTTCAGCCTTGAGAAAAGAAGGTTTAGGGAAGACCTCATCACCATGTTCCAGTACTTAAAGGGTGACTACAAAGCAGGTGGAGAGTCCCTTTTTACAAGGAGTCACATGGAAAAGATGAGGGGTAATGGGTACAAGTTACTCCTGGGGAGATTCTGATTGGACATAAGAGTAAAATTTTTCACAATGAGAACAATCAGCCATTGGAATAATCTCCCCAGGACAGTGGTTGATTCCCCAACATTGGACACTTTGAAGATTCAGGTGGACAGGGTGCTGGCCCATCTTGTCTAGGCCGTGTTTTGGCCAAGAAAGGTTGGACGAGATGATTCTTGAGGTCCCTTCCAACCTGGTATTCTATGATTCTGTGATGATTCTGTGTTACAAACCAGGAGAACTGTTAAGTTTGCAAAACTACAGAAGGTCCTGTTTAGTCAGAGATACTAAGGGTCCTAGCAGATGCAAACGTATTTGCCTCATTCCCCAAGCACTTGTCTTTGATGCCAAGCCTGGCAGGCAACAGCATCTACTGAATCCCCCTGACAGTTCCTTATTAAATGCTTCTGAAGAAAATTATACTCTGACTTTGCCTCTTCCCAGATCAGTTACAGGGATTGATGTAAATCACAAAGCCAAGCAGATGCATTTGCAGTAATAGTCAGTCAGATAAATCACAGCTAGTGGGATAGTCTGATGGACTCCACAGATTTACATTTCACATGTAAAACTCAAACAATGTCTGCAGGAAGATATGTGGAAATGTATAAATATAGCTCCAAGGAAAAGATAATTTAATATGAGGCAGGTTGACTTTAAAATTGTTAACTCAAGCACATCTGTAATCTGAAGAATTTTTACATTTGAATTCTAATTCATGGCATGGGTCCAGTTATGGTACTATTTTCTTCACAGATTTTTATGGAAGGAACTTCTTCCTCTGTTTCCTCTCTACAGAAAGTAAGAAAATGAGAAACTGTATGTTAAGTGGGGAATCTATAAAATCATTAGAAACAAATTTCTGTAGTCCATTAAATTTCTTAATAGCAAGGCAGGTGGAGGAAGATAAAAATAAAATATCTCTGTCAGCTACCGATTCTTGCATTGGTTCATGGTCATAAAGATTTTTCTGAAAGAATACTTACAAAATAACTTATCAAAAGCATAAAGAAGAAATCATGCTAAATGTCTATGAAAAGACGAAACAGTATTAAAGCATACACGAAAAATCAGAGGAAAATCAGAGCAATTATTATGTTATGTTGTTTTGCTCTGACATCAAAAAATATGCTTAATAAATGTGATAGTTCACCAAAGTGGAAAAGATTGTAACATTTGCATTTGTATTCTCATTTAGCCTTATTATTTTGCAGATAAAGAGGTTGAAAGATTAGAATATTGGAAAGTCAGCTTTCTCTGTAAACATGAATTCATCATCCAGTATTATGCGTATGGATTATTATTCAATTGCATGATTCAAGGCTAAAGTTGCCATCAATTTGCACTATTACATCCTACATAACTTCGTCCTAGAAAACTAATTTACCTGAAATTTACTCATTTAATTTGAGGCAAAACAACCATTGTTGGCCTTTGGAGTCCCTACTCACAGCAAGAAGTTGCAGGCATCCCACCTGATTTGGTAAGATGGCCAGGAAAACGTTGCTTGCCTCTGTAACAGTTAATGCTTGAACCCCAAGGTCTTCATGCTTGGTCTTCTTCTGCTGGTCTCACTTCTTAGTCTTTGAGGTGCCTTTTTATCCTTTCAAATCACAATGATCTGTGGCCTTTTTTACTCTCTCATTCTGTCCAGGTTGACTGCTGAGTGTTCCTGGTGAGTCAATTCCAAAACTGACCCAGAGATAACTACTCACTGTGTGCTTGCTCTGCAGCCATCTTAACTGCAGTGTTGTCACATTATTAACCTTATGGCCTGCTAAATGTTAAATCAGCAATGTACTAAATATGCTTATGCTAAATCCATATAACCATAAAGCAGTAACTGAACTGCTGATTTAGCAATTCAGCTAGTCTCTGTCTTGCGACTAGAAATGCTAAATATAACTGTGCATGTTGGCAATTTAAGCAATTCATCCCATCTGAAAAGAATCTTTCCCTTAGCATTGATCCACGACCCCTTGCTGCCTTCAGATTTCCCCTTACAAATGCAGAATTTTGCAGATATTGAGAACCTGAACAGGAGGCTATCTGAGCATGGCCTCAGTTTGAAGTGCCTTCTTACTTTTTGTCGCTTTTTCCTAAATCATATGTCATAAAAACAGAAACATGGAAGTCAACACAGTCTTCTGAAGATAGTCAACTTTGAGTTGAATGGGATTAAGCGTTTCTCTCACACCCATTATATACAAGACCACGTGCTACATGTACACACAGTCATTTTAATTCTTCTGTATATGAACACAAAAGAAATGAGCAGATGGCAAAGAGTGCAGGAGCATTAGCAGCAATGGAGGAGGAGGAAGAGTAACAAGAGGAACAAGAGTAACAAAAAGTAACAGAACAAGAGAAGAAAATGGGGTGAGAACAGACTGTGAATTCTGGGAGAAGAGGAAGGTGAGTATGTATGGAGAAGTTTCCCAACAGGCCACTTACGTGTTTGTGTGGGGAGTATTGAGGAAAACACATTAATTCAAGGTTTAGCCTATAAATAACCAGAAAGTAATTTTCTAAGGTGCCTATGATGAAAAAAACCAAGAATCTTAAATTCAGAATAGTTGAGAACTGTTTTGTCTTGTAGATTCTTTAAAAGAATTAAAGGGAATATAAATGAGTGAGGCAAGAAATGTTTTAAATTATATTGATCATTGCCATGTTTCAAAATACTGTTTCCATAAATAGGAATGCTTTATAGTGTTTCCAAAATCACACGAGAATCCTAGCTTTCCAGTAAGTCTGTATTTCTTTTGCTTGCCGCAAAATGGAATCCGAAGGCGCAAAGTGTAAAAGCTCAAAATAGTAAAAATATGCTTGCTTACTGTAATTAATAATAACTAAACTGTTATGCAAGGCAATTTCTTAAGATGTTTTAATACATCAGATTATATTACAAGCTACTAGATCTGAGGACACTTACTTTATATAAATCTAAATGCATAAAAGATACCATCATGGTATGTTTTATCATTACTACATGAAACCTTATTCCTCGTTTGCCACTCTGAAAATAATGCAACCACACAGGAAATTCTGACCAAGGAGTGTGTTGGGCATATCCGGCAGTGTTTAGACAGCAAGGAGCTGCAGGGCACCCTGTGTGGGAGGAGGCCATGACCTGCCCAGTGCTGGTCTCTTTGTCTCCAGACAGCTCTGGAACAGATGGAAACAACCTATCATGCACCAGAACTTCAAGTTGGGGAGCACATGGTGCCTCTGCCTAAACTTATTTAAGAAAGTGTAAGTCACAAGGGGCAGGAGACATGTGAGAAGATATATGGCAAGATGTGTTTAGAGAATTGTGGGGAAAAAACAGAGTAGCACAAAGGAGACACATGGAAGGAGACATTGTGAAGGACACACCTGGAGATGTGCTTGTTGGAAAGAGCTGCTCCATGCCAGAGGAAGGATGTCTCTGAGGAGCCATGGGCAAAGCATACTGGCACAGAGACATTACCTCGGGGAATGCTGCCTGCAGGCAACCCATGCCAGAGCAGATGAAAATGCTGAAGAAGCAAGGAGCAGTGGAAAAAAACAAGAAGCAAGGAGAAACAAAAAGAAATCATTATACACCGACCCCAGCCTCCTGCACTGCCCATCACTTCACCAAAGATGTGATGTGAAAACAAAGACATTTAAGAGACTATGAAGGTGAAAGAGAGGTGTTAGACTGAAGTTGAGTCTGGGAAAGTAGAGGAAAGGTATTTTCTTAAGTATTCATTCAGTGGTTTACATCTACTTTTTTTTCTCCAAAATCTGACTCAGTAATTAAAAGTTTATGTTAATTAGCTATAACTAAATTAAGTTAAATTCCCCAAGACTGGTTTTGCCTGCAACAAGGAGTCAAGGATTTTTTGTGGGGAACACTTGATCTGCTGCTGAGAGGCACAATGTCAGAAATACTGAGAAATTCTGATCGGTTAGATGGCTCCCATACTCTCAAGTAGACCTTCCTGCCAGAATAGCAGCGTCAGCTGATTTTCTTGAACTATTCCATCTGTGTTTTTCCATCTGTACCAGCCTGCCATATGTTTCCCTTCCTGCTCACTTTGGCCTCACGTTCCACTGTGGCACTTGAACCTAGTGAACAGCATCAGAAGGTTTAAATTGCCAATATTATCAGTTGCTTAAAGTTACACCATTGCTTTTACTTACACTCTGGAGTACATTATTAATACATCAACATCAGCAATCAGTCCATTAGGTTTTACTTAGCTAATGAACAATTATTTATTATTTATCTTCTTTTATCTACTCTCTGCATCTTTATTAAAATTGCTAAGATTTTGTATGCATTCCAAGAGTTGCTTTTTTGTAGCTCTAAAAAGGCAAAGTACTGAGGCAACAAAAAAATGTTAGAGCCAAATATACATTTTAGTAATTGTCTTAGTATAAAAGCAGAATTGATTTGTCATGTTTGTTATTCCACAAGCAAGCTTACCATTTCAAATGTGACAATGATATATCCATCAACTGAAGTAATACTATGAAAATAATCATCTCCCTCTACAGACTCCCAGTTCTGAGAATATCTGTCATACCTTCCAATGCAGTAAAAATACCTCAGACATGAAAATGACAGAATTTAAATGTAAATCCAGTGAAGCAGATTTGAGTGTCTCACTCCACGGCTAGATTTAAAGTTCCCTTCTGGAACTCAAAGTTTTCCATACCTTTTTGCAGCAGTCTGTTTTCTGTTTGTACTTCCTAAACCATTGCATCAGTTTTACCCCCCAAAGAAATCACTTGTAACGCTTCTTTGTCTTCCTAGTAAAATGTACTTTTCCCTATGAAACTGAAATCTGTTGCTCGCTGAGTGTCAGCTGAACTAGACTGGAGCTAGACATCAGCCAGTCTAGCACTCACGAACACTAAGTAAAACAGGTAAGCTTATCAGCAGTCTTGTTTCTAAATGTTTGATAAAGGATGCCATTACATCATTTACCTAACACTTTTTCCTTCACTCTCTGCATTTCTCAAATTTTAAAAACGTTATTAAAAAAACGGACTTTAAAGATGAGAAAAAACTGACCAGACCCACAAAGAAGTGACATATTAACTTTATGTTTTGTGTCCCCTTTGTAAAAAAGCATTTTGTTTCGTCTGGTAATCTGTATTTCGAGCAGTAGGGGGAGTCTTTTATTCAGTGGAGCCACACTCAGTTCCATTCTTTTACTCTCAAGCTTGATATTTGGGGGATAATTGATTTAAAGGTCAAGACCAGCAAACCAAATAAGGATATCAAGCAGAATGTTTTCTCTTTCTTTTTATTCAGGAGGGATGGAGAAGTAAGATCTTTTGCCATCTAATTGTCAGTAATGTTTTCTTCCAAAAAGAAGAAAAATGTTAATCCACTCTTATCTTTCCACATCTCAGCATTGGTTTGCAAAGGCCTTGAATGTTTTCAACAAGAGGTAGTAAAGATTTGGCTGCAGAAGACAGGATTTTTTTTTTTCAGGACATGAAACAGCAAGTCTTGCAAATAATGGCTATTTCCCCCCAACTCTTTGCACTGTTGCCTCTATCTATGTACTGTTGCCATTAGTATTGAGAGAGCCATTGTTCATTGTAAGAAAATATAAAAGAACATCATTATAAGTTCAGATTTCTACAGTGGCTTTCTGGAGGGGTTTTGATCAATGCAGAAGGACTGCCTGAAAAGAGAAACATTTTCCAAGAGAATGTATTACACAGAAAGCGAATGCCCTGACACTGAAAGAAACTGGGAAAAAATCGTACCTACCAGTAGGCTAGACAAAGGGCACAGGTCGAGGCCTTTTCTTTGAAAGCACTGATTAATGTGAGGTCCTGTTACCTGCTATAATCATCGTTTTGTTCTGAGTGAAAGGTTTCCTACATTCCTAATTTGTCTTAAGGATGGTAAAAGAGAAAAAAACGTCTACCTCGGTCCAAGGGTGAGACAGTTTCATTTTGCGTTCAGTTCAAAGTGATGGATACAAAGGATGCAGGTTGTTGTACAAATGCTAACTGAGTGATTCCCTGGAAAAGCAGACCCTGTGGCTCACATCACCTAAGTATTTATCTTGATGAGAAGGGGCATTTAGATTGTTTCTTAAATAAAATGTTACGGTGGCAAAGCTAGCAAGAACTGTTAAATCCTAACCGAGAAAAATCTTCATTTACATGCACATGCGTACTCTCGCATTAAGGAGAGGCTGGATGCTTGCACAAATTAAATCTCTGATTTTTCCACTGTGAAATGTAAAACATGCTGGCAAATCCTGCTTTCTTAAAACTGGTAATCTAGGTGTATAGGGATCCTGATGCTGTTTTCACTGAAGCCCACAAGAGACATCCAGTTATTAAACTGGGACTTACACAGACACTTGGGAAGGGTGAAGGAGGGCAGCAGGGTTCAGCACCTTTCTTTAATGATGGAACAACAAAAGGGAGCCTAGGACAGACAGGCTTCTAGGCCTCAGTTAATTGCCTAAACTGATGTAGAATAAATACAGGTTAAGAGCAACAGGCAAGTAAATTACAGCAAAAGGCTCCACTAACTACAACGGTAGACACAGTAAAATCAACACTCAGATTTTGCCCATTCCAACAGCAAAAAGGAACAGTTTAGCTACTTCTAATACAAGGAGTCACTGACATTAGGGATGTGTCCTGTTTAGGGAAACTTTGGAGCTAACACTGCCCCCAACATAATGACTTTCCCCATAATCAGCAGACATTCTTCCCTAAACTTTAATTTGGTTCAGTGAAGGTGCTATGCCCCATGCCATATAACCTCTTAGTTTCTGAGGACTCTGCCCAAAAATGAGAGCCTTGTGCTTTCTATTCTGCCAGAATATTTTGTCAACCAACTAAATGCTCGAACTCAGAGACAGTGCAGAGTAATTGACTTCTGTGCTGTAGTGAAGCATGGAAATTATATTACCCACGAAGCATGTACACCATCTGCCACCTGATGTAAGCATACAACAAAACCACTAATTTTCTAAAAAGTATTTTAGTTTAACACTACAGGAAGAGGCAAGAAGAAATACCGTCTTGGATACAGATCACAGGTTGTGAGATGATTCATGCCTTAAACTGGTATTGCCAGGGCTGAAGGGGAAGTGTGAAAGTCCCTTCACAAATCCATGGGAGATGACAGTGAAAGGAAGAAATTTCCATCTCCACCATTACTTCTCCTAGCAAAAGCTATTAACATCATTATTAATTGAAAATGCACGTAACATTTTGACTTTGAACCTTTAGTAACCCAGGCAAAATTCAAGAGAGTTAGGAAACCTGAAAGAAAGAAATACAGAGTCTAGTATGTTTTGTCTCAAACTCATGTATCCTCCTTGAACAAGTGTTTGCTAGCCATTCTGCAGTTCTGATTATGAGCAGTACTGATCACACCAGAAACAAGATCTGTAATTTATAGTAGTAGTAAATACGAAAACTCCCAGAGGCCAAACCCACAATAAGCACTCCCAGTACCAAGTACAGTGCAAATTGTATACTAAATAACAATAAATAATTGTATACTAAAGACTGTTCCTCACCTTACATCTCAAGATACTGATTAAAGAAAGATTGATAACCATTTATTGATCCGATAAATCAGGTGAAGTATTGCTGATGTTTTATGCAATACTTCAACGTTCCTCTATTTCCCTTTTAAACTAAGTTATAAACTGTGGGCAGTCATTCTTGAGTATGAAGTAAGCTTTTAAGATAAACTGGGATTTTCAAAATGTTTGGCATTGCCTTATACAACTCAATACTTGGCCACCATTTGCTGCTTTGGATGTTCTCCAAAAAATTTACAACAAACAGTGACATGCAGTAACAATTAAATAACATTTGCCATTCTAAGTCCCTTAAAACATTTGAGCAAATGCCACCTGTGCCCACCTCAGGATGGATACTGTTGTAAAACTTCAGCTGCATCAGTTAAAGCCATCCAACCATGATAATATAACATTGTTTTCTTTCTCTCTCCCCTCCTCCCCTCCACGCATACACGTATGTATACACTTACACGTCTTTCTACAAGATTAAATATATATGTCTCACACATTTTGTTCAGGTATTCTGTGACCTCTGGACTTTGACGCAATCACTATAAACTTGTATGGAAGACCCCCTTATGTCATGCAGATCTCTCTAGTCATCTCAGTGAAAATTCACCCACACTCCACCAATTTACAAGACCAGAGAAAACATTTTGGTCATCCATAGCACACACTTGTTAACATTCAGCCACTACAGGCAGTACCAGGAAGCTATGCAAAAGTGCTAAATTAGCCAGTTTATATAAAATGAAGAAGCATTGAATCACCTAAGTACACCATTCTTGCTGACTATGAAATGGAGACAAATGAAAAATGAGCCCGAGGAGGTGAAACAATGATGCCTGCTCTGCACTGAGGAAGGTAGCGGTCCCCATAACAGTTACCCCACACTGACAGTAGGAGATATAGATTTTGGTTTGTCTTTTTCTGCATTTCACATTTGTGATCTCATGTCAGAATACTGCAACTCAATTACTCTTTTTAAAATTAACTAGAGGCTTAGAACAGGGCTGCAGTATGTTAGACAAATATTGCCCATGCAAGCTGACATTACTGACACACCTACAAAACATGAAACTTTATTTGATGCATCTTGTGAATTGTATCATTTTTTCGTTGATTTTAAGTTTGTGCATGAATTTTTTATTTAATCAAATACATTATTTTCTATTAAGAGCATTCTATTAATGCTACTTTAATGTAAACTAATTTAATTTATTGATTTATATTAATTCACAGTGTAGTATATCATAGGAAAACAGATATAAATCCCACGACTTACTAGGTCTGTTGTATCCTTGACTAGCCCTGATGTAAGACATTTCCTCAAGATGTGTAGACAGCTCCTGACTTTTAAGGGGAAGACACCCTTCAACAAGGCAAGATCAAGTCACAAGAATGTGACTACAGCTATCTGCAAACCTAAATGNCAATTTAATTTATTGATTTGTATTAATTCACAGTGTAGTATATCACAGGAAAACAGATATAAATCCCACGACTTACTAGGTCTGTTGTATCCTTGACTAGCCCTGATGTAAGACATTTCCTCAAGATGTGTAGACAGCTCCTGACTTTTAAGGGGAAGACACCCTTCAACAAGGCAAGATCAAGTCACAAGAATGTGACTACAGCTATCTGCAAACCTAAATGCCATTTTCTATCCTTTCATTTTCACTGAAGCTTTGAAGTAAATACGAAAGGAGCCAGAACTGAGCAAATTACCTGAGGACTGAAACATTTTTGACATAAGTCTCAAATGCAGTTCAAGTCTTTTATACTTCTTCTTCGTTGTTCTAGTTTTGTTTCATCTCAGAATGTGAGTGATGGTAGTGATGATGGAAAGATTGGACAGCTGGCCTCAGTTCCCCATGTTGGATTCAGACAGAAACACTGTGAGATGCTCTCTTTCAGGAGCCTCAGAGCCTGTGCAGCAGAAACATTTAACTATTTCTTGCTGAAGGAATTGTGCAACAGGAAGGATCCATTTCATATCCACTACTTCAGCAGGTCCTGTATGCTAAAAGATTTCCCCTCTAAGTGGAAAGGCTGTAATTTCAAACCCATTTGCAACTAATGTGCTGAATTTGCTGTGCCAGCATGAAAAATTTTCAAATCGCCTTACTGCTATAAGGCCCAGTAAGAAGTTGCTGAGCAATCCCTACTTTGATCCATCCACCAAACATGGCAAGAAAATGTACGAGTTTTTAAATATAACCAAGTCTAGATGATGAAATCAGCATGAAATCTGACTCAGAAGTCAAGGCAATTACTTATTCCAAGCATCATCTTCTAGAAGACAGTTTTTATCTAATTCTGTCCATCTCTACCCAAATGATAGTTGCTCCTATTAAACTACTTTACCAGTCTGTGTTTTGATTCAATTACCATCCACCATGTGTCCCAAGAGGTAGAATAAGGGATTCATCACGATGTGAAGTGATGGAATCAAGACTGGACTCTTGTATTTTCTGCCTCAGTACCTTTAAAATAAGTAGGGAAAGATAATTGGTGTAAGAAGCCAATTTATATTTCCCATTATCAATAGGTCAGTTCCCAGGCAGGTAACTGTAGGCAAGTCTGGCTTCCTCTGTGCTACTTACAGCTTGGAGAAAGTAAGAGAGTCTATCCATGCTCTTGCTGTCATAGGCAAAATAGGGGAAATGCACAAGTTTTGGAGCATGCAGGCTTCTAAGGGATGGCTTGTACGCTGAAAATTTTTCATAAAGCCTTGACTCATATACTTAAATCATCACGGCTTTAAAGAGGTTTTTTGTATCATCTATAAAATGTTAGCAAATGTGCAACATTTGAGGGATAGGAGAGTGATTCTACAACACTTACTTTTACATTATATATCCTTCTGGATTAGTAAGATATAATTATTAAATGCAGTATTGGATGCCATGCTAGACATAGCAAGAATGGGGCTGTTCTACAAGGTAAGGTCACCGGGGTGACCCCAGAAGAAAGCAGAGAAAGTGTCCTCACTCACAGGGCACAGCCCCAGGACCTGAGCAGGGCAGTGGTGGTGATCTTCAAATACCCTACAAGTCAGTTCTGAAGTTAGCCCAGAAAACACAGTCAGGACCAGCAGGGACAGGACAAGACACAGGTCTGCCCACAGCTCTGCTCATGCAAAGGCTGAGGCACAAGTTCAGCTGGAGCCCCAGGCCCATGGGTCCACAGGTCCAGGTTGGGGCTGGGTAGTGCAATTAAGGGCTGCTCCCCAAAAACATCAAGGATGCCAATCAGAGCACTGTCTGCACTAATACTTCATAGAAGGCAAAAAAGTTTCACAGGTGGAAATCAAACACTGATAGGTGGCAGACATCTTAAGTTTACTTCAAAAGGAAACAGCAAAATGTCATGAGACTGACAAAGGAAAAAAAAAAAGGACTCTGGGACTGTCAAATCACCACACAGAGAGACCATACACGTACTCTCCAGTGCAGTCTCCCCCTCCTTTTCTCTTTCAAATAATACTGGATGATAAGAACTCTCAAAAAAATACATCAGCTATAATTTATTATGATTCAGATAGAAATGTTAGTAAGTCATTGTGACTTCTTTTTCTTCTGCCTCCCTTTTTTAGTGTGGCTTCTGAAGCCAAAAGGGCAGGTGCATTGTATTGAGCCTCACAGCATGTTAGCAAACAAGATTCAGAGCATGTGAACAGATACTGCAAGTCAGCACTGACAGAAAGAAACTTAAAAGGAAACAGGATAAAAATCGTAACTACTCACAGAGGCCTCCTGCACAATTGGCATCTAAGAGCCAGACTCACACAGTTTGATACAGTGAAGAATGCAACCTGAATTTTTTCATTTCTCTGTGATGCAAACACCTGACACGGCAGGCTTTCTGAGATTGTGATCAGCTCTTTTCCTCTAGCAGAGTATTAATTGTACTTCAAAAAAGGTGTGACTTTTTTTAAAAATATATGTAGACAATAGAATACTTACACTCTATTGACAAAACATCAGTAACTCCATGTGAGAGTTACTCCACGTATGTTCAACCTCTTCTTATTTATTATGAAATGCCACCACATCTGTGAGTTTCTAGAAACCTTTATACTAGCAACAGTACAAAAGTAGATTAATTAAAAAAAATAAAATATAAGCCTTGCTCCAAGAAATGTATCGTCTCTGTAGGAGAGTAGGGACAATGACTGACAGCAGATGGGTAACGTGCCAGATTAGAGGACTTCATTGCCCCAGGAACTGAGAGATTTTTATCATTTGAAGAATCAGACTAGAGGACATATCAAGGCAGGAGAAGTTACGTACTGCGCATACTGGATCCCCTGTGACATCTGACTCATATTATGGGATCTCACTTGAATTCTATTTCACTAGTTCAAATCACAACTTTAGTTACATGATAATCTCTTCCTAGTCTGTCATTTCTAACTGGTGTTTTCATTGCAAAATATCAAAGCAGACTGATCTATTGGTTTTTACTTTCATTTGTAGCTATATAAAATGTCAGAGATCTTTACTGAATTAAGCTTAGTTTACCTGAAATACCTGAAGCATACACAAGTTAAATAATTTCCTGAGTGGACATTAGAAACCAGATTTGCTAGATTTTGGTCCTGGGCTTTCAGTTCAAAAGCGGCAACTCTGGACAGGCAGGGTTTGGAAAAATGAATAGGGCAAATAATGCAAGGTGTCTTGGAGTTTGGACTGAGAACACTGTTTAGGAGATGATATTGGATGCTATTTTCTCCATAGTGGTCATGAAGAACCATGGCCAGATACCACACTTTATTTACTTACTTGTACACAAAAGAAGGCCTTCAGATTATAATATTTCATATTTCTTGTAGCAAACAGAGAAATGTTGTGTCATATCTTCAAGATAAGTATGGATGCCTCAATTTCCCGGATATTGTGTCTCCCGTTTGTGGTTAAATTCTCAGTGTAAGAGAAAAGGCAACAGAATCATATCGGATCCAATTGACAAGAGAAAAATAGACTTTCAAAAATTGCATGAAAAACAATCATACAAAAAGGTTTTCCAGATACGTGGGTGTCTCAGCTGCTGGGTGCTGATTTTTATAAATAAGTTCCCCCTCAAATCCAGGTAAGTAGAATCTGTTTACAAGAAGCCATACAAGACAGAGGAAAAAGAAAAGGAAAGAAAAGAAAGGACAGAGACTCAATGGTACCACGTTGCGGGAAGCAGAAATGCTTTGTTGATTTCAGAAAGGCAGGTGGCCAGGTGGTACAGATGTTCAGACTAAGATTTGGCTAAGTTTCCATTTTTAAACTCAAAAACTTTGTTTCATCATTAGATGCCTGGTACACAATGGCTTGTTTTAGAGAGGCACACAAGGAGCAGAACAGAATGGGTAGTGATTCCCAGACAAGTGCTTTTTGTCACTGTTCAGGATGGAGGGCAAATAAATAACTTAAAATTGTAGAAACACAGATCTCTCTTTCCTTCCCCTCCTTCATTGGCTCTGCACCTTCCTGCAGATGCAAACACACCTACCAGAGAGCAGAAATGACCAGTAACAACTGATCCCTCACGGCTTTGCCACATGTCCTCTGTCTCACTGCCTAGACCCAGAAGAAAGTCACTCAAAGACCACAACCCAGGCTCAAAGACAGAAGAAGAAACAAAATACTGTTATCTACATGCTGCAACAACTTAGGGTACACACTTAAGACTTTCATAAGGAGCCAAAAATAGATGGTAAACATTTTTGTAGGAGTTCCTTTCCAACTGGTCTATGAAATAAAGCAGTTTACTTATGCTATGAATTCTAGCTGAGATTTGATTTGTTGAATCGGCAGCACAGTAGGTTCACTAATGCCTGGCAAGCCACTTACCATTTAGTCTACTTAGAGAGCAGATACAGGAAAGTATATGTTTATCATGCAGCTTCAAAACATTTCTCTATATTGAGTGGTCTTAAATTTTTATGTATAAAAATAGTAAGTTTTAAGTTTGAATGCATCTTTGAAGAGATTGTATGTGGAAAACAAAAGGATTAATGAAGGATTTTATAATTGATCTTATGAATTGTGGATCTTTCCAGACAACTGTAACTGCTCTTAGTCCACAGATATTTTGTGCGGAATAAAAGGTTTAAGTTAGAGACAATCTATTCTTAAAGGTTTGTATCAATAGACAGCACTCTAATATAAAACACAGATAATATTCAATCAATTTTTTAATGCCACATACACACTGAAAATAGCTATGTTAGCAGTCATCTTGGGCAGATTTACATTTCTACCAGTTTTCACATCTAGTTTTTTCCAACTAACATTTTAGTGGAGATTAAATCACTGACAACTCTGTCCTTTCACTTCTAATTCAAACTTACCTGGCAATAAACTCAATCTCTTAGCTTCTTTTTTCTTACTTCATTATTGCACACAAGTCTACTCCCCGTTCCTCATGCCCTCAAGCATCAAGTCATCTTAGCCGCCTGCTTTTGCTGACTTGATTTCACTTCGTAACTTTATTTTCTGCCATATCAGGTTATTCCTATCATTCACTGCTGCTTATTGTGATACAATGTCTAGTAACAAAAAGTTTAACTGAAACAGATTGCGAAATATATAATGCTATATTCCTGAGCTAATGCAATTTTTTAATTATGTGTTATTACCAGAGTCTTTACTGATGGGTTGCAGTAGAGACTACAGCAAACACAGGTAGGTCTTTATTCACTCGTGAACAACTCCTAGCACTTCCTATGGAAGTTGTACTATATAAATCATAGATTTGCATTTTATCAGCTAAGGCTCGTATGTCCAATGCTTTCCATTCCACATACTGTCAAGTGTTCAGCAGGTGCTGAAGATGGCCAAAATGGCCAATCATAACTGCTAATACAGACAAAAAAAAAAAGCAGACTATTTGTTGTGTCCAGTGAGAATAGGGTTTTTCTTTTTCCAAATTCTCAGTGCATTCTTTTTTTTCTTGACATGCCATAACACTTCTGTTTGTGTAGTCTGGCCAACCATTAAAGCTAAAATGCTGAAGTTGGTGGCATAATAAAGTTGAATAATTGCAGCGTATACTCTTTTTCTAAGTTACTTGAAAGATGGCGGTTGTAAAACAGATTTACTTCTGGTAAATGATATATTTTAAAGGATGTGCCATGGAACAGATGGGTCTGGCTGGCACAAAGTTACAGTAAGTGGCAGTGTATGGTAATTACTGAAACAGAAGCAACTCAAAACAGTCAGTTCAATTAACCAAGGCCCTGTTAAACTTTTTCAGGCTCAAATTAGTATTGCTGGCATTTGTAGCTAAATGTCAGATCTGCTATTACTTGTCATGCCCTTGAAAGTAAACCTGCATCAATGGCCAAAGCTCTGAATATGAATTTAAACATTCAAGGTTTTGCTCAATTAGTAGCTCTAACTTAAAAATAAGCAAAGGGCCTCCAAGTTCTTTCTCGACTTAAGTGAGTTCAACCTACAAGTTCCTTGTAAACTGACTCTACATGTCTGAGAATTAAAACACAGGATGGGCAATCATCTTTATTTTAATGGATATCCTTTACTTGAAACCTGATTTTACTGAATAAAAATTTATTTAAAATAGATTAGTGTATTTATCAAGCAAAGTCATGTAAATACTTTTGCTATTACTTCCTGTTCAGCTTTTGGCGGTCTCCTTTCAATCTGTGACCAAAAGCTGTGGAGTGTCCTCTGTGATGCCCATGGGCGCATGTTCCTGCTGCTCCTGTCCTTGTGACAGTACATAGCAATCAGGCAATATGTGTCAGGCATCTCACTGATTCATCTGAAAATTAACCTTGCAATAGGTTTCAGACACCCTCTAACTGCAAGTAGAAGGTAACGGGCATGGGCACCTTAAAGCAGGGACAACAGTAGGGCAATTCATTTCAACGGCATCCTGAAATGTGCCAGCTGAAGCCATATGTCAAGATACAAATGTACGTGTAGGATTTTGACACCAAGATTAAGTTAACCTTAAGTGTTGACCTCCAAAATCAAGTTACATCCTATCCTTTTACATCCATGTCCTATTGCTTATTGAAACATATTTAGTAACCACAATTAAAATCTTACTTGGATTATAGCTATTAAAAATTAAAAAGGGATTTGCTTAAAAGTGCAATCTGAATTGTTTGTTTCAAAAAAGACTCACAAATTTTTATGCTTATATTTGAAATACAGAGAAACAAATAAAGAAATTATCAGGCATCTAAAGATTCTGAAAGAAAAAATCCAGTTGACTTCATCATCCTAGTTTTGTCAGGATTTCAGCTATACAACCATACAGATTATATTTATATTATATTTATATAATATATTCTATTTCTTGCACTATCCTATTTCATGACAACTGACCTAATTCTCCTGCCCTTAATGCATGCTGTCATTGCTGATAGCTTTACATACATATGGAACAGGTAGATCATCTACTAACCTCTTCCTTTTGCTTTCACATTTAAGGTGAGGTACTAGCTTTTGTCCTCCATGAAACACCGCAACTCAGCACTTAGACTACTCTTAACGCTTGAATTCCCTTCGAAGGCAGGGGAATTATTGTTTGTTAGGTTTGGCAGGTGAAAAAGCCGAAGTCTCTGATTCTCTGATGCATTCGTCTTGCTACATAGGGTATAGCAGTTATCTATATTGCTACGATAGTATCTTGGATTCCTTGGTCAGTAAACAGCACAACATAACAGGCACAAGATTCAAAGGTTCAATTTTTCAATAGGAGATTCTAGTCCAAGAAATTCTAGTTAAATTCACAAGTGTCAGCATTATTCAGGATTTTTTAGCATTATCACTCCTTTTGCTTCAGTACAAATGATAACAAAGTCCAGGACAAGAAAAAAATATGGCCCAGAAAGCAGCTGCTATATGTGCAAACAGAACAAGAATGTCCAAAACTCAAAATCGTCTGAGAGAAATCTTTTTCTCTGATGTCATACTCTCTGAAAGTATATAAATACCATTAAAAATATAGTAAGGCAGATAGAAATTGTATTTATTACATCATAGAAGAGCTGTTTATCACCATAGCACTCCATAATGGGAAACAAGAGCACCAGCATAATTTAACTGCAGGGGAGTATAATTTTGGCACCACACTTGAGGAATTCTGACTCAGTCGAGGAATAATGCACATTTACCCATTGACTGAATAAATATTCTCATCTCAGAATAATTCCAAATAGAACCTGGAAAGTATGTCTGTTTTAAAAGTTTTAGCTGCATTTCTGAATAAAAATAAGAAGCAAAAACTTTGGAACTGTGCTAAAATGAAGAGTCATACTATGATGAGTATTGCATTATATTACAGGGTGAGCGTTACATTGACTACGGAATTTCTTCTCTCTAAAGCAAAATTAATTTAACTCTAGCTTCAAATACAGAAAAGGAGCCTCATACATCTTAGATCTGAAGCACAAATATTGAAACACAGAGTTCCTTTCAGTGACTTGTGTTGCCATACCTACATTAAATTTCATTTCGGGACTTGCCAACAGAAGAAGTATTACCTCTTTCTCCCTCAGGTGTTTTGCAGTAGTTCTTTAAAACAGAAGCATATCCATCTGTAATTTATTAGTTCTACTGACATGATGGGGAAATCTGAAAATGGATAAGTATGTATCAGGCTGAAGGAAAGAGCTTTTATTTATAGCTTTCTAATAATTCCTCCATGCGAGTGGTAGCACCCATTGGTTCTGGTTTACTGAATACTACCCCAAGGAATCCCTGCAAACAAAATAAATTCTAGGAAAGACATCTGCTGTAAAATCTGCTTACCATTAATTTCCCTGTTGATAATTTTTTTTGCATTCTTATGTTCAGATGCATACAAGTGTATCTGATAAGGTACAAATTTTGATTTTCAAATATTGTATATAGTAGGCTAATTGTAAAATAAGTTGTACAAGTACAGGAAAAGCTATTGCAGAAGTCTGATTTAGAGAACTGAAGCTTCAAATGAATGTCTATATGCAGATAGAGAAATTAAAACACAGAAAATTCACTGGAAAGAGAATGTACTCAGTTTTGATCAATTCCAAAGAGTATGATAATTTAAAAGTTCAGAAAAGACAGAAAAAATATGAATGCAAGCAGATAAATAATTTAATAATATAATACAGTATAATAGCAGCATTCTGGCACAAAAACATTCCAAAAACAGGAAGATTACTTTAGAAGAGTTGGATTTGGACATGAATTAGTAGAAGAAAATTCAAGAAATTAGACTAGACTAGAAAATAAATCACATTAGGAAAGTTGGAAGCTAAGGCCCACAAAGCAAACATTTTGCAATTCTGCACCCACAAAATCTGCCTCCAATAGCAAAAAATATAATATAAATATAAATAAATATATATATCAAAAAATATAATAACCATGAGCATGGTGAAGACAGATGCACATTCACTGGAGTCTGCAAAGAGTATGAAAACAAAAATTGTAAAGGTGTGAATTGCTCCATTCATCTAATATGATAACTCTGACCCCTATCAGTAGTAACCTAATGATGCCATCCTGAAACTGATACTTTATATAAAGCTCAATATCATTAACTCTCTGAATACAAAAACTGAATACAAAAATACAAAACTACTAACTGAATACAAAAACTCCTATTATTTTAACAGAATTATGTGTTTAATTAGCTTACTTTAAAATCCTAAAAATCACTCATGGGGTTTTTTTCCCAAGCATTTGAAGCCTTATAACTATTAGAATTATTTTTTTGTCAAATAAAATTATTTTAATACTTGATGATTTAGAATGAGGGGCACAAGGTAAAATAAACAGAAATCAAACTAAGTAGCATAGGACTACTCCAAAAATGGTGTTTTTCATATTTCATTTTAAAAATCTCCATTTTCCCCTATTTTTTCTGAAAGTGATGTAAAATGTCCAGATTTGTTAAGTATATAGTCACAGTTAAATCCATGGACCTAATCATAGAACTAAATCCTTTCACAAAGATATGTTTTCCTTTTCTTAAAACTCACCAATGTTAACTCTGCAACACTGACATCAATACTAACTTCTGTTCTTTGCCTTACAAGGTATAAGCCTGAAAAAAATGCTGTAGAAATGAGCATGAGACTAATGGTGCTGTTGGGCTTCATCGCAGCCAGTGAATAGTACTGCAAAAAAATGTAAGTTTTCTGTAAAGTTCCAACGTTAAATCTTGGAGAGGATTATTTTGTCTTTAAGTATGTTGCAACAAATTGGCATTTTGTTCATTTAACTGTAAATTCAACATTGCAGCAAACTACTAACAGCTAAGGAGGGATTGAACATACCTAATAGGTTCATTAAATTTGAAGTGTTGGGACTTGTTATTTCAAAGAATCAACAAAAGCAAGGTTCTGAGAAGGAAACTTTGCCAGTAACTGGCCAAAAAACATTACCTGGCATGACAGGAAATCAGCACGTGGCAACAAGCCAACTTCTAAAGCTTTCATCAGCTGTTTTAATCACCAAAGATTATTATTCCAACTTTAAGAAGCTTATGTGATTTATCTTCATGGGTTTGACAAAAGAAAGTCAGCAGTCATTTTGAGAGAGGCACTACTGTTGTGCTCTGTGATATTTTAGACTGTCAGGAAGTAGTACAATGTACATGATATACTCTGTGTAATCCTTACATTCCTGATTGTATAAGCCACAACAGAAAAGCTCTATGTGATGATGACCACCTACTTAAGTGTGAAATTGAACATAATGCAGGATCAGTGTTCCTTTTTTCTTTCCTCCATAATGTAATTACATGTTATGGAAATGCAGAAGAATCTATGACTGAAAGAAAAAGATTAATTCTTCCTCTTAGAAAGGTTACAAGAAAGTCATACTTTCTCAGTAAACCATTTATTTTGAAAGGGTTAACATAAAGAAGTAATTTTTTAAGAAGCTTGTAACATAGAAATAATTTATGGACTTTTGCTATGAAATACATTAGATTATGTGAAATACATTTACCATGACAGAGACAACATGTCAACCACAGAACAGATACTGCATATCTGAAAGTACAGGATGATCACAATTCCCTAAGGAACTGGCTCCAACCCTGCCCTGACAGGCACTCCTTCTTCCTTCCCCAGGGTTCCCGGAGGGATGAGACAGCCTTCTGAGATAGAAAGGCTCCTCCTTGCCCCAGTGAAGTGGTACTAACCACAGTAATAAAGCCACTCACTCACAGGATGTGGCAGTAGCCTTCACTTGCTATCACTTCTATGTTCAAGGCAAGCAGTGATCTCCCTAGTCTCTTAGATAATAAATTCCTCGGGATACTAGATTTTCCATACTATACATTCTACAAAGTTAAAAGCAAGCGAAGAGGAAGTACCCCACTTAAAGCCTAGTCTCCTTATCACATTCGTACCCCTACAATATTACATTTTGATAGCACTGAACTTCATGAAAAAAAACTGCATTGACTTCATGGCAGTCAAGAATTTTCCCTGGAAGATCTCTTTGGGATTCTCTTTCTGAGCTATTAAATCCATTAACCGCCAGCAATTTAGAGGATGAACTTGTCCAAATTCATAAGCAAACAATCCTACTGATTTAAGAGTGTAGCCTGATAGAGGTTTTAGAGAAACGCTCTGATCTTGAATAGGACCATTTCAAGGCTTCAGTTTTGGAAAGATTTTTGGGATCCTTGGCAAGATAGTCTGTAACAATGCTAAATATTAGAACAAAAATAATTCTGAGTGGTTTTCTAAATGATAGAATATTACCATCTGATATCTGGTTTGGCTTAAAAATTGGAGTCATTGGATTCACATTCAACCTGACCCAAGATCTTAAAGGAAGCAGAGAGTGGATAAAATAAGCACTTTTATTCAAGAATGTCTCGCCCTTCCATATTAACCACCCTTCTGTCAAAAGCTTACTTACTATTATATCTAGTTAAAGACCAAGAATGGTCTTTGACTTTCTTCATGAAAATGTCCACCACCTACACCATTTATGAAGTAGGCAATTGTCAAGAAGATGTTTCTCATGCTATTCACTTACTATTAATAGATGTAGGGGCAGACATTTTCAATGCCTTTTGACACTCTCCCAAGAGATATTTAGGTTACAAACATAGATCACAAAAGAAGTACTAATGAGTTTCTCGGCCTTTTTCTCCCTCCACATGAAACATTACTGGTAAGCAGCGATAGCAGATTTAAAGCTGCATTAATAACTAGTGGAATTAGGGAATTGCTGGAAATAGGTAAAAATGCCTTACTTTCTTCAGACTCCTTCTTCCATGAAGTATTGCAATTGTCTCATAGGTATTTTCTAGTATCTTTTTTCATAAAGAAATTACCAGTTTCGCACAAACAGAAAAAAGTTCCCAGTTACAGACCAGTTCTACAAAACCTGAATTTTTATGGAAGTACCTTCTTCTCTCTCTCACTAGATCACAATTGTATTTCTTGTTTGGGTCTACAGACAGAAGACACTGATAATTTTATGCTCAGGACAGGATTTACAACTTCTAATGAGACTGTTTGTGAACTAACAAAGAAAGGTTAAAGTCTGAAGAAGCACCGTACCACAGAGTAAAGTTGCTACGGAAACACGTCTAGAAGAAAGTCTTGTGGTCTTTCCACCAGCTTTCACTCCTTCCCCCATTTTGATAGAATGCGTTTTGATAAGTGTAAGGAACGAAAATCATAGATACAACTTTCAACATCCTTCCTACAGGCCTACCAATAAAAGACAGACTTTAGAAGTAACTTCCCTTAAGGTCCAGGCTTACCAGCAATGGGAAGACACCATCCTCCTTCACAGCCCAGAAAACAGACAACTTTTGCACCATGCCCTGCCAGATCAAAGAGCCAAATGAACGTCAGAGCAAGAGGACCGCACACAAAGAGCAGCCTGTCAACACCTCGTGCTTTTTAAGCTGAAGTGTCTGCAGATAAAACTCGCCTGTCACTCATAACTGAGGAAACAGCACACAGTAAAAATTAAAAAAAAAATTCACATCAGACCATTGAGACTCAGGCTGTTTAAGAGAGTAACAGCAGGAACAGGAACAGTTTAACTAGGACTACACGATAGTCAGAGAACTATCTGCAGTTTGGACTGGATTTTTACTCCCTCTCTCTCCCTCTTTAACAGTCTCTTCTTTTCAACTTCACTCCAATCTTTCCACCTTCTCTCGCCCTACGCTATCTCCTTCCATTTCACATTCATTTTTTCCCATTTATTTTACTTCATTACAACTCTCCACTAAAAAAAATTGGGATGCCAAGCTGATGTTCCCTACTTTTGTACTGTTCCTTCTGTTCATCCATTATCACTCTTTCTACCTCAGTCTTAAACTGTGGAAATCTTAACAATCTACTTTACAATTTCCTTGAAATTGAGATTGCCTTTACTATTTAACAATTATCAAGTGCCTGCCAGAAAAGGTATAAAAGTAATACTAGAAAAGTCATAATTAAGAACAGGATTTACAAATAAGAACAAGCATTATCTTTAATAATTACAAAATTCCCAGTTGAGCCCATATGCGACAAAACATCAAGCAAACAGAAATGCTAAAATAATGGCCTCAAAAATTCATTATTATAGGGACCAAAGTATTTTGAGATGCTTCAGTTTCACAGGTAATACAAAGGCCTGGTAGCACACAGCGTATATGTTATGATCTGTGGGAGGCATCTGGAAGTGCAGATGGCCTGTTCCTGACTGCCATTGTTGCTGTGGCTTTTTTGGCCATTTCTGGGTGATAATGTTGTGAATTCTGTACATACCATCATTCAGATGGACTATAATATTATACACATTGTAATTCAAGGATATTTCCCACAGGCAGCAGAGACAGATAAGATTCAAATGTAAATTAACATACATAAAATATAAATATTCAGAATTACTGTATGATAAAATCATTGCTAAATTTAAAAAATCATAATTCAAGTTCTCCAGTACCTAGAGTTCTTTGCATAACATCAATGGGACATTTTATGATTATTACAATTTTTTTTGCATTCAAATATGTACTAGATCTCTCACCAGGGGGGAAAAAAATTAATTAATGACAGTATCTACTCTAAGGAATTGACAACATTGGACTGTTGTAACTTAGAAGAAATTATGAAGCACAAAGGATTCCTGAGGGAAACTGTAAGAGAATCACACACAGTAAATATCATCATCATTGTTCCATCTGAAATTATAGCACAGTGAGGGTAGGTGGGAACAACATGGATTCAGATGTTTGCATTTAAAAACAACTACTGCAATTCGCGTAAATTCAGTTTGTACAGATTTGCTTTTGCTTGCCTGCCTTTGAGGCTGTTGAAATACTCTACTTCTTCACCTCTGTCCATTCCCACCTCTGGTTTAATCCCCTTTCATAAGGTGTTACAACACTGCTCGTACACTAGAAGCCCAGCTCCATGATGACAGCTGCAAAACTCATCGCTCTTCCATGTTCCACCTGTTTTATACACACTAAAAGAACTTTGTAACAACTGCAGTCTAAAGTGAAAATAAAAATGTGCCCACACCAACACACAGGAACTGAGAAGGTGAGTGTGATAGTTCATACCATTTCATCAACTTCTTTTTTCTAATTGCTTGGCAAGAATATTGTGAGTATTATAGCCACCTATCACAGAATCTCTATATATACACCTTAGAAAACACGAACAAAGGAATGCAAATTTGTGAATCCTATTTCTAAATCTCTTTGCTTTTAGCCAGCAAAAGAAAAAGCTTTTAATGAGGAGGCACATCCTATTCCTAGTTAAATCTGTGTAAATCTAGCATAAAACCACTGCCTTAACAGAAATTGTTCAGAATTTACAGAATCTGTCATAGTCAGTTGTTAGGCATTTTCCTTAGAAACCTTCCTCCAGGTTGAAACTTGAGCTTCAAATTCAAATCAAAAAACTCCTGGAAAAAAATTATATAACTGAGCAGGAAGAGACCTCAGTACTTTTTACACAATCATTATAGTTATCATAAAGTTTGCATGACTCACGGACATAGGAAGAGCAAAACCATGGCAAACCTGCCTACATCTGTGGTGAATGGCAGGTGCAGAAGTCAGGCCCCTGCCTTTGAACTCTCCTAGTATTGCAATTTAGCGCCAAGTTGTCATTCACCATCCCTTTATGTCACCTCTTCCACTACAACTCTCAGGAAGCCTAAAGTACAGTTACAATCTAATCATATGTTTCTGACCAGCTCTTCCATTTAACATGAAAGCTTAAATGTAAACTTTAGTCAATTACTAACATTTACCCTAAGTGTAACTTCTAATTATATAAGGTCTAGAACTAAGGAATTAAAATGTGCTAACATGCTGTTAATATCTTTTGTTTAATAGAATTTACTTGAGATAGTTCGAGGTGAAAAAGCACAAAATCACATACAAAGAGAATTATCATTTATGGGTTTCTTATATTAAAACTTGAAAAGTTTTCTCATATATATCAGTGTATGACACATTGTTTTCTCTACTTTCACATCTGATCTCTCACAACCATAATCATCTAGGATTACCATTAAACATGTACATGTTTTTAAAGGAGGCTAATCTTACTTCAGTTTGAAGTAGATATGGTTAGACATTAAAGTCTGCATGAATAGGCCATTTCCTATTAGGACTCATGCAAGTTACCTGTCCTCTGAGGCTCTGATTTTGCAGCTGTCATCTTTCCCAGCATTTGGGCAATGAAGGAATCTTTTGTTCTACTGAAAAGTGGTGCATTGTTCCCTGCTCAGGTGCCCAGAACAAAACGTATAAGGCAATACAATGAGCTTCTCTCCAGGCCAGCTTAAGAGGTTTTTTTTTTCTTTATGGAAGACTTTTCACTGAATGAAACTTCCCTTGTGCAAACTAAGAAAAATTGCAACTTTGTATTTAAGATCTTGAGATAGGTGACAAAGATTTCAAAATATTTTTAAGTGGCATTAAGTGCCTAAGTCAAATCTAATCTCTTTACAAACATAGTTACAACAGTAAATAGAATTGTTTTATTTTGCTTGAGCTATCCCCACACTTTGTTTATTTCAACAACAATATCCGGGTTGTTTGCAGACATTCCAAAACACTATTCAGCTGCTTTTATTTATTCTGGTTGCTAATGAGAAATCCTCAGCATGTGAGTTTTCCTTGGCTTGATCTCCTTGAATTGCTAGAGGAAAGCTCTTCAGAATTATTTTTGCCTATTTCATGTACTTTTTTAATCCATCCCATTACAGAAAGGGGCTGCCTCATCACCTCTAACTCACATTAAGTTCATAAAAACAAAGAGAATTACAAATGCCAATAGATTGGCTGTGGAAGAAATTCCCTGTGAAACACATTGTCTGATGATTTTATTTATATTCTCAGATATATATTCAATCTCTACAAGAGGATTTCACAAGTTAGGCAGAACCCTCTAGAAAGAGACAGAGATTTCTCTACTCTGAGGAACAACTTTCTTCATTCTCAAGGCAGAGAAAAAGTCAAAGCACAGGTGTAGCAAGTGAATAAATGGGAGTTAGATCAAGGAGGCAAGAACCTTTAAGTCATGCAAAAGCTGACAGTGAGCCTGCGTTAGCATTTTTCTTTGGATTGGGAATGCATTTTTGATACAAATCTCCTAATACTCCTCAGTTAACATGCTTGATTTGCACTACACAGTTGTCTCGGACCGCACGAAATGCATCTCTAGATGAAACTAAACCAGGAAATGTGCATCTTGTTAATGCCAACATAAACCTGGGCAGAGTGTTCCACCCACTTATTGGGTGAGTAGGACCAGGGGAGCAGACTAGAGCTAGTTTGAAATAAAACCTCCAAAACATGCAAAGCATGGGCTCTGTGTCCTCCAAATCGATTGTTTTTCTCCAGATCTATTTATATTCTGCTTCACTGCTTGTCAATATACACACTGTGTGAGAGAAGCAGACAACAAATAGGCCTCACTAGATAAAGGGTACTTGCTGGGCAGCAAATGTTGCACAGCATTGATGAAACTGAAAAGGCCATCAAACTGGCTGAAGCAAAAACTTATCACCTGTCAAAAATACAGTTATCAGGAGGAAAGTTAAGGATAAGCTACCTTTATTTCTATTCTATCTGGCTCTCTCCTGCTGAAACAATCAGCTATTCTTGTTCTCGTTTTAATAAAAACTGGCTCTTCTAAAGAAACCTCAGACGCATTTAAAATCAGGAACTCACTATAAAGCAAAGATCTATGCACACTCACCTCAAAGTCCTGCCTGACCATGGGTCTCATTGCACAAGCATCACTATGGGGTTGCTGTGCCAGTCTGAAACATAGCTCTCAAAAGTCTAGGGACAGCCTCCGTGGTGAGGGAACACAAAGCACACGAATGAGAGGTACACCCAGTGCAAAGCACTGCAGATGTTCTGGAAGTGTTCAGGCCAATACCGTTTTGCCAGAAGACACATGAGCTAGGAACAGCTCATTGTATGAAAGTGGCATAAAGTTCTTTATCTCATTTACAACCTACTGAGTTCCACCCATGCAGGTGTGTGTTCTCTGAATTAAAGGGCATAGCATGCAAAAGCACTTGTGATATAAGTTCTGGTTAAATATAAGCTATCAATTGAGCTCCTAAATAGGGTGAAATAAATCATGTTTAGTGAATATATTCTTAATACAATATTAAGCTCTCTCTTTATCAGCAGAATATGGTGAGATGTTGCTAAAGGTTATTACATACATTTCTTAGCTGTAGGCTGATCCTAAGGTCCTGCTCCTCACTGCTTTGCCCATTTTGTACCAGAAGATGGTACAATGCATGGTGTGTAAAGCTATCAGTTCAGAACAGAAGCATACTCATCTTCACATCAGTCACACGAAAAACAGAAGGGTAGATACAGGTCATTAGGTAATTAAGCCCAGAGCTTACTGCTAGCAGCATTTAATATTTGATATATGTTCATTCTGATGAGCTAGAGAGGTTATAAAATGCATTTATTATGAATGTATCTTTGAAAGATGCTTTCTGTATTTATAATTAACTTCATTTACCAGCAAATACAGACACAACTTCTAAAACTTCCACAGTTCTGTGAAGCAATAAATGGTTCTTGCACCTGCTATATGATAAAAATGCTTAGAAATGCAGTAGTGACTCAAACCCTGCTAGGGAGTCCTCTGTGCTACATTCCAATAACATACAGTCTCAGTGAAGAACCTTGCTGTGTTACCCTACTGTTACCATCTAGTTGCAGGTAGCAGGTTTTTGCTTGCAGGATATCTTTTTCCATCCTCTTCCTGTCCTTTTTCCAAAAACTGATTGCCCATGCAAATTACAGCATATTTTTCCTCCTTGGCTGCTCCTGTTTTGCCCCAGCTTGCAAATTGCTTATTATTAGATTTCCTTACTTTTGATGTCTGGCCTACAGGACCTCAGAAGGTTTGCTACATCAATTAGTGGATTTATCTTTTAACTCATATAATACCAACATTAACTGACCCTTTCAATTCATTCCCACATTACATATTTCCGATCGTGAATTCAGTAAGGTTTATTAAAATATCAGAAATACAGAGATGGCAAGATCAGCCACGGTTACACATGGGAATGGTAGGCGGAAGAAAAATTCTCTTCCAGCTTCACAAAAACCCAGTCATCTGTTAATCAAATTTAGAAGGAATCTTCTAGTAAGCACAGGCTTTTCTGCAATCCTACCTGATAGTGTTTCTTTTGTAATCAGCGATCCGAGTGGATGAAAGAGCTCCTAACGGAAGAAGTGCCTTTCCTCTTTGTACTTGTTATATATCTGCAAGGTGAAAAGCAGACTGGTTAGACTGTCAGCTCTGGCGTACGCTATTTGCACTACAAGTCTAGGGAATAAGATGTAGAAAGATAAATTTGTCTTCTGCTGATTAGGAGCAGCAAACTTACATCTATGCTCAAAAGACTTGAACAAATCAAGTCTGTGATGTGAGGTATGAGAGAGGCAATCTTTTTTCTTGTAATTTTGGCTGTCACGGAGTGCAGATTCAGACTAGGTGAAATTCAATCCAATGGCCACCAAAAGGAGCATCTCTGCTCCTGGTTTCTGCCTCCACTTGTGTGCTCTAGCCCATTAATTTGTGTTAATGACTGTGTGGCTTCAGGGTGTCTCGGCTCAACCGACTGATCTGATAGAAAACTAAACAACTGAAAAAAAAAAAAGATTGGTTTTCTGTCAGATCAGCAAACCAAACTAATTAATCCTATGAACATATGACTCAAAAAGATGTATTGGTATTAATACAGATAGATAGCAAATTTCATAGTTGTGCACTTTTGAAACTGCTGTGAAGAGTGAGGTGGGAACACGCAGCTAGCAATAAGGAAAAGATAGAAATGTTCTGTTTGGGAGATTAGCAGATAATAAACTGACATGGAGAATTCTTCAGGGTGTTTCTAGTGAAAAGTTACCATTACAATGAACTTATATTTTCAGTCTGCAAAGAAATGCAAACACAACATTCATTACCTTTCTATACTTGCTCAGATATTGAATTTCAGAATAAATAATAAGGGAATATAAAAAAAAAGTTTTCAAAATTTCTTGTACTTCAATCAGTGATGGTTAAAAGAAGTGCTGTTGTGATTTCCTAGGTTGCTTGTAATGTATTTGAATAAGTAAGGCACTGTTGACTGCAAAGTTTGAAAGAAAGCTCTGTTCATTCAAACCATTAATTATTCCAAGAAATTTAGTGAGTTCTCCATACACACAGAGAAGTAGCTGATGTAAAGTTCAGGAAATTACCACAGTTTATTGTTACAGAGGCTGAGGGTGGGTATCTCTATTTTTCATTAACATTTTGCGTTACTCTTGTCTTTCAACAATTGAATTCTTCAAAATAGATTCCAGGCTTTGCACTTGTAAAACAGGGACACATTTTCAAGCAAATTTTTCAGCTTTCTTTTTATCTCTTGACATGTTGAAATTGTTTTTCAGTGCTGTACATTAGTTACTTTCATTAATATTTTGTGGGGAGGATTGAGAAATTGCTTTAAATTTAACTTGCAATCAGAGAAACTACTGTTTGCATGTGTAGCCCCAAGATAGTTTAGCTCTTGTTCTGCAAAGGTTTGAATTACTAACATGTGACTAGCTTTGTTCAGGTGGACACAAAAGTCAGCTTTCAATATGAAATCAAGTACAACAGGAATGAGGTGAGATCTATATAACACATACCAAATCTGTACCTGAATTCATTCTTTTGCAAGCATCCACATAGATTTGCCACTAAATCATTGTTGAAAGACAGCTTTCCAAGGACAATTCGCTCTCTTTAAGAACACTCTCTAGCAAAAGGACCAGCATTAGGGCATGCACTAGACTAATTTTCTGATTCTAGCAACATACTTTTTAAGGTCACAGATTTCTCATAGAAATTTATTCTTGCCCACTAACTGCTGCAAGTCCTCCTAATGCTGATGCTCAGTAACCATTAGATACTGATGTCTGTACAAACATTCAGCTATTTAGCTATTTCTCTGCAGTAGTCAAATACACTGAAAAAGTTACTCCTGTGACAGCCTGGGTAACTGCAAGACACAGGTTTGTATTTCTTTTAAAAAGCAAATAGATAACAAGAAATGCAAACAGATTAAATGGATTCTCTTTATAATGCACAATATGCCGGGAATTGGGCAGCAAGTCAGCCATAAAATTTGCTCCATTACACACATCACCTAAACACATTTCCATTATGGTCTGTGATTTTTTTTCACCCCTCACACTAAAACTCAGTACAATGTGATGGAGATTTTAAGCACTCTGAAACTGTGTTTACGTTATCAGTCATTTCAATATAGTATTTATATAGTCAAAATTTAATAGCCTTACTGTTACCTCTATTCTCCATGATTTTTAAGTCACATCTTTTGTGCTTTGCAGAGTACTTCTCCTAGTAACATGCTTTTGTGATTTATCCTTATAGCCTAATATGGCATTCAATAACATTTGAAAAGATAGTTATCAAATACTTAAAGGTCAAGGCTACTTCAGAATATTAACTTCCACTAGAAAATATACATACTTTTAATATCAAAGTACATTTCTTTCAACTATTGTTTCTCTCTACTAAGGAAAAATATTTTTAAAGATACTTATTTGTATCTATTAAGAACCACAAACCCTAACTTCTATAGAAGTTAGAACATCTGTCATAGTAGGGATATAATTCTATGAATAATCCTCCTGAAGAGACAGTGACAATTTTAGCTTGCACTATTTGTCATTTTTGCCTGCGAAGTTAAAACCAGAGAAAATGGGCACATTTGAACTTGATTATGTACGCTCTGCAGGAATGCCACTTCCATTAGATTATTCTTACAACATTAGAATCTTTAAGTTATAAAAATTTTGGGAAAGATAAATATTAGTACAAGCTCAGTTTACAGAACAAAAAGGTCACATTTCAGCCCAAGGAAGAAGTAAAAATGAGAGAAAGATTGGCATCTGGCTATTTGTATTTTGACCATACTTTTTATCTTTATCTCTGATCATTCACGCTAAATTTGTAATTTGAGCCTATTTCTGGCTACACCACAGGTCAAAAGTATGTTCTAATCTCTGGCATGGCCACATGAACAACATTCTGCATTTTGCAGCCTTCAGGTGACATGCTTTCGCCTCCTGAGCTGAAAGGCTCAGGAGGATTCAGAGCTGTGTGCATCAGTAACTGTAGCTTGAACTATAGGAGAAAATCTTTGTAGGAGAAGCTGTGTTCACATAATTTAGAGAGGACACAACATACGCTGACCACTTACTTTCTTTTATTCATTTTACTAACAAACGCGGCTTTTAAATCACATGCAGTCTCCTGACTAACCATTCACCTTATTTGCTTCTTCTACTTCATGAGCAATCACTTTTCTATGAGAAGCAGCTTACAAGAAAGGGAAATACCACTGGAATGCTTATCATTTGGCTAAGCTTTAGTATTTCAGACCACCTTGTGGGCTGCCTTCCTTTGAAGAGGACTATATGTAAATCTATTGAAGATTTACAATTGTCAGTGGAAGAGTTCTGAGGTTAACAAGTTTTTCTGTAACCCTATCAACTTGTGATTTGCCTGCATTTCAAACGTTGGCAGGTAAATTTTGCGCATCTCAACAGTTTTGTGGTGCTGGGGCTTTAGCTTAAGCTATTGTATTTTCTAACTGGGTAACCATCCTTCTTTGATCTCAGTGAGGCTCTGTCAGGTGGAAGTTCTGTTAAATCCCTGAGTTTCTTTGGGCTCTGTTTGGCTTCACAATAACATCCCCAGTAACTGTGCGTACCCATCCCCTAGGTATTTATTTTTTTCAGAGAAATACCTGGAGAGTTAAAGGTCAAATGGGTGCAGGTGAAAGGTAACCAAACAGATAGCATACTTCTACTGTGTAGTTTAATACTTGCCACCAAAAACAAGTTAAGTCTTCTCACAAAATACAAAGATGCAAAAACTGCCTTCATTCATAAACACTTTTTAAAATAGTATTGCTTTTATTATTCTAGTAATAATATAAATAAATAATCTTTGCTTTAGTTTTCTAAGTTCAGGAAAGTCTACCACAGGAACCAACTAGAGTAACCCATTATACTGACTTGGGATTGTCAGCATAAGATCTTTTCCTCCATTTTTTTGTGCAATAAGTTTGCAGATGCAAGACAGAACTAAACAGTTTATTTATTAACTTTAAGATTACAGTTTACAATCTACTGTATCATTGCCATTGAAAATTAACTTTCCCTCCAAGCTGCGCAAGGCTTTCTCACTCTCTGTGGGGCTTAGTGATATTTTTACACATACTATTGCCACATGGGTAAGTATTTTCAGTTAGGTTTCTGCAGTATATTTCTCCTTACTTGTAGATCTTTGCATCCTGTTCCCTTTTGTAGTGTCAATGTGTATTAATGCTTTCTCCCTTTTCCATTAACCTTCTCCACATTTGCACAACTCATTGAACAACAATAAATAGTAATAGATTTATACAGGACAGAAAAGAGATAGCAGTCTTATCTCCGATTCATTTGAAGATGTTTCTCTTCATTTCTGCTTTCAGAAGATACGGCCACACTAGATCAAACCAGAGGAACTATCTAGTCTGCTATCCTCCCAAAAAGTGACCAGTAACAGCTGCTTAACAAGAATATAAAAAAGTGCATACTTATAGAAAAACTTGTGTAGAGAAAGTTTTCTCACCATGCCCATGACTAGGTATTGGAATCTACCTGAAGAACTCTCTCCTTTACAAGTTACCAAATACTTCTGTCTTAGAATAACAGGCGATCTTTATTGCAGCATCTCAGAGATTGGCCTTCATTTGAATCAATGGTACTGTCACTAAACTCAAATATAAAATAAAATTACTATCATCTGACACATAATTTGTGATCACTCTAGATACACAAGTATTTAATCAGGCACAGATGACCTGTTACTTCAAATTCTACTCTTCATTCTCAATTCTCACGTTATAAACACAAAAGCATCCATGGATTTGAAATAATTCTCCAGACATCTATTAACACTCCAATTATTTTTCCTCTCTTTCCAAAGAACATGGCCATAAGGAGTACTTATTGGATCTTTAGCAGATTTTTAATTATGCAAGACAGTATTTATGTACAAAATGGAGTCCATCTATAATTGAATTTTCCCATGAGATTTGACTGAGAAGTGTACTGGATGTGCCTAGGATTAAGTAAATTTTCTTCATAGTAGCCCGTATGGTGCTATGTTAGTACTGATTATTGCTTACCGCACAAGATACGTTCTGGTCATTCTGATCTCTATCAGTTTCAGTTTGCAGGTTGAGGTTTGTAAAGTAGTATTTATAACAACGATATCATCATGGAAGTAGCTACAAAAACACTACTTCACAAGCACGGAACAGGACTGAGCACAGTTCAATTAACTTGTTCTGACCCCTGATGAAGATGCTGCATAAAAGGCAGTGGAAGATAATGCTGCTATCTTTGTGAGCCTGAGCTTTCACGCACTAGCAATGGATATTGGCATAGGGTAGAAAATACAAAAAAAAAAAAAAGCAATGTTAATGCTGCAATAAAAAGAAAATATGCCATTTCCTTTATCAGCTAATGGTATTTCTATTGATTTCACATTACAACTTTGTTTTCCTATAGCAGAGAAACATTCATGAACATAAACATACAACAAGAGGCTCCAGAGCTAATTAATTGTCTACATTCAGAGCTGAAATCTAATTCTCATTCAAACAAATTTATTCTGCATTTTCTCTGTTCCTAAACCTCATGGACATTTTCACTAATGTTCCCTGCCTAGTGCTGTTCAAAGTACTGATTTTTATGTGCAACATTTAACTTCCCCTTCATTTCCTTTAGTTTACAAATTTGTACGTGTAATTTAAAAGAACCCTGCCTCTGTATTCCACTTACCAAAATCCATGGGAGATTTTGCAGGAAAAGCTGAAGGTGAATTGTGATGAATCCATTTCCTGGGCTGATCTTTCATTTCATCAGGAAATGACTAGGGCTTATACAACCTAACAAAAGACAGGTAATAACTGTTATTCCCTTCAAAAGGAATGTCATTTGTACGTTGTGAAACAAGTCATAAGGTTTACGTTAATTTCCTTTGTTAGTAAAATGATTCATGCTGCTCTGTCATTTTACTGACATTTACACATAATTTTCACACACTTCTAAACAACCACAGTCTCTCTAATAATTGCAAATTAGAAACTGTTTTGCAGGCTAAGGCTTTAACTAAGGCTCACACAGTGAACACTCTCCCTGCCCTCGCCCAGCTGCAGAGGCGTCCAGTTGAGAAGCCGGAGGCCACACCGGTGCCAGTAATGCAGAGGAAAGGCAAGCGAACCTCATACCTGCACGCAGCTCTCCTTCTTTGGGTTATTGAGGAGCTGGAGCCAGCTGTGTTACCACAAGAACTGCCAGGGCACAGCGCCAGCCAGCTGCTGCCTCAGGGACAGGGTGTTGCAGCCCATCACAGTACCCAGCTGGCTGCGCAGAGCCTCATAGACCAGGCCGGTCCTGTTTCCCAGACAGGAGCAGGGCAGCTGCAGGTAGCCCCAGCCCCAGGCACAAGGTGTCTCAGGCGGGGGTGGGCCGAGGCCAGGCCACAATGTCAGCCCACGGGCGGGCCCAACTCCACAGGGCCCACGCATGGCTGGGCAGCGCAGGACTGCACGGAGCTGGAGGCAGCGCCCTGAAAAAACAGAAGTGCAGGAAATGTGTTTCTTCACCAAATCCAAAAGGCAAAGGAAATTTTCACGGTACAAAATTACAAATCCTAGGATGAAATCCTCAGAAGAGAAGCACAACGGCCCAAACCAGTGGGTATACACACATCTAGAGTACTGTGCGCAGTTCTGGGCTCCCCTGTTCCAGAGAGACGGGGAACGACTCGAGAGAGTCCATCGGAGGGCTACAAAGATGATGAGGGGAGTGCAGCATCTCTCTCATGAGGAAAGGCTGAGAGACCTGGGTCTGTTTCGCCTGGAGAAGACCGAGAGGGGATCTCATAAATGATTATAAATATCTAAAGGGCAGGTGTTAAGAGGATGGGGCCAGGCTCTTTTCGGTGGTGCGCAGCAACAGGATAAGGGACAACAGGCACAAACTGGAGCACAGGCAGTTCCACCTGAACATGAGGAGGAACTTCTTTACTGTGAGGGTGACAGAGCACTGAAACAGGCCGCCCAGGGAGGCTGTGGAATCTCCTTCTCTGGAGATATTCAAAACCCGCCTGGACGCGTTCCTGTGCAACCTGCTCTAGGGGCACCTGCTTTAGCAGGGGGGTTAGACTAGATGATCGCCAGAGGTCCCTTCCAACACCTTCCATTCTGTGATTCTGTGATTGCCACTCGGTCCTCGGTGTGGAGACTGCCTCTACAGACGAACAACAGCAGAGTTGGTACTGAGTCTTGCCTGGGCATCACCCAGCTGGGACCTCTTCCTGCATATTGAAGTCAGTTGTTACAGTAGAATAAAAGAACATTTTCACTTAACATGGACCTTTTATGCTGTTAATCATATTTATTTCTATTCATTTATCTTAGTGATCCATCTGCCCAGACTGACACAATGGCAGCCCTCAAGGAATTTTCGTTCTGGAGAGAACCAACTTAGTGCTTCATTTGTACTGATATGAGTATTTATACAGACATGAATTATTTTTTGTAATCTGTCGGTGTGATATGATCTCATTACATCTTTCCATTAGTTAGTTAGGGGACATTTATAATGAAGGGATGTCAAAGCTACTGCATTTTATTCAGCAATTTCTGAGGGACAGCAAGTGACATTAAATCAGTGGCATGCTATTCAGTTTTCAAAAGAGCATGGAGACCGTCTAAACTCAGTAAACACTGTGTTTAACAGAAGAATAAAATAGAACTATGCTTTCTTTCTCTTCAAATAAGCATCATTTGTACTGTCTCTGTCCCATAGCATGTATTCAATCTAGTTTCCTTTCACCAGAGACTGAGCAGTTTCCTCAAAGATTCTTTTTCTTTTGGAGATCATACATGTAAAGAAAACTTAGTCCCAAGTAGCAAAAAGCAGTTGTGTGGCAGCACTGACTATTTTTTATTAAAGAAATAGGTTAAACGATATCTCAGTAGAGAGCTTGATTATTACAAAGATATCATTGACACAACAGAAGTTCTAGAAGCTGCTAAGAGATTGTTCACAAGCTGTCAGTTACAAGAAAGTGCTGCAATTCTCTGTATGTCCTCCAGGTGTAGCATTTTTACAGTTCATAAGCAGTATCTGACTGTCACCGCTGATGATACCCTATGCACAAAACTACATATAGTCCAAGCTCCGCGCTAACTTGATTCCAAACAGCTCCAGCGACTTCAGAAGATTTGTATAGGGTTTGTAGCAACAGGGAATCTGGCCCTACATCTATAAACAAACCACTAATTGCAGGCCAATTACGCTAGAGATAAATTCAACCAAAACCTGTTTGGTGTCTTTTTTTAACTTCAGAAAAACGATCTATCAAAGCAACCCCATCAAAGTACATTCATGGAATTTATACTACTCTTGTGAATATATTACTGGCTCTTAGTTCTTAAAAGTAATACTATAGTGACTTTCCTAATAATGTAATTAATATTGGTTTGCAAATGTGCAGCATATTCTATCTGAGAGCCTTAAAATTCTTTCTGAATTTTCTCATCTTCATTATACAGTATCTTAGGAGCCCGAGGAACAGAATAACCTAGTTTTATAGAGAGCGGAAGTGAATCATACAGGTTAAGGAACATATATTCATCAGATATTCTCTAATTCCATGTGGCTGGGTGTTTGGATACCCAAATGAGATTCCTGCATACTCTTCTGTTCCAGTAATTTGATAAGTATATGCATAGCACTTTGCTAAATCAGACCTAATAGTACTAACATACACCTTTTAACATGCATTGTTTCCACTTGGATGGTGTGGGGCAGGCGCAGAGGGATATATTTTCCATTGAAACCCCAGATGGGAAAATATGAACCCTTTGACAGATGTAAACTTATTTTTCTTGATTAATCTCATGGTTACCTANAGTACTAACATACACCTTTTAATATGCATTGTTTCCACTTGGATGGTGTGGGGCAGGCGCAGAGGGATATATTTTCCATTGAAACCCCAGATGGGAAAATATGAACCCTTTGACAGATGTAAACTTATTTTTCTTGATTAATCTCATGGTTACCTATGGTGCAGAAACAACAGCTTAAAAACTGCGTAGTAAGAAAAACTCAAACAATATGATATATATCTTTCTACGGGCTAATAATCGCTTATTTTTTTTTGTCAGTTATTAGCAATGGCAATCTTTAAGAAGAGGATTACAATTCTTTTTTATATTGGTCAGCGAAATTAATAAGAACAATTTTTTTTAAATCCCCCAATACACTCAACTTCTGTTGAAAGATCCTCAGGAATGTATTACTCCTACCCCATGCGCACTATGTACCAGACCTTGAGAGAATGTTTCTGTGATGTCATATGCTGAAACATAATTTCACAAGTGAGGTGACTTCTTGCCCCTATAGCAGCGTTCAGGTTTCTCAGTTTCACTGTTGAGTTTGAATCCTTTTTCAAACCAAACCAACATTGATTGTTTCTACAGTCAGAATGTTCCTTTTATCCCAGGAAATGTCATGCATAATTTTTATATTTGTCCATGAATATAACAAAGGACTGATAATCCTAGTATAATCACTAATACAGATGGAACCGGGTCATAATGGAATTGATGAAATATCCTTGGTGAAATTCTATTTAAGTGGCATTCAGATTCATACAACAGAGACTAACCAGAGATTGCCTATGGAGTTCCCTCTGCAGCTCTGGAGAGTACTATGTAAGCATATATATTCACCCTCCCACACATACTTGACTGATCATGCCAAAGAACAATTATAATTTAATCCTTGAGAAAGAAACATAGACTTACCATATTACAACGGACTAATTTTATGACATCCCTTGTAATATTGTAGCACAAAATGAGTTATCGTTCTGGGAGAGTCCAGTTAGAGCTTGTGAATTAGTCTGTACAAACATAAACCTGGTTTGGTTTGCTTTCTTTTTTTTTAAGTGTGGTGAAATCCAAGAAGCTTGACAAAGTTACTTTTTTTAGGCATTATTAAATCTTTTGATAAACCCTTTAAAATCAGAGCTCTTAATTTCTACTACCTAATATATGCACTCCTCAGTATGTCTCTTTTGCATTCTTTCTATGTTCATAGAAAATATTGATTTTACTATATAAGAGACAATTTACTGGAAATGTGACCTCATGAAATAGAACTTAAATGTGATGCGTGCATATCAGTGAAGTCATGGTGGTGTTAATGAAGGAGAATCACAATCACAGTTCCTAACGGTGATACTATTATTCAACTCATACAGCCAGAAGTGAGGTATTTCTCGAGAACAGAAAACATACCATAATCTGATTCATAAGAGTGGCATTACTGAGAATAATTCATCTTAGTAGTTTCCCCAAGAATCACATTTTTATTAACCTTGTGATTAAGATATTTGTTTTTACCTGCTTCAGCAGAGATGTTAGTTCTTCACAGTGAGGAATGTTTACTAATTCCAAGCATGTAACTGGCAGGATGAGGAATGGGAACGGGGGAGGAGAGAGAAGTGACATTTTAATGAGCAAGTGTACAGTAGCTTTTCCTAAGCATAAAACTGTGACTTTCCTGAATTCACTTTCCTGTAACATCTGAGATAAAGGTAGAAATAATAGACATTCACTGAGACCCTTCATCTGTTTATTTGCACATTTCTGAGTTAGGATTTTTGTGGGGGTGTTTGTGATTCTGACTTTAATTTTGTAGTTAGTTTACCTCCTTTCCCCTTGGGTCTGTTCTGTGAATGGTTGTAAAGGAAAATAAGTCAGCCGAAGTTTCTATTCTTTTAACATGAAAAACAGTCCTGTGCTGTGCAGAAACTCTTGAGAGTAAAAAGTAAAGCCATCTGTGAAAAGAAAAGGGCTGTGTTTCAGACCAGTTTATCTGATTAAGCAAAGAGAGGGCAGATAATAGTCAGAAAGCCATTCCCCATCAAGGAACAGCAGGTTCGCTAAGCAAGATACAGGCAACTCTGCAGCTTAACCTTAAAATCGTTGAGAACAAAAGGAGGTGTTTATTATTGATTCTCAATGGTTGTTATTTCGTGTTTACTTGACAGCAGTTCCTGTGATATATAATAAACAAGCCAACTGGAGCTAACAGTCGCAGTACAAAACCGAGTTCTTAATAACTCTTCAAAACAGAAAAGCCAGCTTTGGAGACCAGCAGAGTCTTTGTTAGCCAAAACACATGATAACTAGAGCACAGGTCTGTTTGGTTTGGGAAAGTATTGAGCACTGAAGTAAGCTAAACTTCAGAATAAACATACAGATCCACATTCTTCTTCCAGGCTGAATCTTTACATTCACGCTGGGGCATGCTGCCATTCATCCTGAAGCTATGATTCCCCAAATGTCCAGGTCAGGCACTGTTCAGAGTATACTACAGCTCCTATCGGGGAGCATACTTATGTTTTCTTTCATTAAATTCATAAAGCGGGTAGTGTACCTGATCTGAAGTTAAAGTGTGACCACTTTTCGCATAAAAGATATATTAAGTTCCCAAAACTTACAACAGATTGATTTCTAGTAGAAGAGAATGCACCACTGTAGCTGTTACATATAATAAATAATATTATTGCCTGTTGTTCACAGCTAAACCTGAAAACAAAACAAAAAATCCACAATTTTCTCTAATTCTCAATTGTCTTTATATCACTATTTGCAAATAATTTTACTGAAGGAGGGTATGCCAAAAGTATTCCTTGAATGAACACATTTTCAGTCAGTTTTTAAAACACATGGAAAGAAAGTATTAGCTTTGGTTTTCAAGAGCATTGGCACTAGACTGTGCAATATATACAGAAGTTCTATTCAACCAATCATACTTTGATTTTAGTGACCATTTATTCTCATGATAATGTAAGTATTCATGTTTTAATGCATTAATTTCATACATGGAACATATCACTGGATTGAATATAGTATGCTAATGAAAATACCAAGTGAAATATGATGATATATGAAATAACAGTGAGTGGGTCAAGAAAGGAGTTAAATGCTGTCTCTGAGTGGTACTGGTTTCTAAACAAGTTTCTTATACTATACCTAGAGAAGTATCAAAATCAGTTGTACTTAAGCCAATACAACTTCTGTTTTGAGACAGGGTCTAGTGTTTTTCTTCAATTATTTCAGGCTTACTAAGCTGTCTTTTTCTCAGTGACCTTAGGAAACTCTACCAAGAACCAGCAGTTCCACATTATAACATCTCTGGTTTACTTAAAGCCTAAACACTGAGCAGATAGCTGCAGTAATGGCTATCTCAGCTGACCTACCAGTAACCCCTGTTTTGACCTGAAGGAATCACCCTCTCTCTAGAGGGCAAGAAGTTATTTCAGTTACGAGGCTTACTGATTCATCTGTTTTGATGGAAAAGTTTTAGGTAGAAAAAATTTCCGAGTCTTGCCTGCATTTCTATAAGCTGAGTTTCTCTGAAGATTTCGTTATTACACTAGAAACAATCTTGATTACCCTTCGCTGAGAAAAAAGATGGCAAAATAAAGGTAATAATTCAAGCCATTGAACTTGAAAATTGATTTTTTCAGTTGTCAGAAGTAGAGGGGAATACAACTGCAATGTTTGTCGTATTTGCCCACAGAGCCCTAGTTGACTAGCTCTGGAAATCTTGTATCCTGCCATTTGCACTGCTATTTGCAATAGTCGTTGTCACTATATTATTAAAGACCACATAAACATGTTTTTACAAACGGCAGCAGATTCCTTACTATGTCAGCAAGAACATTCCCACTTGCTACATTGTCTTTTTAGTCAAAACAAATCCACAGCCAACCAAGATCAATAATGTTATTAAAGTAAATATATAAATATACCTTAACAGGTAAAGGTACCAAAGGTACCAAAAAGCTCTTATAGTCCAGTTCCTACTGTTCCTACTGTTTCGTTCAGTTCCTACTGTTTTCAAAAGCAATTATATTCCTAAGTACATGTACAGATCTGGCACCATTCCTTTTTCAGGATGATGACAAAGTCTGCCCTAGAACTGATACACGTGCGGTGTATCCAGTATCCTGCTGATATCCTGCTGATACTGGATAGACCATAGTGGAGCAACAAAGGGGAGGGGACTTTTTTCAAAGACAAGTTTGGAGCACAGTGCATCTGGTCCCTAAGAATTTGGCCTCTGAGGCTCAAAGGGCAATATATTTATTAAACATGTTTAAGACAGTAGTACTCTTTCAGAACATACAGTAGAACACGCTGTTCCTCTATGCCTGAACAGTCTATATGAAAAAATGTAGGTGGTCTGTGAAATTGAGATAAGAAAAGAATTTGGCCCCTCATTGCAGACAACTACTGTGGAGAGCAGAGCACAGTATAGCCCTAGCAGAGACTGAGTTCTATTGCAGTATCACCAACACATACTACTATCATGTCTTGTCAGTGCAAAAGATATCTTTAGAGAATTACTTCTTACTCGTTTAACTAAAATCTTGTAAAATACATATTAAAAAATCATTAATCGTAAGAAACAATGCCAGTAAATCTTGCATTACATCTCTTGACACCTAACAATAAAACCTTTTTGGAAAATGTGTTTTGCAAGCCAGAAATTCGTATATTAATGGTCTGGTTTTGGGGTAAGTATGCCTGCTCTTTGGATTATTAAAAAAGGAGTAGGTGCCTTTAAAAAGGTACATTTTTAAGAAATAAGTTAAAGCTTATCAATGGTTATTAGTGTTATGATGGTATTCTGGCAAAACATGATTCCTCTGTGGTTTTCCGGTCATGGCATTATTCATTTGGGCAATAGGAAGGAAGAAGCAGTTGAATATTAGGCATGTCAGCAGTTAGTGCACAAGCAGCTCTCTGTGGTTACCTGGCACTTTCTACTTCTCTGTTCTTGAAACTACGACTTCACTTTAAATTTGTTTCATTTTTACCTATTAAAACTATCAGAATGTAGTCTTATTAGCCATTCTAAATTGTCTGCTACTATGGAAGGAATCTTTATATAGTTTTGATTACTTGGCTACTGAATGTGTTTAAAGAATGAGACATTAAACAGGGAACATAGCTCAGAGAATCAAAAAAATTGTTTCCAGGTGAGAATCTCTTTCTCCAGGATGAACACTGACTGTCAATAATGTTACTGTGTGGAGAGATAGGAAGTAAGTACCAAATACAAATTTGAAATTATTACATAGGTATAAGAAGAAATAATCAGGGAAGCTAGTTTTTGCTTATCCAACTCCATCAGAGAGTAAAGTCCAATATTTTCTGGGTTTTTGTTTTTTTCTGAAATATTAGATAACTACATACAATACTGTGGTTTATAATATTTTATGTAATTTCTTTTATACTGAGGGGCACATTCTGCATGTCAAGGTTAAGGCATTTTTTACATGTTTAATCATCAGCATGTGGCTGGAATATGCCCTCCTGTTTAACAGCTCTGAGTGTCTACCTACTCACAGTAATAGCAGAGATTATCTCTGACATCCATGGAATTATTCTGGTATTATAACTGATAAAACCAAAACCTCAAGCACTTGGCCATGTGTGGTGCCTGTGTTACCTGCTCTCTTCACTCTATGTAGCGGAGGTGGCAGGAGGCAGAAGAAAGGGTGCTGCACAGGAGGGAGCGGAGGCTGTAGAACTACCAGTTTCTTGCAACAGTTCCGTGCCTCTGCCACAACAGCTGCATTTTAGAACACCCTTGGACCCTGCTGAGTTTCAGCACCAAGCCCAAGCTACGCATGCTTCTTTGCTTCAAGGCCCTGTGTACTACTCATCCTTCAAACTAAATACTTCATTTACTATTAACTAAAAAGTGGCATTTCCTACTCATGTAGCACACATTTTGGCAAGCGATGAGTACTTCTCATTCCTTTATATTACTAGTTCTACAAAGGATTGCTGTATGCAAGACTATTACCCAGCATGTGCTTTTGAAGGAAGTTAATTCCTTTTGCACCAAAAACATGCCGGGTGACAAAAAGCAGGACAATTAGTTCACCTCTTCCTTACCTCAGAAATAAAGAACTACCACAGTGCCAAATGAACAGCATATCTTTCCTGTAGCAAACTGAGCACATTTCTTGCTTTTACTGATAGAACATGACATGGTAGCACTTTCTTCTCTCAATTTCTTCAGCACTGTCATTATTAGGATAATTGATTATCCTAATACAGGAGGTGTTTTGTACATGAATGCAGCAGGTTTAGCTTTTAGTTATAAATCAAGTCTGAGATTCTGTTTTTCTCCTTTTCTAGGATTCAAAGGGATTTAGGGGACCTTTTTTATTGCTTCAGAAGGAGCAGACCATCACTACAGTGACCATGACTCATGTTTTTGTTGCCCTTACCTTGAGTCATTTTTTATGTGATGAAATTTTCCGTATTTCCCACTACGTGGCATCAACTTTTTTTTAGTGCCTTAAGAAATATGTGTAATGAACAGTCTTTGGAAAGCATTTAATAGAAAACACATTTGAGGACAATCAAATCTTTAAATCTGTCCGTCTGCGCCCAAATTTCTGCAGACCTTGGAAAATGGGAGACCCTGGGCAATTTCAAATACCCTTTAGGGAGTATCATTTTATGTTCATTTGTTCTCAAGTCAGCAAAGACAGCGTGCTTTTCTTCTCTCTCCAGAGAGTCTTTTTGGAAATTTTATTCCTTTAGTATCTATACATCTGGTCCTGTTTCCAGCTGGGACATAAGCATAGTCCATGCTTTAACAGATTCTGTTTTGTAAGAGGTTGTTGTCTACCACCGTCACATTACTTCATCAAGATAACAAGAAACTGGTCCCAGTTTATCACCATGCTACAGAGTCTATATCACACTGTCCAAATCACATCAATATTCATAGAATTCTTAGACCGCAGTTTAATTAACAAATTGAAGATGAGGACTTTCCCTGTGCCAACCTGATGTCTCACAAAGCAACTGAAATTAAGTGCCTTGTTACATGTGTGGTCTACATAAACAGAATTTAGAAAGTAGCCTGACTAATAAATTATTATTTAGATTATAAAACTACCACAGTATATATGATTTAATATTTTCTAATACAAAAGTTTTGGGCTTACTCTCTCTTCTAATGGTTCAGTAGCAGCAGCTTATGTGGTCTTTCTTGGATAGGAATTCTTTGTCTAACAGAACATACCATATCATTTGTGATTTGAATAGAAAATCAATGCCAATACACATGGTATTTCATTCAGTAAACGTGACATTCCAGAATGTGAATGTGAACAATATAGGTAAATTCCTGCTTTGAAGTCAATGGTAATCTCCAATAGACCTAAGCAGAGGCCGCATTTCACCTGATGAGTTCTACAATCTGTCTCTATAATATGGCTGTAAAATTTGAGAGTAAATAATTGACAAGACAGGTTAAATTGGAATGACTTGACAAGTGTGAAAGACTTTAGAAATTCATATATCTGTCTGAATGTTTCCAGAGAATTTGTGTCTCGTGATTGATTGACATTTAAACTAAACTAAAATAAATGTGAGCTCAACCATTATGAGAAAGCAGAGAAGCCATGTGGAGAGAGCATATATAATTTCATGGTCTTTAAAAAAATATTCATACCCTTTTAAACAGTAGAGAATCTAGTCCTCAGTCAAGATTACTCCCTCCCAAACAGATTTTTGATGTCTAATAAGTTAATATATCATAACTCATAAATTCTCAATAAAGGAAGTTGTTCACAGCCTGTCTCACTTTCTCATTCTCTTCCCAGCTCTCTCCCTTCTCCCCAACTCTACCCCTTCTTCCTCCTTCCCATATGACTTCTTTAATGTCTATGAACAGTATAGATCACACTTTTTTTTTCCTATAGGAGGGAAATTAATATAGCCTCTCCTTCTTCTGCCTAGTAACCTGTTGTCATGAAAATTCATAGATCTTTACACCTCTATCCCAGTGTCAAATTTGCTCTGCCAATTGATTTTTCTGTTTGAAAAATAGCAGGGTCTCCCAATACACTCTATCGTATTTACCTACAAATGCATACCTGTATTATGTTTGCAGTCATTTACATAGCAAAGCAGTCTGATGAGCAAATTGGACAATATTTTAATTTTTTGATGTTATCATTTTATGTGGATATGTAAATCTCATTGAAGCGCCACAAAGAAATCCCAAGGGTTGTTTTGCATGTATAACAAAACAGCTGCCAAGAATAATCTTAAGTGATCAACCACAAAAACCACCAGTTAGAAATTAACAACAGAAAGTTAAGTAACTTAGGCCTCTGCTTTCAGAATTGACAATACAAGAACATGAGTTCTTGCTCTCTGTGGGCTGAAAAACTAACACTGAAAACTTAGTGTTTTGGGTCCTAAATGTATCCCACACACACATAATCCAAACAGCTCTCTGTTTCCCCTTTCTCATAGCTTTTTCCTCCATATTTTCCTTCAGATGTTTGAGAGCTTACACTTTACCAGCAGACATTCTTCAGAAAATTCAACACTGAGCTTCATAATAACAACAATAATGTAAATCAAGGTGATAAAAATAACACAAGGTGGTGTTTAGGCACTGAGCATCATGTGAACTCAGAACAACTGCACATGTCATCCTTGGAAAACAAGTTTGAAAGTACAATTATGAGCTTTGAAATTCACAACCAATTCTGTGTTCATAGTAATGTAGAGTTTTCTGCGGTCATTCACCAGGTGCTTTTAGCTGTGCATAGAAAATATTATAATTTAAAGTTAAATATGCAATTTCTGTTTTTTAAAAGGACTGCAGATGGATAGTTTCAAATCTTGAAAACTGTCATGCCTCTGTGAGGAAGCAAATGTATGTTACTGAATTGCAGAACTGGGCCTGATATTAGTAACATGAACTATACCTACCCAAATTACTTCTCATATATACAAATCAGATATCTCACAGATACTCTGTGTGTGTGTGTTACAGTGTAAGGTAAATATCTGACCATTTGGGGAAATTAGATGTTATGTAATTTCTAAGTATTTGGTGAAGAAATCAACACGTTTTATAATTGCAAGTACATTTAATATATTTAGTATCTAGCTGTAGGAAATTTGTGAGTAGAAACTGATTACTGATTGAAAGTTATTTGCTCAGCTTTGAGGATTACTATAAAAACTTAAAACTGGAGGCAGAGCCCTGTACCACAGAAATAAACAGAAAAATATTGGCTTCATTTGGGTCAAAACTTCAACCAGCTTTAGAGACATTTGCATATTTAAGAACATAAAAGGTATGTATTGGACTGAAATACATGAAAAGATTTAAAAGATATAAGAATCAGAAACTTTTATTGCAGCACATTATTCTGATATGCACAAATAAAAACATTTTATCTCAAAGCACATTTCAAAGTTCCCAGAATTCTGCCATGCTGGCTATTTTGGAGGTTTATTTAAGAGTTCAAGACAAAGTCAAAAGCAAATTCTGTAGATCTGGGGTCTATTTAGCTGCTTGCTGGAGTCTCGTTGTAGGGCAAATGTGCTCCAGGTGCTTCTGTTCCGCTCTCTGTCTACTCTCTGTTCCCAGAACATGACTGAAGTGAGTAGCAGCATTTAAAATCTTTAACCTTTAGACAGTCCTAAAAGCATTCCACATTCTCCTGAACATCACATAAGCCAATGGGTTGTTATATGCGCTGGACCCATAGCCACATCTGATTTCCAGCATGCAAACCCTTCCTTGGAGGCTTTGATAGACTGTTAGAAATGACAAGGAAAACAATATAAATGCTGCACATAGATTAGCAGATCATTATTAGCCCTTTGCACACTAAAAGCTGAAACCTCCTTGATCCTAGACTATAAAAAGCATTTTGAGCTTCTCTTTGATTCTTGGCCCAAGCTTTAATTTTCTCACAGTGTTACAGCTCTGGGTTTCATTAGGGATATCACCTCAAATTCCTTTGTGCCTCTACTTGTTTGCAAGTGTTACTTCCACCCTCATCTATGCATACTTCTCCACCTGTGTCAAAAGTTAACTGATGATATCAAAATGCTTCAAACGCCTGTTAATGAGCATTGTTTATTTTCTGCATCTATTACAATTTGGGTTTACTGTTCCCCTGTAATATAAAAAATTCTTGTCGTTATCTCAAAACACTGTATTTGTTATCATGTTGTTATCAACTTCTTTCCAAGTATTTCTGTTTTGCTGCATTTTCAGCTAGTTCATTTCTTGCTGGAATGCTATCATCTTCAACTACATAACCCGGTATTCTATGATTATAATATTATTTTTTACTTACGTTGAGTGTTAACTCCTTTTGTGCAACCAAAACCAGGAAGACTTGTACCTTGCAAGTGTGCACCTACTACTCCAAAATTGACGCATTATACTCTTAGCACCTTTAAATCAGTGTAAATAAATACTTTCAGAGAAAGTCTGACCTGCAAACTACTATTTAGCTATTTCTTATAACCATATGATAAGCATATAATCATGCTACTGTGTATTGAGGGAAGGTCAAAAGTGGCCAAACACAAGAAATTCAGATTTTTAAAGCTACCTGATGTTACTAGTAAAAAGATTATGCAAATCCTTTCATTTTGTTTCGCGTCTGCTCGTCAGAACATCTATATGTCTATTAACTGACAGATTTCTGGAAGTTCAGTTTCTTGTTCTACTACTTATCACCTCACTTAATGCTAGACATCAAATATAAATTATTTTCAGAGGTGGAAAGTACTAAGCATCTTTCCAAGATCTAGAAAGAGTCAGGAGGTGAGGGAAAGAAAAAGACAAGAACATCAAAGTCAAAAGCAATAGCAAGGAGGGGAAAAGTCCACTTTGATGCCAAATTTGATTTTGAGTGGCAAGCCAGACAGAATAGAAGAATTTATAATGATCAGAACAACAGGATCAGAAAACAAAAAGTTTATTGTAATTGTAATAATAATTCAATTATTACTAGTTTGACATGACTGTGCTATGGATCTAAGAAATTATTTTTATTATCTTTAGCCTCAGAAACATCTTTTACTTTATACTAAAAAAGTTTCTTGAATTCTTCATCTACAAAGCTCCATAACTGGTTAAAATATATTGGTTGCTATGATTAGGATTGATCGTATGTAATAGAAAAAAAAATAATTCTTTTTATAGTCTACTAGTGTCATAAAACTGTTATCTGAGATACTGCTCACTGTTAGATTTGGATTTGAAGGTACTTTATATCTCTTGTCAGACTTTCATTTGTCTTTCTCAGGATGACATGATTGAGGAAGATTTCAGCTACAACCAAAGCTACAACAGCACAGCCTTTTCTGAGAATAAGATTTCTGCACAGAGATATATCAAAAATTCTTGCACTGAGAAGCTCCATGCTTGTATCTTCAAGAGCAGAAATCTAAAAATTGTTTAGGCAGTGGCTCTGATGTGAGATGCGCTATTTTCTGTCTCTGAAAAATTCACTTTATAGCAGCTGAATTGTAAGGCTTTCAAAGACTTCTGTTCACACATGGTCGGTCAAGGTTTCCGTGATTCCACCTGTACAGAGCATACTGTTGCCCAAAGATGCAAGGACAAAATAGGACTTCTTTATGATTGCTCCAGCTAATTGTTAAATTATGTGACATGGGACCCTGGAGCTGAAAGCAAAATGTGGGTTTCTCCTATCTTCAAGTACCTTCCAGCTGGCTCCCACACAGTGCAAAAGAGGAAACTACCTATCTTGAATGCAGAAGAGTGACATGCATGGAGAGGCAGGTTAAGTTTGAGAGTATTTGCTATAGGGCGCTATAGAAGGGGCTATAGAAAACACAAATATCTGGAGGTTAGAAAGATGCAGAGGAGCCACTGGGGTAGGAAAGACACATATAGACGAGGAACATTGGGAAAAACTAATTTCTTTTATAAATTATTAGAAAATGCAAACTAAATAGGTGAGATTTCAGGAAAAGAGAATTGACGAAGTTCAACTCACTCAGGTTTCATGTGATGCATGAAATGCCCAATGAGACATCTCAATGAGACATCTAATATTTGTGAGAGATTGCAAATAAAGTTAGTGAGCACTACAATTGTATACAAATTGCTTTCAAAAAATGAGATATTCTTAAAAAATCATTCTTATGTCTCAGCTTTGGCACCCAAAAATGGACACAGTAAATTTGGCCTCAATCTCTTTGCACTTGACTTCCATAGCTGCAAAAATGGGACACTGGTAACACACTTTCAAAGGGACAATAAAGATTGGTTTAGGAGCAGCCATGAAACAATTAGCTGGTGTGATAAGAGAACCAGAGAAATTCCCAGGAAAAGAAATTAATAATTATGCAGTCAGTCAAGATTTTGGATGATGTAACATAAATAAGCCCTGAGGCTAAACCCTTTAGTGAACAGGATAAAAAGAAATGTTGGATAACTATAATTCACTCTCTAAGTCAGAGGTCTCCTGAGAGAAAACCTGTATGAGACTGTGTAATTAAAGTTTGTATCATAACACTTATGTACAAGAGGATGAAATCATGTTGAGCAGAAAATGTTTGTTGCTGTCTGTCCTTCTTTTCTGACTTTCAAAATTTCAGACCTACTATTCCAAATGTCCTGTTAGAATAGAGAAGCATTTACGAGTTTTGCATAGGGATAGCAAAGGGAAATAATTTTTAATAATTACTAAAATTAATATTAGCATTGTAAGCAAAAACTCTTTAGTTCTGCAGTTTAAAAAATCAGTTCAGAACACTCATGTATAGCTGAAGTCACCTGTCACTGCTTCATTCATATTGCGACCACATGTTGCATGCGTTTCTCTTCTCCATGATGTTTGATGAAGGCATTGCAAATCACAGCAGACCATAAGTCACTGGAAAACCAGCTTCTCACCGGCATCCTTAGATAGCTGAAATTCTATCAGATCCTCATTACTCTCCATGGTTTCTTACCATTTTCTCTTTGATCTTCTCAATCCAATGGAATCCAGAGAAATTTTCTGAGCTTTTTCTTGGCTTTGAAATACTTTACCAGTGACATCTTTATCACGAATATCAGAATATACACAGGGAAGTCTGGAGTAAACTCTTCTTTCAATCCATCTGCATCACTCAATTACTGGCACTGAAGAAGCTCTTGGGCAAAAACAGATACAATATAAACACATGCTGAAAATCCAACCACAGTTATTTGACTGATGTCAGGAAAACATAAATGTTGCACCTCACTGTGCAAAAACTTAATCAAAACATCATTCCACTTCTTCCTTCATAGTTAGCCAAAACTGGATTCCTTGTGAATATAAAGTTAAGTTTTATTCATGTTGAAAATAAGAAAAAAGAGAATATGTATTTTCTAACGAAGTCTAAAACTATCTATAATCACCTTTGCTAGCTTGCTTTTTTCAGTAGCATGACTGATGCATTACTACTTCTGTACATAGGAGATGAAATCTCCATCCTAAAATAAGCCAGTTAGTTAGCTTCCTTTCTTTCTGAGGCACCTATTGATTCAGCCAGCCCAGCAGCTGTTTTAACCCTGGAGTTCAATGCAAAACTGAGTCCAGTTTTAGAAACCCATCAACTGAATCAGAAATGTTGTGACACAGAAGGCTGAAGCATTTAAGTTCGTTCTCTCAGGCTGATTCCTTTGAAAGTGTGAATGGGTATATTTCTCCTGAGAGACTCTATGATGGACCAAGTATCACATGCCTGTGTGCTTTTAACTGTAAGCCAAATCACGTATTTGCTATGTAGCAGAATTGTTAAGTACACAAAGCCAATTGTATTGTATGTTTTGGCCAATTTGACAAAACGAAATTATATTTCTACACCTAAACCAAGTAAAACTTGGTTTAGTAAGACAATCTGGTAGGTTACACATTTTGCATCAATGACTATGAAACCAGTACTTTGTCAGGAAGGCAGAAAATTCATTCTCCATCCTGGTAGCTCATCCTTCGCTTTGAGAAGACCAGTTACATTCTTCCTTTAGCAAGCTGGATCAAAATAATTTTTTGGAGGAATTATTTTAAAAATCCTATTTGTTGTTTTCTCTTCATTAATCGTTTAGGTGCTGTGTAGCTTTCCTCTACTTCTCCATTTCTTTCCTTCTTTTAATTAATTAACTCCTCTTGTATGACCTGTAGCCATAAATAATAATATCTCACTGATTTCTACAGCATCATGGCAGCTGTCTGTAAAAGAATAGTGACCGTCTTCTGCAAAGGCAGAAAACTGAGGTTTCCCACTTAGAGAAATGTGGTCTGAAACAAAGCTACATGCATATAAAGGCAAACACTTTTTACAGTATGTTTTCATTATTAGGTCTGTTAAACAGAAACTGCTTTTGCTTGTATTTCACGTTCTCAAGTGATCTTACTTCCAGGCAATCTGTAATGTGGAAAAACGCTTGGGCACATCGAGTGTCCACTTATTAGCTTAGCTTCAATACAATACTTATCAAAAACAGATTAATCCACCTCAGATTTCATATCAAAAACCTCATGCTAGATTACCATCTACTAGCTCTACACAAGAAACTGAAGATGCAGGGATGTATAAAATGTGTATGCAAAGGTTTATAGAGCAGGAGGGATGGGTAAAGGGTGAGAGGCTCTCACATGCAGATATTCACAGCTGGTTTATGCATCATCTTGAGTGCATGTACAAACAGTATTATATTCCCTGTTTTTGAAAAGATATATGTTTTCTTGACATCCTGAGAACAAACTGCAGCAGCCACCTTCACTTTCAGGCAGAGTAACTAAAAGCATTAATACGATTGCTTTTTTTTTTTTATCATCACTAGTGAGATTAATTTCTATGGATCGTGAAGAAAGTTGGTGTAGAGCTTATGACTGATTTAAGATGTTGCTAGGGGAGTGGGAACAAAGTAGATTCTGAGGATTAGGGTATGATAGCCATGCATTGAATACCTCTGAGAGCCTTCCTAAGTGGAACATTTCCCATTCTTTGAAATTCACTTTTTATTAAAACTGTGCATTTGATAATATTTCTGTTTGAAGAAATGATGTTTTAAAATTATTATTGTTGTACTTTAGTACATTGATTTCTTGTTTGCCTACATGGGTAAGCTGTGGGTTGCATTAGTAGCCCTCAGACGACTTTAGAAACTACACAAATCTTACTTTCTGCTGTTTTCTGATCCTGAATTTCCTATTCTTTTGAAATGCTGAATTTTCTCCAATCTTTAAATCTAGAATGTCTTTATTCTGAGTTGTTTCTCCACTTCAGCAATTCAGAAAATATTCCTAAATGTTCATGATCAAAAGTACTTAACAGAATATTTTCAGAACTATTTTTTATCAAAATAATCTTGAAAATAGTTAATTAATAGACTAATAGAAATAGAAATGCTGATGTCTATTAACACAGAAACCAAGGCTACTCTAGCAATAAGGTAAAACAGTACTCCCCTTTTGGAATCTGAGCTCAGTCTTAAATTTTTTCTAATGCACTTTACTGAAAGTTAATGAAGTCATTCTGCGTCAGTCATGTTCAGACATGAAAGTGATTCAAAGCACAACATTTGCAACTTTCAGTTTAGGTTTCACAGGGCAATAAAACAGTTTGCTAATACAGAACAATTGTTAAACTTGCCTGATTATCTGAGGAGAGAGAGGATTCCCAAATGGACTCCAATGGCAGACATTAAACTGGCAGCTGGTTAGCATTACCAAAATGAATAACGAAGTACCAGAAACATCTGGATGGGTTCTAGGCAGGCTCTGATATATCAACATAATTTCTCTGTTTTAAAGAGTGATCCTTTCAGTGTCATTGACCTGATGATAAAATGCATCTTCACTTGAACTGTGAAGTGCGTTATGAAAACACAGAATTACAGTAACAGCTAAAAAGATTTAAACAGAGCAATGAATCATAAATAAAATTTCCTCTCTTTAAACATCCAAGCCAAGTATTGGCTTGATGAGATAATGCAGTAAAAGGCACAATAAAATGACAGAAAGTCAAGTTTAACCCCTCTAAGTGCTTTGAGCTTATGACGCAGCTCATAAAATCTTCCGTATGCACAGTAACTTTCGGTGTGATGATTTGTCAAGACCGTAGAATTGTTTTCAAGTTGCAAATGTATTGCTTCATAGATTCCCAGTAAGTTATGCGACATATTTGTCGATTTGGCTCAGTGACACAGAGAGGTTTATAGAACATGACCTCACATAAGAATATCTTCCTGTGTTCTGCAGTAACATTTTAAAGACACACTGAAGCCACAAATTTCAGGTCTATTGTTGTCAAAAGCAGCAGTACTTTTGAAAGGTTATTTTGAGTGCATTTGAAACAACATTTGATGAGTTAAAAAGAAGTCAAAACCAGTTGTGTGGAATAGTTCCAAAACCTTGTGCAAGCATTACTTGAGTATTCAGGAGTACCCGGGCGCTTAAGAACAGAATACCTGGCAGCAAAATATCACTATTATCTCTTTGCCGATAGAATATAGGACAGCATAACTACCGCTTAACACTTTGAAAAACTGTTGGTGTATGCCTAAGGTCAGAGTTAATCAGCTATCTGGAAATCACTCAGAAAAAGAGGATTCCGTAGTTATCACAGAGGTAGAATGACATCTTTACTTGAAGTGTCTGAGACAAAGTGAATCAGTTCCTCGCTTTTCATACTGCTATGTCACCCGGGAATACCAGGATGCTCTCCTGAAAACCCCTTCCACCACCAAGCCAATAATTGCAATGCAAATAAGAAAATTTTCATAGAAAGGGGTTTGGGAACAAATGGAAGGGATTGTATTTTCTTTTTAACAATTCTAATTATCAGACTAGTTCAAGAAATTTCGGGCGAGTCCCTAAGGGAAAGTAAACATTTCTTAAACTTACTCTAAGTTTCCACCCTGCACGGTCTCTATGCAAAATAAAGCCAGTCATGAACAAAAACCGTATGAGAGATCAGCTGTTCAAAATTAGTTTCACACTCTTACTAGGAAGGGACTAAACCAATGGCTGCATAAGTTTTATAATCATTCAGAAGGCCCTCATTATACTTTCTTCATCACTTTACAGAAGATAGAGCAGAAAGAGGCAGTGGTAGGCTTTTGTACGTCTTAAGCATTACTTACATGGGAGAAAAGAAATGACTGTGCAGATTCTATTGACATTGAAGGCATACAACCTCTGCTGGTCTACGAGAACATCATTTAAATCTGCATATTTGTATATAAAATGTCTTTTGCATATGTATAGGATTTTAAAGTTACATGAGCTTTTTATATCTTTCATTGTTTATTCTTTAATACCACATACATAATTAAATTTAAAATGAATTTTTATCATAAAGCAGAAATGTTCTCCATTTGGCCAGCATATCTGCCAGATTTTTCAGCCAATTTTACACACAATTTTTTTGTAAGTTCAGACATGTACTGTAGGCATTGAATGCATATGTTTTGTTTGTCACATTTTTCTGATTATTTATCAGTAATTGCAGATTTTGTTAATTGCCAGCTTGCAGTTCACTACCTCTTAGTGGCTGTTGTTTTGTAGGAGATCTACAGTAACATAAACTATCAAGGTAAAAAACTCCTCCACATCTTAGATTGACAGACATAGCTGTGCTAGTCTTTTTAAACTTAAGACCAGTAAGAAATAAATTCTGTTTTATCCTATTCAGCCAAAACAACAAAGCAAGGGGGGTTTTCCTACAGATTTAGTGTAAAAGTCCCCAGATGACAAACACAAAAGCCTAAATATCAAACAGGATGAAAATGCTGATGTTCAACACCTGCACTGTGTGAGGGCCAAGAAGTAAGCTAAAGCCTTTGCTAACCAACACACCTGCTTGATTGTGCAGTTTTAACCCTTTGCTCTTCCTTCTCAAATTCACTACTTAAAACAGGAAAGGGTTCTAATAGAATGATGCAATCAAAAGAAACGTTAAAGCGCAGTTTTAAAGTAGGGACTACAGTCTGCCTCCTTGTCCAAACATATCAAATGACTATTTTATTTGTATTTAAAGGCTATTAGGCCCAACATATTTTTAATAATAGTGGAAAGGATTATTTATGGCTACAATATTATGGGAAAAAAATTGTACAGGCTGTGTGGAACTGTTTTCCGTGCCTACTGTTTGTGCCATCTCGTTGTTGTATCTGACCAAGCATATGCTGCTAAAAAGCATGAGTGGTCTAACCATTCCCCCTGCTTCTCAGAGGCTGCAGTGATATGATTTAAGGACATTGAGCCAAAGCTGAGCCCAGCTATCTACTGGGTCTGCTTTTGCAGTCAATAAGGAATTATTCACGCTGAAGTGCAGAGGGCTTACATATAATGTCACAAATGCATGAACAGGGGCCCACGTTGCAGCAGTTCTTACACACTATCATTCTTCAGCCCTTCAAAAAGAAGAATATTTGACAGTTTTTCTTCTGTCATAATTAATACTAAAAGCGAGGGTCACATTATTAGGTCCCCAGTCACCTCTAACACAATCCATGCAGGCTAATTGCCATTGTAGACAAAAGCAGTTTGCCTAATTGCAAAAACTTGTGCAACAGGCAGCTAATACGTAATTTTAAGTTGATGTTGCTTTCCGCTTCCTTCAGCAGTCCATGTAGAAAACATCTTCTAGTATCTTCCATTCTTGCTAGGAAGGTTCTAAATAAATTCAACACCCATAATTTTATACTGGGATAGCATGAGATATTGCATATGGGAGATACTTCTGCTGCTTACAGCAGAAAGCAAGGTCAAGGTGGAAAGGGTGGACTCAATTCAGTACAGCTATAACTGTTCAAACCAGGCATTTTCCCACGTCAGCTATACCAGGGTACGATCACACCAATGAAGCAGCAGCAGGAGCTGCAAATTTCTTGGAAGGATTAGCAGAAATTGTTCGTGTTTAAAAATAGGTCATCCCATCTAATACCAGGAAATCCACTTGGTTTGAATGTGAGGTTTATTTGCATTTTTTTTCACCTTTGCCTCCATTTGAGAAAAAAAATTTACGGAACTACTCAACAAGAGCTCTTAAGCTTTTATTCATTCATATGACACTTCCGTTAGATGAAGAGCTGGCTATCATTTAAGGTAATCTATTTTTCAAGCCTGGACCCCAGAGGGGAATAAATTAAGCAATGAATAGCCTAACAATCAATTGTCATCACTTGATCTCGCTCAGGAAGCAACTTACAGAAAGTCCTAAATACAGAGGGTTTCTTAATAGCAATTTGAGAAAGGCTGACTCTTCCAGAAAAGAAGCCACATGAATGAAGAGCAGAGGATGAAGGGTTTCGTTAGGATTTCTGAATAGGACTTTAAGAGTGTTCAAACGTGGCAGGGAAACTGAGGCTGAGCACCCATGTTGTTGTTATTACATGATCTAGATTTGTATATTCCTATTCTAGTTACAAAAAAAAAAACCAGGGAGGATGTTTAGACACTCTGCAAAGTCATCATTAGCCAACTTCAACTTTGCGTCACTTCTCCATAAAATAAGAGTGTACACGATATTGGGGATGTGGAAAAGGGTCCCCTTAGGTTACATTAGCTAAAGGGGCTATGATACAAGACCTTCCTCCTTTGAAAGGGTGACAGAGTGAGACCGTGTACTTATAAGGCCTGCCAGTATGGTCAAGGAACTAAATGTCCAGCGTCAAAACCCACCCAAGAGTAGCTCCAGAGCAGAGAGCATGGCACATTAGGACTCAAAGCAGGAATCCTAGGCAGTCACCCGAAAAGGGGTGAGTTTACCAGGGCATTAGCAGTCAAACTATTTTCAAGCAAAATGTGGGCACATGTGGGAGTTTAAGAAATCTGGGGAGACTGCTACCAAGCTGGTGAGTTCACCCCTCCTTTCTTCCTGAGTGTGTTTGAGCTATTCCTGAAATGTCTTAAACAGTGAGAAAGAAAAAGGTGTTTTTCATGCTCCAAGATCTCAGAGGCAAGGACATACACAATTATAATGTTTATTACCTGACCAAAGTTGTTTCAAATTTGGGGTATTCTTCCCAAGAATATTCATTTCTCCCTTGCAAAATGAAATTATATCCTCAAACTTTTGACAACATCTGTGTGGAAACAAAGAAACGGTAAACAAAATTTCTTTTGACTTGCCACCTCCTTTAGCCCGTCCTTTTAACCTCCGTTTGAACTTTTGCAGTAGTTAAAATGTGGATTGACATTTTAAACAGAGCTAAAAAGTGCTGACAGTGTTGGAATAAAGGTTTGAGCACACTAATAGGTTTTAGTGTCTGAAACTTTTGATAATCTGGCCCTGAGTGTCATGGGTCTCTCTGAGTGGATTCCATCTGTCCCGTAAAGTTATGAATTGAAACGTAACGCAGCCCTTTGATCTTCCCTGTGTGAAGATCCTCATGTTCCATAAAATCAACAAGATGCTCTCATTCACTGAAAAGCCAGATCTCAGACTTGGTGATTGGTGAGATTATAGTACTTGTAGTTTACGTGCTGTTTATGTCAAGTTTCGGTTGCAGGACGACCCAAACAACACTGGTGAAAAATCAAAATCTTTATTATTACGACATAGCCAACTAGCATTTGGCCGTATTAGCATAATATCAATTGAGACTAAAATAAGTATTAATGGTTACACTCTGCAGTAAAAAACACTGTAGTGAATTAATAGACACATCAGCAGTGTTGTTTATTTGTCTTTTGCATCTATAGGTGCTCTTCACAGTGGAGTTTGTTACACAAACACGACAACTAATAGGGCTACTTCAGATCAGCTTTGCCATAGTAGGAAGTGGGCAATGATTAGGAGTTTCTTTTCACCTGAGCACATAATTAGAAATAAAACACAGATTGAAAGTCCGCTTGCCACTTGTGTGGTTACACAAAACACCTGTGCTCAGATCTTCAGCTGCTCCTGATAGCACTGAAGAGCAGCCCAGAGGTGCAGGCTCTCTCCATGCCAAGCACACATCCACAGTAAGTCCACAACGCAGAGCAGACTTGTGTGCTGTTTTTCCTTGCTGAGACGCTCAGCCCTACACCCTGAGCTGCCACCAAGCTCCTTAGGAGTTCTGTGAGACCCTGTGAATCACCAGAACAGGGGAAATCCAAACATGGCTGAATCCCAGCTGGCCTCCAACAGTCCCAGAAAATGAAGGACTATAAGCCCTCAGGGGATCCCCTCACCCCGCTGCAGCATCCACATAGCAGCACTGCTGTGTCTGAGCACTTTTATGCAGACATGTAGGGCAGGATTTTCCCTTAGTGACTTATCAAGTTCTTTCAAGAACCACACTGCGTACCTGCCAACAGAGCCCAGGTGCCTCTACTCCCTGTACCTTCATCCCTGAAACTCGTTTAGGTCCTTGCGTGCACTAGTTGGTCAAAACAACATCTGGCACTGTAAGCACTGTGCGTAGGATTGTCTGACATCCAGAAAAAAAATCTATTACGGCATGTGAAATGAAATTTTATTTATTATTTTCCTCGCACCTTCAGAGGAAACCTTATTCACTGTATTTATTTAGTTTGCAGTCTTATTTTTCAGTACAATCTGTAAGATGAGCTTTTTTCCAGCTGCTTGCCTTATCATCAGTTAATTATATAACCAGTATAATTCTATTTATTAATAAAGGTCCTAGTTTCCTATTATTATAAGTGCTAATAATATTGACATTGTATCCTCTATTATCCACTTCCAAAAACAGATGACAAAGGCATGAAACGTTTTCATGTAATTTACAGTTATCTCATTAGATGGCAGTGTAACATTCAAAACAAATGTTTTAATTTTTTATATGTATGTATTTCATATTCACGGAGAAAAGCAGTTGATTTTATGTTAGGTGATAAATCTAATGTTTTTCTAAAGACAAATTTACTTTTACATTTTGGAATGTTCAAATCTAACATCTGGAAGTGTATCTTTAAATGCTAAGTGTTGATAACTGAGTCAAGATATTATCCTTCTTGCCAAAAAGTTATAACTTCTAATAAATAAGATATTATTTACTGTCATCTTTAACTTCCAGGGGCTAGTCAAGAAATTTGTGTTGCAGAAATCAATGTGTTGAAAGGAATGATAGTTTTAAACAATCTTTATATCTTTTTGATCCTTAGGCCAGCTGAGAATCAAGTCAGCTCCAGATAAAAGCTTGGAACTACTTTAATATGTTGTCTCCAGTAGAAAGAGCCTTTACAATGCCAAGGATCATTAGAGAATTATTCCTCTTGTATCATAGATACCTATGCTGCCTATTTCCTACACCAAAATCTGACTTGTGCTGCTCCATAGTGCAAAGCCTTGCCATCTTACTTTTCAGAAACTCTTGTTTTTCTAGAACTGAAAGCATATGTGAGGAATTTTTTTTTTCCTAATTCCTTTATACTCCTTTCCTCCCTTGATATATCTATCCAGGAGGAAGAAGAAGCATTAAGAAGAGAAAAAAGAGATTCTGCATTAAGGGACACTAAATCAAAGAAAGATGACCTCGAAGTAGTTGGTATGACAGCCAGTGGAGTAAATCAAGTATGTTCAAAAGACCTAGTTAAGCTTCATGTTCTTCTGCATTTACAATTTTAAGTTTATCATTGCAGACAGTCCTGGAATGGGTTTGCAGGAGTGGCCAATGGTAACTTGCTGGTTCTGAAGAATAATCTTGTCTTGAAATTCAATCGGTTCAATTCAATTAGTGTTCTCACATTAATGAAAAGCTCAAGACCTCTGACCTAGACTACAACTTATTATTTACAACTTACTCCCAGCATGCTAGGATGCATTCCTTGGACCTTGAAGTCTCTATGCATGACAATTCATAGTACTGAAGAAGACCCAGACAGCTTCCCTGGATTGAACACATTAGTTTATTTTGAATTGGTGAAAAAAAAAATTATTATCCTGATATGATGAAAGCCTCCATTATAGTCAACTGAGTAACATTGTTTCTCACAGAAAAAAAATATTAAATACAAAAGCCATTTGCAGACTGGTGCAGAAGTGTATTATTTTTTACATAGCGACCAAGTAATCGAAATGACATATGAAATTCAGTCTAAAAAAAGCGCATGGAAAAAGCTGCCTTACGCAATTGTGGACTCTGAGCTAGCTATTGACTCGGAAAAAAGACCCTAGTGTTCGAACAGATAGCTCCGTGAAAATAGAACTCAGCTCTGTTCTCAGTAGCTGTGAAGAAAAAAAGCAGCCAAGGAAAATGATAGGTAGCTTATTTTACATTAATTCCTTCCTAGAACACAAAACAAAAACCACCCTCATAGTACTGCATACCCATGAGTATGCCCATACCCCATGCCCATGAGTACCTGTATCTTGAGTTTAGCAGACAGTCTCATCATCAATGATGACATAAAGAATAAAAAGAAATTAGAAACTGACTATAAAGGTGTTCAAAAGTATCCACATGAGATATGAGTCAAACAGAGAGAGAAAGAGAGAAAGAAAGATAGAAGAAAAGAAAGAAAGACAGATTTCCTCACTGAACATGTAATTACATTGTGGAACTCATTGACACGGAGGTGATCCTCCCCCTGTACTCTGCCCTGGTGAGGCCGCATCTGGAGTACTGTGTGCAGTTCTGGGCTCCCCAGTACAAGAGAGACAGGGAACTACTGGAGAGAGTCCAGCGGAGGGCCACAAAGTTGATTAGGGGAGTGGAGCATCTGTCTTATGAGGAAAGGCTGAGAGAGCTGGGTCTGTTCAGCCTGGAAAAG
>VZSC01015882.1:661217-678114 GCA_013398225.1 Steatornis caripensis
CTGGATGCATTCCTGTGCAACCTGCTCTAGGCTAACCTGCTTTAGCAGGGGGGTTGGACTAGATGATCTCTAGAGGTCCCTTCCAACCCCTACCATTCTATGATTCTATGATTCTATGATTCTATGACACAGGCAGGTTTAGGTGTGAAAAGTTTACATGAGCTCAGAGAAGTTTAGAAGGAAAAGAGCACGTAAACACAAACATTTAAATACAAAGGCATTGCCTCTGATTCAGGAAATCCCTGAGTTGCAAGGAGTTGGAAGATGAAAGAATTGTCCTGGGGAAATATCCCTATATGCTTGCCCTGGTCCTGTCTCCTGCCCTTCACACCTGGCATCAGCCATTAGACAGGATATTGAAATTGACTGACAGACCCTCTGGTCTGACCTGGTACCACTGTTCATAGGCAAAACAACTAACAAAAATTATTCGTGCTATGTATATGCTTCTCTTCATGATTCAGATTGTTCTCAAGTGCCACATGCTCCAGATGAGTTTGTTTGGGGTTTTTTTCTGGGAATGAATTCTGCCACTGAAACATACAAACCAAATTTCCACCTACAATGTGTTTTCAGCATTTTGAGTCATTTCATCTGTGCAGAGCTATACTTTTATACTTTTTGTGAATTACAGGGTTTCAGTCTTGCTGGAGGAAAATGATAGTAAAGAACTGCGCTAATTCTTCTTCAGCTTTTCTTTGTTGTCAGCGGTTCTGAGAACTTTTACTGGGAAAAAACAATTCTCAGTTAAAAACTGTGTTTCACATCTCTCCCTCTTTACAATATACAAGCCACCACCAAGGTTACTGATGTACTGTTTCTTTTGATTGTACTTCTCAAGGTTACAGAACTAGTGCTGCAGGTGCCTGATAAGAGACAGCAGCCTCCTTCATGTACTGTCCTTCAGTGTACAGAAGTCTCAGGCAGTGTGCTAAAGCCGACTGCTTTTGCCTCACAACATTTCTTGAGGGATTTCTATTTTTCAAATAATGTCTGATGTGAGAAGCATTTTAAGAATCTCTGGTTCTTTCAAATTCCACCTATTCTTCTGGGAAGACGTGCTGTTGAAATGCCATGTCCTTTACTGGCATTTACCCTGAAGGCTAGGAAAGCATTTCTGTGAAAGGTGGAGTTCTGAGGCTACAGAATTACAGCGGATGTTTTGCAAAGCCCTGCTTTAGGCTGCTTGTTATTTTTGCACCCTATCAGAGCTGACTGGATTTTCCCATCTGTGTGAAATTAGAATGTTTTCCTTTTTTTTTTTTAGTTCCCAGTGTTGTACACTGCGTAAGCATATCACAGATTTGGCCACAAGTTTGTGTCTCTGACAGAAACGTCTCTTTGGTGCCTTGTCTTGGCTTTTACTATATTTAAAATGGCATGACTATTTGCCCTCATGCTTTTCTTTTCAAACTTCATTAAGAATATAGGATTTTCTTAATTTAATTTTCTGCTTCACTTTATCAGCAAGTTATTTGATTCCAGGAAATTGGAAAGCAGCAAACCGATGTAATCATTGGGCCCTTGGGAGCAGGAAGACTACACATACTGTGATGAGATGACGTAAACCTACTAAAAATAGAAGGAAAGAACACAAGCAAAAGAAGAAAATAGTTATCTTAGCAATGATAATATATGAAAAAAATACTGTTTTCCAATCTTCTCCTGTGTTTTCCTGTCTACGTGGCTAGAAACCTTTTTTCTCATTATAGCTTTAATCTAGCAAGTAGAAATGTAACTTTTAAGCTGAAGTCTTTAAATATTAAATCCATCATTATTATTATTACAGCAAAAAGATATTGCAGATCATGTTTTATGAGTTCATGAAGATGCAACGTAGGTAGCTAAAGTTCCCAGTGAAGCTGAAGCACTTGCTAATGGCCCTGCAATATGTGTTCTATCATGCCTTCGTGTTGAAATACCTTCTGGCGAAATTTGTCTTCTCATCGGACACAATTAGATATTAACTCAGATTTGAAACGTAACATTCTCACATTCATGTTTACTAATATGTTGATGTTACAAATTTAAAAAAGAACTTCTTGAAGCAATTTTTTTAATAAATACTGGAAAAATATTAATGTGCTACAGAGTCATCAAAGGGATTTAGGAAATTTTAAGTGTAAATTGTAGACATGAAAAACTACAGAGCGTGTAACTCTAAATCTATGAGCGAATGTGTCAGACTAGGACAGAATAGAGAGTCCGATGTCTTTAGATTTTTGTGTCAGTCATTGGTGACAAAAGTAAGTTATAGTTTCCCATATATAAATATAGATCTGTGTTCCCTATCAAATAAATTCATGCACCCCATACAGTTTGTTAAGTGTGAGAAAAACACCACTATATTTGCCAGTAATCACCCTTTATTCAGCCGGCAAATAAAATGCAGAACACTTAGGGATATGAAAACCTGCATACAAGAGGCCTCGGGTGCCATAGTTCAGAGAAAACGGAAAGTGGTATGTAATTCTACTGAATGTTTTTAAAAGAAAAATGTTCATCTGCCTTTTAAAGGTAGACAGCCAATGAGATTTGCTTCAGACCAGACAGCTTCTGATCCTGCTTACCAGCTATATAACCAAGGGCTAAATGCTAGCAAAGCAGTTTGATCTCAGACTGCCGTTGCCTCCCCTCCCTGCACGCACACCCCTTTGCTGCTACTCCTGTCCCTTAGCGCACTGCTTGTACTCGGGCACACACCTGCGCTTCCTAGCCTTGCTCCTTCATCGGTCTCAGCTGCATCTCTTTGCGCAGAAACACACCCGTGTTAGCGCTGCCGGCTAAGGTAGCCACACTGGGTGAGGGATTTGGCATGTCTCGGGAGGCAAGGCAATGATTTCCTTGGGAGCAGTAAGAGGTGCCTCTGTAAAAGCAGGGGCAGCTGTTCAAGATCTGGAGTTGCTTCTGACAGTAAACACTAAACAGTACAAGCACCTGTGGCACAGCCTTCATCAGAAAAGTCCATCCCTCTCCAATGAAACAGGAGATTTTGATTGATAACGGAGTTCAGGCTATAGTTTCTAAATATGTGAGGGTAATTGGGAAGACTCGATTTCCTCATTAAGCTGAATGTGGCTTGTGAAGGGAAGATCAGAGGCTACATACATAGAAGAAGAATTGATGACTGGCAGATCAGCTTTTGGAGGGAATCAACTGTATGGAGAGCATAGTTTGTGCAAATAGTCAGGGATATGGGACCGGCAAGTGTTCAGAATATGTTAAGGCCATCCTGCCATCCTCAGTGCTTTGGACCACTGTCTAATTCTCTTAGGAAAAGAGAAGCAGAAATGTTAGCCAATTATGATTTGATTAGCTGGTTTTCCCATATACTTCCAATGGACTTGAAAGATATTGATTTCCAGCTAAACTATATATATATCTCTCTACTTTCTGGTAGCATGAAAAATAAATGTTACACCTCATAAGTCAGTAGCAAAACACATTAATTTTACTATCATGACACAGTTTTGAATTTTCTATAGAAAAGCAGAACACCAGCCAATTTCCTTCTCCTTTTTTCAGCTATGTGAAAGAAATCCTGAACAAAAAAGTGAAGTTCAAATAAACCCAAAGATCAAAAATACATGCCTTTTGATTATTTTTCCTTTACTATCAGATCTCTTCTGCTGATTTGAATAGGTTACCTAGGAGAAACAATGTATAAAAGCCTGTCTTCAGATCTCTGATAGGAAATCCCCACTGCAGCAATAAATATTATAGCTATGGCAGGCAATTGGCAAGCTACCTTGATCATGATAGTCCCTGGCTGACAATCACACAAAAGTGAGACCAGAAAGTATATCTTAAATGTTTCAGCACTTGGATTTTCCTAACTACTCCTTTCAAGTTCTTTATCAACAACTTGTATATAGATCAAAACATGCTAATTTCATCATTGCTGGCCAGCGTCATAAAAGAATCATATGAAAACGTATGGGCACATTCACCAACTTTTTAAGCAACCAAAACTTTCATGGATCTATTGAAGTTTCTTCATGAGATAAAAGAGTTCTGCTGTTTTGAAACAATAGTACCTCTTTTTTTAATACAAAAACATATGAGAGTGCTCTGTGTCATTCATCATCTGTCTCCTTTTATTTGAAACACCGTGAAGGGGCTGCCTAAATATGTAAAGGTAGCAAGGGCTAGTACACTGCACTGCCAAGATAGGTTCGGGTTTTGACCCTGAATGCACTGCTTAATTTCCCAAAGCAACAAGAACAAAATAGCAAAAAAACCCATATGCAATACTTGCTTATGAGATGTACCTTATTTTGCTCTCTTGAAACAGTCTTTGAAGGAGCATTGATGAGCTGCAAGTGATCTGTTCTCAGAGATGCTCAGGGGTAGGAAATGCACCCTAAAGAGTGCCCTAAGGAAGGTGAGAGGAGGTGAAAGCATCGAGAAAACACAGACTCACCATATCAAAAATCGTCAGTAGAGCAGATAGAATGTCTTAAGGCAAACTCTGCTAATAATCTAGAATTAGACTAATTGAGTTTTCAAGGAGTATATGCCACTAAGAAAATCTACGGCAACATCTGCATGCTCCTTATAGCAGTTGTTTGCCTAGCACCAGCATCAGAACAAAGAACACCTTACACAGTTAAGATTAGCAGACACATTCCTAGATAAAAGAATTTACCTCCTCATTATGGTAAACCCCAGGACTTCACTAAGGTTATAAGCCACAAAACCCCAATGACTACATGACTGCAGGTATCTTGGACCCAATTTTTAGTAATAAATCAAATGCAATGTGGTGCTTACAATGGTACTTGAATACAGCCATGAGATGTTCCTGATCGCATGAGACCATTTTATACTGCACGAGACGATTTCATAATGAACCTTACAGTGTTCAGCAAGCACAAAGTACAAAACTCACCTCAGAAGACTTTATGATTTTGGAATAGACACCCATGGCACCATGACCTAAAAGAGAAAGTTTGAGTGACTAGGTACTATGCCACACAGGACTTAGAGTTCAGTGTCCAGCAGCTTCTAGTTTATACATAAAGACAACAGCACAGAATTAAGAGCACTTGCTGACCATTTGGTGACTCTTAAGTACTAGATTCTAGCTCACTAAGGAAAGTTTGAACAAAGCAACCTTCTCAGAGCAAAAATCTATTGACTGTTTATTCAAAGAGGAATAAGACTGTAGCAAGAGGAGGAATTCTTTTTGGTTAGCTGGAAAAAGTACAATAACAAAAAACAGGTACCAAGATCACTATACAAAATCATAGAGGATAGCTAAAGTTTGTTTTGTAAAAAAAAAAAAAAAAAAAAAAAAAAAAAAAAGAAGCCTCTGATCTATCTGTTAAGAAAGTTTGACTGGAGAGCCAGCAACACAGCATAGCTTTGCAGAACCATGACAGGGAGTTTCCTGCACAGCAAAAGCTACCATCTGACGTCTTCAAAATCAAAACCTGCTCTAAATCATATCTGGAATACAGTAGGCTACAAGCATGCATCCATATCTTCAGGTTAAAAGTTACCCAAGGTATAGACCATTTTAATAGGCCCATTCTGCAGTAGGTAAAATTTATTCACAAATTTACACAGCTGTATGTGTTATAAGACTTCTCTGTATTTGTTCAGCTTAATTATTAATTACAGATGTTGTCCCCTTATAGGTGGTGAAATTGAAATATAAAGACTTTAATAGATAGTCCCAAGGTTGAATAGCTGGAGGAAAAGGCAGTACAACAAGTATAATGCAGTTCTGACTTTTCATGCTTTCATTGTATTATGCTACTTTTCAGAAAGAGTAGATTGCCAAAGTGGTGCTAAAAGATGAAGATACAGTCTTTGTCCAGCTGAAAAGAAAAGGAATTTCTAGATGGAGTTTAAAACCTGATAATCCACCTGATCAGTAGGCTGTCTAGTAAGGAAGACTTACTAATTGTGAAAATCATCTCGGAGTTTGCAAAAAGTCCTGAGAATATTCCTCTTTCTATCATTTCACGTCCATCATGTTCATGCCAAGCTCCAGCCGACTGGCTTCCATCCATGCCTCTACTGCAAAAGGAAATTATATTTTCTTGCTTCAGCAAAATAGGAGACATAGAATTAGCATTATCAGGATATTGGTGACTTGGTAGCTAACATTACTTCATGCTCCTACCCAGAAGCTTCAGCACAATAGTGGTCAACTGCTAAAAACTCTAATGTTGTAAGCATAGTTGCCTATCACCACCTTCTAATACCTCAGCCACATGCAGATGAAACGACCCTAAGGCAAATCTACCCACCGTGAGACCCATGTTCGTGTCTATGGCACCTTACACCACTGGAATTAGAGATGGATGGAAGACCTTGCATGAATAATAAAGAGACAAACATGATCCCAGGAACAGCCAACCATGGAGACTGTTATTGCCAGGAAAACAGGAAACACTTGCAACTAATTTGAAAAGCATCTGACATAAAAATAGGTTAACGGAGATATGTTTATATAAAAGATGACACCTGGGAAATGAATGTGACTTAACTTGGGTTCTATTCATAAATCAAGTAACACTCATTACTTGAAGATACCTATGGAAGTAATATAATTTAAGTGTGAATAAAGCATGATTCAATTTTCCTATAATTAGACAAAATATATAAACTAGGACCTTATGACAGCACGTTTTTTATTAAGCTCACTTTCAAAAGACAGCCTTTCTAACACTCTAAGGCCTTTCCCTATGAATTGCATTTACTAGAGATTTGNTAGCTAACATTACTTCATGCTCCTACCCAGAAGCTTCAGCACAATAGTGGTCAACTGCTAAAAACTCTAATGTTGTAAGCATAGTTGCCTATCACCACCTTCTAATACCTCAGCCACATGCAGATGAAATGACCCTAAGGCAAATCTACCCACCGTGAGACCCATGTTCGTGTCTATGGCACCTTACACCACTGGAATTAGAGATGGATGGAAGACCTTGCATGAATAATAAAGAGACAAACATGATCCCAGGAACAGCCAACCATGGAGACTGTTATTGCCAGGAAAACAGGAAAAACTTGCAAATAATTTGAAAAGCATCTGACATAAATATAGGTTAATGGAGATATGTTTATATAAAAGATGACATCTGGGAAATGAATGTGACTTAACTTGGGTTCTATTCATAAATCAAGTAACACTCATTACTTGAAGATACCTATGGAAGAAATATAATTTAAGTGTGAATAAAGCATGATTCAATTTTCCTATAATTAGACAAAATATATAAACTAGGACCTTATGACAGCACGTTTTTTATTAAGCTCACTTTCAAAAGACAGCCTTTCTAACACTCTAAGGCCTTTCCCTATGAATTGCATTTACTAGAGATTTGATATAATAAGNACTAGGACCTTACCACAGCACGTTTTTTATTAAGCTCACTTTCAAAAGACAGCCTTTCTAACACTCTAAGGCCTTTCCCTATGAATTGCATTTACTAGAGATTTGCTATAATAAGAGAACAATACCAATAGCATTTTGGATACGCTCGAAATACAGAGCACTATTGTCACCACTGCTTTAATTCAGTATTTTCTCTTTTTCCTGAACTTCCAGAATGGTTCTAGTGTCTGATCATGTTGCAGATGAAATAGTTATTTTGGCAAGCTGCCAACCAATTTTTGTTTGAAACTTAATATCTCTCCAACTGGCAATAGAAGTAACTGTTTGACCTCTTCCCTGGTGGTTTTTTTTTCCTCTTCCTATTTGCACACAACTTATTCATAAAGACGTCATGGTTAAGTAAGTTCCACCTGAGAAGTTTTTACACCTTTCTGGTTTTCTGCTCACGCATCTCTGACTGTCAAGAACCCATACAGCATTGTCAGAAGTGGTGCAAAACTTTGTATCAAAAACTTAGTTAAAACTGGTGCCATAAACCAAACTGTCCTGGTTAACATTTTGATAGTAAATAACAACTTCAGAATGTTGTCTTTGTCTCTCTAACAATGCATTTATTGCCTTGTACTGAGGTGATCCAGATGTACACTGACACCAAGTACACTAACAGCAACAATTTCACCACAGCAACTGAACACACTACTGCAAAGGAAATTGTTTTAAGAGAAATGTCTGATAAAGTGCACGTTGACGCAGACATCCAGGAAGCATAGAATTCCACCGCCATGTTCTTCCATATTGTGAAATGTCCACTTGACTTTTCTACATCATAAGAGGAAATGACCCAGAAGAGAATTGACTTCAGGTCCTAATCCGAGTCGAGGTTCTACAATGAATGCCCAAAATATACACCTGTCTTATTCTTACTCTTCCCCATGCAGTGGAGGTGTGGTAATGCCTGACCTCATGAAGCCATTGTTATGTTCACGTAACTCGAGCCTTCAAATGGTTGCACTACTAAAAACCCCCACCAAATAATTGCAGAGAATTTAACAGCAGTGAAGTCAATAGTTTTTCTCACATGAAAAGCAAAAGGAGAAAATGCAGAGTGTAAGGCCTCCTTACTGATAGCACCTCCATGCAGTATGGAGCAAGATGAGCAAAACTTAAGCATCTTACCACAGTGTTTTCAGTATTTATGACACAAGCTTGGTCTGGTACATTAAGGCAATAGTGAAGATGCATGTATGGAGTATAAAACTGCCTTACCTCTGTTTAGTTCTTTGCCGTAGAGCAAAAGGTGTTAAGGCAAACATAATGGTTTATAATGATATAACTAGTGCCGTGGTACGGCAGTACTAGTATGACTACATAAATTGAAAATGAAAAAAAATCACACCCGTAGCTCATATAGCTGCTGACAAAAGCCTATGTTTAAGTAAAACTTCACAGTTACTGAAGGAAGATTGGATGGCTATGAAAAAAAGGGTTAACAAAGCACATCTTGAAATGAAAATAGCTGGAAATTGAAGCTATTGTGAAAATGTACTTGTTAACTGACTCTCACATGTCAGAAAGTAAATTCTGCACAACCTTGGAGTGCTACCAGAGTGCATGGCCATACCACTGATTTGAACTTTCAGATAGAATCAGGGAAGCTGGCTGTCACACTTAAGCATGAAAGATAACATCAATAAGCTTATGACAGAAAACATGAAGGTACGGATGGGACCAAACTGCTCCGTGCAAACACAAATATTTCAGACCAATGAAAGGACTGTGTGCCTTACAGACTAGCTGTACAATTTTTCTGATTATATCAGCTTGTCTAACAAAAAAAAATAAACATTTCCAGAGGCACTTGGGTTCCCCTACATCCCGTAACTATCACAGCTAGAAGACTTCCACAGAAGACTGATAAAAATTCTACCTTCTTCATTCTGACTAAGAGCTCAAAGATTACTAAAAGTAACAATTTCACTTCAAATATGCTTAGAAGTCAAGGTTATTCCTGGATTTCAGAAAATCTTCTGTGTGGTTAGTATATTATTTCTGACACAAGTTGGAAAAGAGAGCAGCAGAAAACAAAATATGTGAAGAAATACAGAACTGGCACGAAGCACTCAATTTCCAGCCAGGTCTGAGATCAAAGGGCCAAGTTTTACAGCTACTAGGAGAATCAGTGGGAAGCAGAAAGTGGAGCTGCACCTGCTATGCAAACTGCATAACTACCTTGAATGGTTCTCCTTCCCTGGAAAAATGAAAGGCAGAAATAGGGCAGCCAATCATCCAGGGATTTATTTCAAGATGTGACATTTTCTCTGCCTTCAGAGATTTCCTCTGAACCTTGAACAACGTCACCTCCTTCAGATCACCCTCTTCACGACATTAGAGCAGCCCACAGCTTTCAGATTGATAGGGTTATGCAAAATGTAGTGAGTGGTAAACTAGGTCATTAATTCTACTGGTTAAACAGAACCAACCTCTCCCTCTCTATCCAGTTGGGCTTTCTGAAGTGGGAGTGAAAACCATACAAAAAAACCCAACCATTGACACCAAAAACTATTAGTCTAGTGACATGTGAAAATAGCTATTTTGAGGTGATGCTTTTGCATCCACCATTTTCAAACTAGAAAAATATTAACGACATGCATAGATCATGATGGACAGAACGTAACAGAGAGCAAATAAATGCTACAAACAAAATGAAATGGGAAAACACAGCATCGTTCTTGAATGGCAATACACCAGAACCAAAAAAGGAGGCTGTGACAGCTTTTCAATGCTCTGGAGGTTTTGTACAGTCATTCATCACCACCGTACCAGCTCTGTTCCATTTTGTTCAAGGATTATTGGCATATATCTAAAATTGGAATGGGGCAAGAAAATGACAAGCATATGCCACTCTTCTTGTTCATCTATATGTTGGCTCAGTGCTTGGGTCCAGAAGTTCCAGCTGATTATTCACCACTTAAAGCTATCCTCAGTTACTGCATCTGTGAAAAGAGATGCACAATAATAATAACATGGATTATTACAGCCCTTGCCACCCTCAAAGTACTTTTGAGGTAGTTGGATTAACAGTAAATTGTTAATCCAAAGAGAGATAACTCTTTTATTGGTATGATTTAAACACTGAGTGCGTTTGCTGGAAATGCAGAGGACTTATGTCCCGAGCAGCAGTCACTCTTTTTTTACACAACTTAAATGGAATAAATTACTTTTTAACATGCAGAGGAAATTTTTTTTTCTATTTAAAACACATAATTCTGTCTTCAGTTATGGATCTATTACTAATGGGACTCAGTGTCACTCATAGAATCATTATTTTATGTTAAGTTGAAGCGCATTACAACGTTATTTTACTGAACTGTGTTCAGTGCACTGTAGATCTTCCACTGCCCGTTTTTCAGAAAATTTTATTGAAGCCTTTAACATCAGTAAGTCGCATATTGCTAGCCACAAAGTGCTGAAACACCTTTTTAAGTATCTCCATTCAATTTCTATCTGGCAGACAGTAAAATGATTTTCTCCACAGTCCATCAGTAATTTATGCTCTCCTAATTATAGATTGGAGGAAGTTCTCGTACAGTAATGGCTCCAGCAAGTGTGTTATATACTGGAAAATGCTTTTTGTTAATACCTTAGTTTAATATAAATTATACACATGCAGTACCTGAAGCGTATATGCTTCCACAAAACTGAACTTAAGCGAGTTATCTGGAGCTGGAGCCCACTGGGAGTGCTGGCACCCAAAACATGAGACCACCTCTGGTACAGCATAAATACTGCTGCCCTCTCCTGGACTGCCTTTCCTGCAGTGCTTTTCCTGGACCGAACTTTCCGAGTAGGTGGCAATCATCAGACAGTAAGCTTCAGCAGATTTAGGTCTAAATCACATAGGAACTGTCATTAACTGTTAGTGCTCTTACAGAGAGCAGAGACTTTCCTGTCAGTCAATATGCAGATGAGCTTGTGCTTCATAACTGACACTCCTGAATTAAAGTATATTACTGTGATCTACCTGTTGTATAGCTGTAACTAGCATAAAGACACAGATCGTCTTTCTCCTGACAGTCTTCACACAAAAGCTTATGCTGAAATTATTCCCTAAAGGAGGAACTAAGATAAGAAAGTTGTCTCCTTAGGCTCCTTCTTTCTCAGTGGAGCCACAACCTTCACTCATAGAAGCTTTTCATTCAGCAATATCGGAAACTTCTTACTCTGATACTTTTTCCCCTTAAACATATTGATAGGGAATATAATTATAATATCTTATACAGCGATGAGAATCCTACATGAAAATTGTAAATAATACAGAGAATAGTTATTTGTGTATTAGTAAACCATTCAGGAACCATTTGTCAAAAAAACCATCAAGGATGTAGTGATTTGAACCAAGATTTCAAGAGCTAATACTACTTTTTCTTTCAAGGTAACTGCAGTACACTGCAATTCACAATTGTTGCAGGTTTGAAACATTACACGTGGTGTGCTAAGAGACTCTCCATTTAAAAATGACAGTAAACCAAATAAAGTGAAATAAGTTTTAATTCCCTTTTTAAATGTGCATTTGAATTCAATACAGATCTGTAAGGCACTCTCATAGGTCGAAAAAAATATGAAACATTCTTTGCAAAATAAAGACAGTCACAAGGCAATGGCATGTGCATAAAATATAACCTTATCTGTAACTGATAAACAGGGAAATATGATGCTCACGTTTTGGATGCACTGCAATGTAATGTCATTTCTGTATCATGACACTACTCAGAGTAAATATTGGCACAGTAAATGATTTCTCATTGGGGTTAGGGGCTTGTATTCTCTTCATATCCCAGTAAAAAATAAACTCTTTAATAAATAAATATATAAAATAAATATATGCTATCTGGAGATGTATAAATAGGTCCATCCTGAAGAAGAGTTCCAACTCTGACTATGATGCATTGAGATCTAAGGCCCATCACTAACTTGGAGCCACTAAAACTTCATATACAGTTCCCAGGATTTATTACTATTTTAAAGACCATTTCTATTTCTTCCAGCTGTTGTCTCATCCACATGATGTAGGTAGTTCTTTGCTAATTTATGGACCATAGGTAATCCAGACAAAACTGCCAAGAGTTTATTTGCAAAAAAGTCACACTCCAACTTCCTTCTGGTTACTGGCTACCAAACAGTTCAGCAAGCTTGAAGGAGGCTGGTCCACTCTCAGCTTTAAGGCTTTGTCTCCTAAATCCAAAGGTTAGAAAACAGAGGCTTGCCCATCACAAAGTAGCTTCTTCCAATTCAGCATCCTAGACCTCTGCAGGTTCCTCATGCTGGTATTGCCATGGAAGCAGGGGCAACAGCTCCAGTACAGGTTTTTTTCCAAAGTTGCCTCCTTCCTCAGCTGTATCCTAACACATCTTTGTACAGTTCTGGAACTCTTTCAGGATCCACGGGCCGGGGCAAGAAGTGTGTGAATTTCTGGTGTCTTTTGGACCTTGCCCCATCTCTAGGAGTACCATCTTTGTTAAGTGCTACGAAGTATCGCCGCCCCGAATCTCCATGTTTGTACACATTGGACGAGTAAGTGTTGTACCAGTTTTCCTCAAACTGTTCCCTGAAGATGCATTCAGAAGTTAGTTTCTCCTACAGAAAGAAACAGCGAAGAAAAGTAAGTCAAGCTGTCACTAGATATCTGAACACACATTAAAAAAATAGGATAAAAAACCATGAAATGTTTTAGGCTTTGTGCAGCCTTACTGTTCATTTAACTGCCAACAAGTCAAACCCAAGAAGATTACGTAGACCTCATATCGAGTTTGGAAGCCTACTTTAATCTTTATTTTTATGAAAGCTGGACCTGTACATACACAGTTCTGGATTTAAACATGAATTAGATAACTCTATCTCCAAGAAGGCATTACTTATTTATGATTTAACTAAAACTTAGCTGACCTACAGGAACTATATTATGCAGAGTTCTGTCCTAGAGTATCTATCATTCTAGAAATGAGATTTGGTGGAGGGACTCAGGTGCAACATAACAGACCAGGAAGGTATTTCCATGTGTTCTTTGTAGTGTGCATCACTTCTCACATTTTGAACAGGACTAATCGCAATGAAAGCAACTGGAGAGATAGAATATTTTATCTCAAGATGTTTTAAGACTTGGAAGGAGAAGAGCCTAAGACTGTTACTACCCTGATAGTATTGGAAAAATCAAAGATTATATTTTTATGGTCATATATTGAAGTTACTCAACAGATACAAATCAACTGTAATGACCACAAGCTTATTTTCATTCTTAAATGCAAATATTCCAGTCGGGATCTACAGATACTGCCAGTACTCTTGCATCATTCAGAACTTTCAAGTAACAGTGGTACCTGTGACATAGAGTATTATCCTCTTTTTCACAGCATTTGAAAGAATGCTTTTATGTTAAAAAGCTGGTACCTGAAAGTATCACCTGCCGATTTGTAAAGGAGCATCAGGCTACACATAAAGTAAGTCAGGGTACTATATCAATTGCTGTTTGTTTATTCCATAACTATCCTTTGAACTTTTTTCCAGTTGCATTCAATGTTTTCACAATAGAGTATGCACTATGGTACATTTGCAATATTGATAAAAGGAAAATCAGATAGCAGGCAACTTAAATGCTGTTCGAATAGCTAGTTTAGTTAGCTATTTTTGTCATAATTTAAGAGGAATATTTCTCTTTGTTTCTCTTCATCTAGGACAGAGAAACTTTTCCCATTAAATCTTCAGCATTCAAGGCTATACCGTATACTTTAAAAATATATTAGACATTTCAGCGGGAAAAGACATTAGTGTTTTGAGAGCTAATACTAGCTCAGCTAGCCAGCTACTTGAGGGGTTTGCATAGTGCTAAGAAGTGAATCAAAACCTCAACACGTATGAGCTGACATGAAAGTGGTACTTACAGAGCCATAGAGTTCTCCCTTCTCATTCATTCCAAGGTAAAGGCCACTGTCCACACCTCTAATACTGACCAGTCCCACTGCCACACTGATGAATTCAAGGATACCTGAACATATATCCAAAGAAAGAAGAAAAAAAGAGAGATTGCTTTAACTCAACCTGTAACAAAAACCAATAAGAACAACCAAATCATAGCTGAAAGCAAGTGGAAAATGTACATGTTACAATAAATGTGGTCTGCTTTTTTCCTGAAATTTCAAATATTGCATGGAAATGCATACAACATTCACAGGAAAGCAGTCTGAGAAGCCTCATCTAGGAACAAGAACCCTACACCATTTAAGAAACCTTTCTCTTCTTTTTTTTTTTTGTTGAATATGAAAGGATTTTATTCAGCGCTGAGGCTAAAGCCTTCAGTACTATGCAGTTGCAATCTGTAACAATTATACACTGTTTGCTAAACTGCCTACTCAAACACTGGAAGATAGGTTTGAATTACCTGAAAATATACTTTACTTTCTCTATAGCATTATCTTAAAAAAACACATCCATTCTTAGATCATTTGAATGGAAATCAAAGTACAGATGGGAATTTTACATAACAAAATCTACCCACGGGGAAAAAAAAAAAAAACCACAAAGTATTTGCCAGACATCTTATCTAGCATATGGGCCCACACCTCTTGACACAACTCGCTATCTTCAGCGCGGGCTTTTTATGTGCACGAAATATGCTGTTTATTTGCTAATGTTTGGATTATAACATTATTTATATTACATTTGCCCCAAAATGTAATATATATTAATAATATAAAGCATTCAGGAGATGAGGCACCATTTGAAGCCTGAATTGGCAAGGGTACGCCAACATATTTAAGCAATTGATACGCACAGATTACAGTACATATAAAACATGAAAGAAAGGGAATGTGTGAACTGGCTTTTTGGAAGTTGTTAATAATGTAAACAAAGCCTCAAAAAGAAGTTGTTCTAGAGTCATACCCAAGATTTTGCTGTGCAACAGCAAAACCACAAAACATTTTTTAAAAACCTGAATTTAAGGTAAGTGGTTTTAAATGGTGCATTTGATTTTGATCATGACTTTTTTCGCTATTTGCTGTATTTATGGTTACTCCTTTTCATTCAGGACCATTTTTCACTCTCAGACAGACGGACTGTCTGGACTACACAATAATTTAAAATGTTTTGAATTTTAATTGAGCTTTGGCAGGTTTCTTATTTACATTACCAAGCAGCAAAGAAAATAAATCCTTTACAAAGAGTAAGCATTAAAAACCCTATTGCATGTAAATCATCCTAGTTTTCCAGTTCCCGAAGCACAAAGCCCCATAAAAAGAGGTGGAGGTATTTTGTCTTTCTGGTATCATTTTCAAAGCCGCCCTTTCTCAAAACTATAATAAGCAGGTGATGCAACCCACAAAGCGACCACATCAGACAAACCTGCCGAGAATAGTGGTAGAATAAAGGAAGAACATTTCTAAAAGCCCAGTAAATGTTTGATCCGGGGCTAAGTTTTTTTTTTTCTTTTAAAGCAAAGATTTATTTCATGTTTACACGCTGTAGGAAATCTTCCTTCTGAGACGAACTGTCTGTCTAACTACTGCTCTTTCACTTCTGAAAACATCCATGTGTTATAAAAGCAATTAAGAGCCATCCCAGCAGATTGTTTTGGCTATGCGGAGGATGATAGGAAACTCTTTAATCACCTTTTCACGACTGATAAATCAATACGCGCAAAAACTCCCATGTAGTTGACAATGAGGTTTGTTCAGATGCCCGGTTCCTACAACTGCTATTCAGGATTTACGCTTACATCACGGGAAACTTTTACATTTTGGGGCTGTCTTCACCTCCTTTTCGTCCACGGACAGAGAAAGCTGACTGGGAAGCATTTTAGGGATTTGTGCAGAGAGGCATTTTAGGCCCCTCCGCTTCAACTCTGCATCCTGCAAAGCAAAGCTGTCTAAGGCGGCCCAAGGGTGGGCGAGCCCGAGCCCGCGATCTGTGCTGTCCCACGAGGGCTCACGAAGCTCCGACACGGATAGCGAATACAAAAAGAGCCGGCCTGACTTTCCACCTTTCCCACTAGACCTGCGGGTGCTTACAGAGACCCGGCACAGGCTGAGCAAGGCACACGAGCCCACCTCCCGCCGCGCGCGGGGTGCCCAGCCCTCGCACGCCCCGGCGCAGCGCCCGGCGGTTTAACGCCGCAGGGCGAAGCCGGTGCTGAGCGCTCACCCGCCTGCCCCAGCACGGCCGGCAGCGCGCGCGCACACGCGCACACACGCACACACCACCCACCCCCGCCCCGGAACACCACTGCTCACGCCCAGGCGCACACGCACGGACACGCACGCGCACACCTGCGGCCGCGCCCGCGCGGGCAGAGCGCGGCCCCCGGGCCCCGTCCCGCAGCCGCGTACCGAAGAGGCTGTGGTCCTGGCGGGTGCCGCGCACGCTGCCGTCGGGCAGGATCTGCAGGTGGAAGCCGGTGCGGCAGTACAGCTGTCGCCGCCGCAGGATGCCCTGCAAGTGCGCCAGGTCCTCCGCCGCCGCCGCCGCCGCCGCTGCCGCCGCCGCCGCGCCGCCCCT
>VZSC01015882.1:685960-735765 GCA_013398225.1 Steatornis caripensis
GGGAGCCGGCAGCCGCCGAGGCGAGCGGGGCCCGGGCGCTGCTCCCCATCCCCGTAGCGGCCGCTGCCAAGGAGACGGTAGGTGTGCGCGCGCCGCGCCCCTCCCGCCTAACGGCCCAGCGGCCTCTCGCTTCCTCACGGCGGCCTCGCTGCGTGCCGGGGGCCCTGCCGGGCGGCTCGGCGTGCCAGGGGCCCCGCCGGGCGCTGTCAGCCGCTTGGGGAACCGGCCGGCGCCGGCGGCGATGGAGGAGCGTCGCTCCCGCCCTTTCGCTGGGGAGATGTCTCTGCGAGCTGGCGGCGGCTGGCGGCCGCGGAGCCGCTCCCCGGGCTGTCGCGCAGAGGTGACCCTGCGTGGAGCCGGCACCGGGGCTGGGAGGCGAGGCAGGGTCCCCGAGAGGCGAGGGCAGAGGCAGGAGCTTGCCACCAGTCCTCCACCAGGAGAGGAGAGCGGGCGGTAACACACCTTCGCTGCGCCTCGAAGTGTAAACTGCGTGCGTCTCGGCTCTGCTTTTCGTCCTAATCGAATCTTTCTTTCTCTTTAATAGAGAATGTTATTTTGCAGATGGAACCTCTACTGATAGCGCAAAACCCGTGTTTGTCTTCTTTATGTTTAGGACAGTTGTCTCTTTAATACAAACTTCTTTGTGGAGTGAAAGGTTTATGCAGAGCTTCGTAAGTAGCGCTTGGAGCAAATAAGTCACGTTTCGGTTGGACTAATTCAGTGAAAACATTGGTTGACCAACCATGGGCAACAAAAACCAGTTGACATGAACCTGAAAAATGAAGTTTCTTGTGATAGGGAGAAACTCCTGCACCGTGCCAAACGTAACATATGGTAATGATGGGGGGCTTTTCGTTAAAAGATGTTTTTTAAAGTGTCAGAGGCCATGAATAGGCAGTTTGTCAGTATGGTGTCTGCTAGGACTGGAAGTCAGTGGTGCAGATGGGCTGCTTTCGGTAGGTCAAGTTTATCTTACGTTTGGGAAGAGGATCTGCATTTTCGTGGTGGAGGCATCAGGCCTAAGTATGAATATTATTAGCCCTTTGGTGCTTCACTGTTAGCCAAAAGGCAGATTCTGTTGGCAGCATCCTTTATGAAGGGAAGTCGAGCCGGATATTTTTGGTTATTCGTGTACTTGTTGTCTCGAGTGTGTTACTATGGCACAGAGGACCAAAGACAAGCTCTTTCAGCCTTTCGTACTGTTTTGATTTGACAGACTTTACATTGCTTTACTTATCTGGTCTTAATTCTCAGTCTTCGTTCAAGGAAAATATGGCTGCTGCACCCTTGAAAAGTCAATAAACTTAGTGTGATGTGTAAGTCCAAATTTTCACACACATCACAATAAAAGCGTTAAGGTTGCAAAGTCAGAATTAAGGTTATATTTGACTACATGTAAAATTTAAAAATTCATAAACTGTATCTTCTATGTATACACAGAGTATTTTTTGAAGGCAAACACCAGGGGGAAAAAAAGGGAAAGAAAAAAATTAACATGCTTGTTTTTATGCTCCTATGTGGAAAAGGACTCTAATCAATTCGGTTTTCCACTTGCATAGCAGAAAATTTGAAAGATTAACTTGAAATATATCCAGTCACTTTGTGTGGCCAGACTAAATGCAGACTGACATCTCAGAATACTAACTTTATGTTGGAATTTTTTATTTTTGAACGAGCGGTGTCTTTGATTTCAAATTGCAGATCTGAGCACTCAGCATTCCTGAAAAAATATCCTTTCAGTTGAAGCCCCCCAAAATGAAGATCAAATAGCCGTGGAATTTTTGGTCTGAGGTAGTGGGTTCCTGTGCTTTTTTTTATTATTGACTGTCGTGCTGCGAAAGGGCTTGTATGACAGTGGGGAGAGACTGTAGTTTGAAACTGAATCTAACTGTTGAACTATGAAGTGTAGTTTGACCATGAGCTCCATCTGCAGATCTGTACTCCATGGATGATTGCTCTCTAGACATGGGGTGAGCACCAGCTCTTTCATAACAGGTTTCTAAAACACCTCCAAAGGTGTCTTCCAGGGGGTAAAAAAGGATGCAAATACTGTGTTCAAATTGCATTGAATGGTATTCATGGTATTCTGCAATGGTATTGTATTGTAATGTCCATGGTTAGAAGGCTGAAGTAATGTTGCCCAAGTGACAATAATTTTTTTAATTCCTAATTTTAAGTGCTGAGCTCAGCAGCCTTAATAGTGTTTAACAGTTTAAAAAACATAATAATGTTTGAAGTAGAAAATTCTGTCATGAAAAGTCATACAAGTGTCAGTAGTATTAGAATCAAGGTCAGAGCTCTTGGATCTACTGCAGAGTGCATTTAGAGTAATGGCTGGAGAATAATAACCCTCAGTTTCGGTGTAGATGAGTTTGATGGAAATACGCACGTTTTGCTAGGAGGTTTTTATGATTCTGTCATGTACTAACCAACAAAGAATGATGAGGCTCAAGGATCTTGGCATCCTCTTCAGCTGCTTTTGGGAGGTCAAGGAGGAGTCAAAGACTTTTCTCCTTTGCTCCTGATTCACAAAGTCTGACACAGTTTTCTAGGGCTTTCTAGGTTTGTCCTTCCCACACTTCCCTATTTCCTTAGCGCCTTATTTCATTTCCAGTCTCAGTCTGCTTTTCATTCCACCAAGGCAAATCATCCAACAGCTTTTTATTTCCTCCTTCCATCCAATCCAAACTTCTCTACTTTGTCGTGATATTTCCATTTACATGCATCTTACCTGATCTTCCCTCCAGCAGGATGCTTTTCCCAGATGCTATGTACTTGGATCACTAGAAGCAAGAAGCAGGTGGTGTCTCTGCTCTCAGTGTCTTGCTACAGAGATCTACAGCAGCTGGTAGAAGCAGTTACACTGGATGTTTCTGGCATCACCTGTGGGACTGGGGTCTGGGAGAGCAAACCAAAACAAGGAATTCGTTCACTGCTTCTCATTGGCAGGCGGGTGTTCAACCTTGGTCTCCAGGAAAGTAAGGCTCCATCACACATAATACTGACTTGGGAAGACAAACACCTCAGCTCTGAATGTCCCTCCACTTCCTCCTTCTTCTTCAAAGCTTTTGTTGCTGAGCACAGTATATGGTGTGACACATCCCTTTGGTCAGTTGGGGTCAGCTGTCCCAGCTGTGTGCCCTCCCAGCTCCGTGCTCAGCAACAACTAAAGCATCCCTGTGTTATCAACCGTGTTTTGGTCACAAATCCAAAACATAGCCCCATACCTGCTACTGTGAAGAAAGTTAACTTATCCCAGCCAAACCAGCACACATCTAGTCTTGAATTCCCATATCTTCCCTATTTCTTGAGATGAATTTTTGTAAAAGTGTAAGAAGCGGAATGGCCTTCTTGTTTCATCTAGGCAGCTCCAGCAGACACCAGAATAGGTTTCTAATCCCCCTAAATACTGAAAAGGTGGGGGTTAACCTAATTCACTTCTTGACTTCTGAAGAACAACTTTCCTTTTACAGGTCACCTGCTTCCAGATTACGTTCATATGGCCTGTGAAAGTATCGTGAGAGTTGTGCTGGGCCTAGGTAGTATCCCTACAGGTTACTTTTCTTCAAATGCTATCACTGAGTCCAAATAATGCTTGGCAGTGGTGGTGGAATATTTAAGAATATAAGGTTATCGTATATGCCTTCATAATTAGTTGCTTTATCCTAGTGCTGGCACCTAGTATTGACTGATGCTCTAGTATTTATGGAACCAATAAATATTAAAAGGGCTTTTAGAGTCCAGGGCTAACACTGATGATTACACAGGTAATGGGACACTTTCCAGTTGTTGGCCAGTTCAGAAATGAGGTACATCATTTGAGAGTAACTGAAAAAAACTATGAGTCTTCTAGAGAAACAGCGTCAGAACAGCCTGCTGATCTTTCTCCCTGTTCTGTGAAGCTTTTACAGCATGAAACCTGATGAGCAACAGACTTGTGAATTTATGTGCAGGTGAATAAGAAGTTGCTGTTTGCTAGAAGTCAAGTGAGCTATGATGTGTGTCACCAGTGTGGGGTCAGTGGTGTGGCAAACTTTTTGAACAGACGAATCTAATTTGATCAGTACAAAAAAAAAAATTCTTGCTTGACCAAGCATATTATTGGAGGTGTTCTGGTAGAGAGTAAGTTTTGTTACAGGAGCAGCATGAAGCTAAGCTCCGTGCAGGATTCCCTTTTCCCAGATGCTTTCTGAGAATAATTCCAGTCAGCGACAGTNCTGAGGACCAGAGTTTTGTATGTGATCACCTGGAGCAAAATCTTGGACACTACAATAAAGCAACAGTTTTAATTTCAGAGTTGATGGCACATAACATTTCAGAACCAAAGTCAAAATCTGCACTCAGAGCTGCTGGTTTTGTGTCTGAAGGTTTTGGTGAAGACTAGGAGACCTCTCCTGATGGCTCCTTTAAAGTCTAGGAGATGCTTATGCAGAGCAGGAGACTCTTTGAAAGAACTATTATTTTGATACAGGTTATCTGTACTGACAACTGAGAACAGTATTACCCAGGAAGACCCCTGATCCAACATACTTCTGAAGTATTTACTTTGTCAGAACAGCTATGTCATGTTTTTTCCAGAGAAATATAACAATTTTAGAAAAAAACATAATCCAGTGTCAGAATTCCTAAGAGAAATCAGTATTTGTCTTCTAGTTCCTTGCTTCCATGTTCCTTACTTCCAAAATTCCAGTGTCATTTATAAAGCTTATTAAAATGGTCTTGGAAATACCAGTGATGCCCCTCTGTAGGCCAAAGAGATCTTTTCTAGAACCGTGTTGTCATTGTGTAAAGGTAGCGAATTCCAGGTCTCTCTTTATTTTTACACAATATTCTCTGAGAATCACTTTCTTCAGAGATGATTTACGAATTAGAAGGGAGGGCAGGGAGAGACCAACACAGAATATGTACTTTATCACATTTCTTGAAGGCGCACTCATTTCCAGGAGAAGGAAGCTGCATACTTCGGATGTTTCCAGAGATTTTTTTCCTAGTACCTCAGCAGTACTGTAAACTCTCTCTTTGTGAAAACACTCAGAAGGTCAAGTTTATTTGTAACAGCACATTTCTAAGTGCATTAAGTCATGTATTTCCATCTCTGTGAAATGAAGAACAAGATGCTGACTCCAAAAAGTAAGGCAAACTCCACTACGGAGGAGTCTCTCCTGCCTGCTCAAAGAAGATGCCATTCCAAGAGGTTCATAAAGGATCATTTTTACAAGAACCACTTTTAGCTAACCTTTTTTCATAAGTGTTGTGCATTTCATGTCATAGGTCAGTTGCCAAATGCAGGAAGATGGTTTGCTTTTTGGCTGTTGACATCTTAAGCTTCTCACTGTCATCATCCTGAGAGGTGTACTGCTTGCCGGACAGCTGTAGTGAGAGCCATGCTGAAGGAAAAGGAAGATTTACCTGTCAGCATCAATTCTGTGTTGCTCAAGATGTTAAAAAAGGGTGATGGGTATTTGAGACGGACAGCTGCAGCTGCCAGTATGTTTTAATCTTTAAGGCAGTGAAGCATATGGATGTGTATAGCAGAATATACACACTGACTGAAGCTTCTGGAAGAACTACTAGAGGTTGAGTAACTTCCATGTGAAACTAATTAAGAAGGTCTGTTGGAGAATATTTTAGTGTAATACTTATTTTGGAGGATTTCTGAAATAGCTGTGTGTACAGATAAATGTTGTTACCCCAAGGATTTCCTGTAACAGAATTGTATTTGAACAGGGCCCTTTTTACAGCATTTTAAACACATTCCAGCTTCCTATGCTTGTAAATATTTTAATATAATAATGTCCTTATCTCAGTAAAGCAGGATCAACTCACAGAATTGTTGGCTGTACTACATCTAAGTAGTCTGCTAGAAATACAACTTCAGTGAGCATCAAAACAGTTTTGTCTACTTTGGGATTTTCCCACACTGGGAGCTTGACGTTTAACCTTTTTGCCACCCAGCATGAAAACAAAATTGTGCTACTTTTATCTACATGGGAGCATACTGAATAAGCCTGAAGTCAAATATAAACGAAGGAAGTAAGGAACAGCATTGCTTTGAAAACCTTTTTATTTTAATAATTTGCACAGATTCTCGTTGATGGAAGACAGATTACTTTGCAAGCAAAAATTCAAAGAAACTCACTTACTTGAAATAAATTAGTTAAAGATCAAACTAATGTAACAGAACATATTTTTGACTGCAAGCAAAAGGTACTTTTAGTAGTAATGTTGGCTGCTTTAGCAAAAATAGTCTCACCTTTATCTCAGTTGGAAAAAACGAGAGAACACTGATTTGGATTGGAACACAGTGAAGTTGTGGGTTTTTATGTGATACTTTTGGAGCTTTTTGCCTCATATGCTGTGCACACACAGCATGTGTATTTTTACCTATTTGTTTTGTAAAATTCTTTGCTTTATTTATAGATGTCCTCAGAATCTGGGAGTTGGAGTATTGTTCTGGGTTTTGATAATGGCTTGCGGATTGCTTCTGCAGAGCTTTATAAGCTTGTAGACATCAGTTCTTCTCATTTTCAAGTGAAAAATCCTGTATCTGGCTTTTAAGCTTGTCTCTATGGGAAAATTAGATCTTTTGCCACAGAATAAAACTTCTGAATTACTGACAATGTAATACGAGGCTAACACTTGACAAAGGACATTTCTTTTGTGGTTTTTAATAGAAAGGGTAATGATGTCACGTTTTATCTTCTGCACTTTACTTCCACTGAACCTGAGCCATATCATTACAGTTTATTGGTATTTTCAAATAGTTTGGGGTCATAACTACTGCAAAATGTTAGTTGTTTTAATGCCACTTTGTGAGCTCGTGTCCTGTGTTAGGCCATCTTACAGCAACATAGAGTTAATGCATAGTTTTCACTGGAAGGCCATACAGTTTCATTCATGTTGTACCAAATTTAGACAAACCATGTCTCTGAGGTAAGACATCCAGTAAGACAAACATGGGACCAGAAATCGAAATTAGCCCATGCTGAAGCAGGAAGTTCGAGTAATATATAAAAGCCTTTGGTGAGAGCACCAGACTTGGTGCGTTTTGACTTGTCTGCTCTGATAGACCCAGTACATCAGCGATGAACACAAAATGAGAATGAGTTTTGGACACTAATTTTGCTTGATAGAAAGCTTAGTTTTTCTTCACTCAAATTTTTGCTGTGAATAGAGGAAGAAAATACAGAGGGGTATCACTCTAAAAGAGGTTCTGCAAGAAGTGCTTTCAAAGTTGATTGACTTAAAAATTTTGAGTGTCCATAGCAAAGACTTTCATGTAAAGGACTGCTACTGTGTGAGACACACAGTGGTGGTATTGTACCTTTAGATGGCCCTCTCTAAATGCATTACTTCTAGAGAATAGTTTTTAAGGAATTCTATTAAGCCCTTGAAATATGTTAGTGAGCGTTATCGTATTTTCATTTGCATAATCAATTTGAAACTTTTGAGGCATTTTTGATATATTTTAGGCTGTTTGCAGTACGTTTGTAGCATAGATTTACAATGGAAGCACACGTAACTGAAATCGGATACTCTCCATTCAGAGGGGTACTCTGCCAAATTACTAGTTGGTCTTCAACTTAATTTTTACTTACCTTGTTTTGATAAGCTGATGTTAAAATGGACTTTCTTATGGGAAGAGTTTCCCTGTTTCTTTTGCCTGGTGGTGGTTTGCATATAGGTGCTGAATCAATTTAAAACATTTTAGAAGGTGCTTTGAAATGTCTCCTCTATGTGAGAGTTCGGTATGTGTATATAGACTTCCATGTTAGGGAACAGCAAGAAAATAGTCTGAGATCTTTTTTTCTCCTCTTCTGATTTAGGCTGAGCTTAGAAGAGACACAGTTTGGCTTTGCAGAAGGCAGATGGAAGCCAAGACCATGCATAGCAGCACCCCAAAAAAAGTGCTGTGTCTCCTCTGCAGTGCTTTTGTGGGGGTATGGCACAGGAGGACAGGGGCTGGAAGTGGAATACGGAGAACCAAGGTAGCAGAGATTGAGGGAGGAAGGGCAGAAGGATGATAATCATGAGGTGCTTGATTACAACTACTAACACTTAGATTTTTTTGAGAATACCAATAAGATATTATAACGTTTGTGAGTGCTGATGAGCTTCAGTCTTACCTCTTTGTATTCACTTCATGAGTTGTGAAGTGGGAAGGATGGAAATTCTGGCTACCAGCTAGCTTCGTTTCAGCTATGGGGCCTTTTTCCCCCCTAAAAGTTCTAGTAACAAAGTAGGTCGGTGTACATGTGCAGGTAGACCAGAGCTAACCTGCTACACCTAAAATAATAATACTGCTGTTGGGAGATTCGTGACATTCTGCTTGAAGGAAATGGCCGTGTCCAGTTTTTAAAAGGCAGAGCACCATAACATGATACAAGATCATAGTGATTAGTAGGCAAGATTGCCAAGAGGATTAGTAAACAGAAGCATAAAAAAAATCTCCTTTTTTGTTTGTCAGAGAGACGTACTTTCATGAAAGTTTTTGAAGATTGTTGATAATTACAGAGAGATTTAGTCCGGATAAGCTCTTGAAACTTCAAATAGAAATTGGAGTCTTAATGAATCCTGTTCACTTATTCACCAACAGTACCTTCCTTGAGGTATTTAGCATCTACTTTCTGTGTCTTGTTCATGTGTCTATTGGATTTGATACTAATGCTGCTACAATTAGATTGCCTAACCTGGGCATAAATATGAAATAAATGAATTGAGAGCAATTGGTATAACTAAGGCGCCAGTACTTGCCTCACTGGATTAGGATCTGCTAATGTTGGGGAAAACAGAAGATTATTTACACAGTTATGTGTTGAGAGCAATTTCTTAAATGAATGCCTGACGAGGTGTGAATTGAATTCATACTTTAGAATCGCTTGGCTTCTAATTAGCATATTGATTAGTTCCTAAAAATTAAAGCTTTATGCGAGAGACTTAAAGTTGCTCTATGTTACATAAATTGATACGCAGTAATAGAAGAAGGACAGCTCTGAACAAGAAATTTCAACAAAAAAAAATATTATTCCCAAAGATGGTTTTATTTGTCAGTTTGCTAAGGTGTGTGCCTGGAGACTTCTGCAGCCAAACCTTGCTTTTATTTGGATGTTTAGTCTATGAACCAGTGATCAAATACACGTTAAGCCCTGTATACATTTGTTTGAGTTCGTGTTGGATCAATAGCAGAAACAACTTGTTTTCATTATTTCAGATAAAACCACAAAATTAAAAATAAAGTGGTATTTTCATTTCTTAGAATAAAATTATGCTGAAGCCTGCAGTTTTCCCATCACTTTAACTTGAAGTAGGTGGAGCTTGCTGCTGGAACAGGTGATGTTTTCTTTTCCATAAGCTGCAAGTTCCTGTGGACTAGGTTTTGAAACAAATAACTGTTCTTGGGGGGTAGATCCACGCATTTATATGGCTAAAAAATAACACCACCAAACGAAAAAGTTCTCAGGCAGACCAGTTCCCTTATCCAATATGACGCTTGGAAAATGAACATAAAGTGCCAGAGCAGGGGCATGCAGGGTATTGAGCCTTTAGGAAGGTACTGCCCTTTTTGGTGGCAGGCTGTATTCGTATCAGGTTACAATGACTTTGAGCCAGAGGGTGAAATACTGGCATTGCTGTATAGTCAGAGGAAACTGTAGATTGGCTAAACTGAGGCAGAAATTAAGGTTTTGCAGACCTGAGTACTGGCATGAGTTAAATTTAAGCGTGTCTTGAAAATTCCATGTTTGCAGTCTGTTATTTAATACCTATGGTAGCACAGAGTACTTAAGACAATGTTGAAATATGTCTGAGAATTTAGCAAATGCTTTTCTAAGTGTCTCAAGGAAAATAGTAAGCAGTAGTACCTGAGGTAACATGAATTTCTTGAGAGCAAAGAATCTCAACATGCTCTCCAAATACTAACAGTGATCAAAATTAAGATGGTATTTCTTGAGTGATACATTACCTACCTTCTGACTGTGTATGATTGATTATGACTGATTACAGTCAATTATACCTACTGCATGTGTAACATGGCCTTGATGCAGTTTCTTTTCTGAAAATTGACTTTGCGGAAAGATTGCTTTATTATTTATGCTTACAACCTGCGTGTATTCAAAAGCATGTTTGTAATAGTGATAAAATAACATATATATTAAAAAAATACAGATTATTAAACTTCAGATACAGGGATAGTCAGTTATGTCGCTACAAGCTCTACCAAAACAATTGAGTGGTGTAAATCCCTCATGAAGACATAGCTTGAATGCCACTGGACTGCTGAAGGATCAGAAGGACCATAATATTCAAACAGTGAGATAGGACAGAAGTGGGTATGTCTTGACTTGTGGGTATGTCAGAAGAGAATTCAGCTTTTTTTGTGTTATTCTGGGATGAGTTTGTTAGTCTGGCTGTTAGATTTTATTTTTTTCTCCCCATATTTAATTTGGTAATCAGTTTGAAAATGATAAAAAAACCCATAAAGACCAGGTTTAAAGCTGCTTCTCAGGCAGAAGTGCAGAATATTTGTATGTAGAGCAGTCTACTGAAAATTACTGTATAAGCACTTCTACTACTCTTACTTTCTATGACAGTTTTCTTCTATTGAAATGAAACATTTTCACACATGTGCACACACACACACGAAACAATAATGTCAGAAAGACTAGAGACAGTCCAGAAAGAGACATAGGTGGTCAGTAGTCCTTTTTCCTTCCAGCAGGCTGGTTAAAATGTTGTAGATGAAGTATTGAAGCTCTAAGACTCCCATATTGAAAATCAAGAAATTGCGAATCTTCTGTTACATTGTGATTATACATGTGATTTTTGGTTTTGTTTTTTCCAAATAGATAGTATTTGACCTCTACTAGAGACATTCATTTTTGATATGTCTCTTTTACAAACATAATTTAATCTCTTAGTTACAACTGAGGGCATAAAATTATGTTTCGCTGCAGCAGTCTTACTAGTGCTTTATTTTTTAAGGATGTTATTTGGAAAGCAGAAGGAAAGTGAGCCCAGGTTTTTGACTGCATAATATAAATGTGCCTTTGCTTCTAATTGCTGAAATCTGAAACCTATTCTTAGAAAAGCTTTGAAAAAACGATTTCCATTTGTAGTTGAGGACTATTATCTCTCAGTAGGCGTCTTCCAACTTCTCTTTGTGTTTAGATGCCTCTCTGAAAAACAAAATGTGTTTCGGCTGTTTTGTTAGTTGTTAGAAGAAAACATAGACATTAGTTAAACCATGTGCTACTTGTTGAAGGATTTTAGGGATACTGGATGAAATGACAAGAATAGTGAGAACAATGGCAGCTTGGGATATTTCATTGATAAGATGTTGTGTTCCTATTTAACATAATGGGAGAGGTTAACTATATCATTGCTCTTCCTTTTATGAAAGAGTTTGGGTTTGGTTTTTTCATCTCTGAAAAAAAGTTCAAGATACTTACATTTTCTTCAAGATACTGATTCCACAGAGGAGCTTGCCTCATCACAGGCTAAAAAAAAGTTTTCAGATAGCAGTAGCATGTTTTCTGTTAAAAGGCTTGGCAGTGTAACTCAAAGATGTAATAATTTAGAACACTTACAGTTTTGTAGTACTAAGTTTACATGTAAATCAGCTGGATGGTAAATATACCAGAAACTATTGACATGTGTAAACTCTCGTGAGGTGTGAACTTAATGCCATATACTACTTCTGTAACTCTGGAGAAGTAATTGTGCTCTTCTCTTCTTCTGTTCCCCAAGTATGGTAGCTTTAATTGCATTGGATATTTGAAATAGCAGTACCCGTAGAAGGTTTCTTGCCTATTCTACACTAAGAAGCAATATAAAAAGTGTTATTCCCTTCTTTTCTGGAAATGTCAGACAACTGAAATAGTTTTGGCAGAGTTGTTTAACGTCTGACTGCTAAAGTTACATGGAGTAACTTGAGTTAAAGTTGCCCCTTTTTTCTATGATTCAAGAGCCTACGTTCTCTTTTGTGGTGGGTTTTTTTTTTGAAGCTTGGGTAGTGTCAACAATTTCAATGCATAAAGTTTTATTCCTAAAATCACAGAAAACTGAAAAGGATAGCAGTGTAATTCTGATTGTAGTTTCAGCTCTTACCATACAAAAATGTTTGGATGCATTTGACCTTACAAATTATCACCTTTGCATTTACAGTTTCTTTATGGTGAATGGCAGCGGCAATTGTAAACCAAAACTTTTTTCATACATTAAAATTGTTTCCTTCTGTCTTTGAAGGTTACAGAAAACAGATCAGACCTTGAAGATTTACACCTTTATGCAACTCCTCGGGAGCAACGGTTTCGTAGGTTTGCCAGTTTAGAATTTGAAGGACAGCTATATATGACTCCATATGACTTCATTCAGGCTGTCACAAATGATGAACCCAAACGTAAGCAGGAGTTTTATATTGATAAAATTGCTAGGGAAAATGCCAGTGGTGTATGTTATTTTTCCATTTGCTTTTGATTACTACTTCTGTTTCTAGTTGTGGTGAAAAGGTATTGCATCTTCCAGAGTTTTATTTTGAATGATATTGAAGTGCATACAATCAGTATCCTGGTGGTTATTAGATTGTAAACATCTATATACTAGTCATTGGTTAAACATTTTTGTCTTAGAGGTCACAGATAGCTCAACAGGCAGGAAAGACAATAAGTTAATTTGTACCATTTGCATTGATACAGTTACGGTTTATTTCTGAGCAGGCTGGTATTGTGAAACTCTTACCTCCTCTTCTGTACATTTTCCATGTAAATAGTTAGGCAAGACAGGCATTCTCTAAATAAGTTAAGATAATGTTGTTTTGCAATTTTTGCCATCTTAAATTGTCATCTGATATTGTGTTGGGGATTTTATGCCCTATAGAGATTTTATAACCGTATCACGGCTTTCTAAATAACATCCTTTGAGTAAGAGTTTCAGTTCCTGAGGGCATCCACTTTCTACACTTAAAAGTTGCCAGAGTTAGCACTATCTGTTAATTAAATTAATGAAAAATAAACTATCAGCTTTTGTTCACTTTATTGTAAAATTTTTTGCTTTAGGTATCAAAGAGTGACTAAATAGTAAGGTGATCCATTTCTGATCTAATTTGATTTCCTGGCCCTCAGGCTTGCAATGCATTGGTAGTAGCACACAACTTCTGGGGAAAGTGAATATCTTTGCTCAGGTGTGACATATATAATAATTCACCTTAGGTCTTTCTTCCTAAAGTGTATGCCACAAAGCTAGTGTAGAGAAAGTCAAAAGCAGCTAAAACAGTCACAGGAGAGCTTAAAGCTCTGTGCAGATGTTAGATTTCCCCCTTTGTTCTCTTAACAGTAATGAAACAAGAGGAAAGAATTCAGCCATGGCGCATAGTGATCAAAACTCCTGTAAGTTTTGAATAAAGATATGATCTCATTGTAACAGTGAAGACAGAAGATAGAGCTTAGGTGGTGAAAACCGGCAAAACTTTGAAACTCTTACCGGAAAGCAAATCTTCATTCTCTTTTTTTTTGCTCTGCAGTTAAGAGAGGAAGCAGATTCCTTATCACAGAAGTTAATACAAAGACACATTGGCACTTCATGTCTGCTTCCTCTGCCCAAATCTCCAAGTCTGCCTTTTTTTGTTACTGTTGAATTGGGTTTCACCGTGTATGGCATAAAGCATTTGTGCCATATAGTGGACATCAGTTAAACATTTCGCTTTAACTCCATTTTATGACAATTTGACTGATTTGGCCACACTGTATGTATGATTTGCTATTAAGGTTTTTTCATGCCTATGAAATTTATGCTTTCTCCTCTCTCAGAGCAAGTGTTCAGATTTTAAAAACAAGACAAAACAAAAACACAAAGCCTTGAGCTCACAAGGACATTCTGTTCATTTCATGCCAGAGGAGAAGAGATCTGCAGTTGACCAGTCAGCACCCTTCTGGGTTCAGTGTAGCAAACCTTGTTTATATCAAAATCCTTCTGGGACATCCAGTTCATCTCTGAGACTGAAAGCAAAACTAACCTGGATGTCCTGAAGTTTTTATAGGCTAGTATCAGAGATTGCGTTCGTGAGATAATTGTTTTAAGGGATAGTGTTAGAGGCTAAGTAGAAGTGGATGACTTCATTATAGTGGAAGTCATATTGTCTGGAACATTTGGCCAGAAGGCTGACAAGTAGGCAGTAATAGGTGAAGTAGATGACCTGCAGGTATTACCACATCCAGCTTCTGATCTCTGACTGTTAATTTTAACCTCTGTACCGCAGCTTTGTCTCTTTGCCAAGTCTTAGATTTCTGTTTTGCTTTATTGAAGGTAGCAAGTATAAGGAAGGTATTTTTTGCAATAAAATAATACATTCTAAACATCATATTTTGTATTTTTGGATAATTTTGTAAATAAGTTGCAAGTTGTAAATGATTGGGTCCATTCAGGCTGACATATTAGAGCATCTAAAATTTCCAGAAAAAAAAAATGTACACCTGGTTTTTTTTATGGATGAAGACTAGAGAGGTCTTGAGTTTTGTCAAAAAGTAAAAATACCCTTTGAAGAGTAATAATAGTAGCTCTTTATGTCTGCTTTATAGAAGAGCTAATAATACTAGACCTGAATGATATTTGTGATGAAGTGAATGTGTCTGTTGTGATTGATTTACTTTGGAAATCTTGTAAACTCTACAAAAGTCAAGAGGGTGTTCACTTCCTTTTTTGATTAAACACTAACTAATATGGTAAGAGTATATTTTCTTTTATGAAATGTAACTTTTGACTTCAGGCAGTGATTATGAAAAAAACAAAAAAAAAGCTACGGTTAACTTGCTGCTGCTGCCCTTATGGTGCAGGCTTTCATTTGGGAAAATACAATATTTTTAACAGTCATGCTTGATACATTTTTATCATCTGAATATATGTTTATACATTTAGAAAGCCAATTAAGAGAAGAGGAAGTAGATTTTGTTCCCTTTAGTAATTTTTGCCTAATACTAAGCTGTAAGAAGTATGTATATACACACAAATGTTCACTTGCTTGTCTAGAAAGAAAATCTATATATAATGTATGAGACCGGGAAATTATCTGGTTGGAAAGTTAGATGTATTTATTCCCCAAGTTTTTTACGGTAGGCATAAACTTCTATCAATTTGTATGGCAAATGAGATTGGTTTTTTGGGATTTATTTAGGATTTTGACGTAAGACTTTAATTGACGTTAAAAAATTAAATGGAAAAGTTTATGAAAATCTGTTTTCTTGTGTTATGATGTTGCTTGATACGACTCCACCATAGCTGGAGTGAGATTTGCAGACAGTTTTGGTGCTAACCCGTACCAAGATGTAAAACTAAAATTTCAGTGAATTTCTAACCATGAAAGAGCACAGTGAGTAGCTTCTGTATCGTGATAATTATTTAAAGAAGCATGGAGTTCATCTTGAGGAAGGGATTTCTAATATTACGGAGAGCTTTGCTCTGTAAGAATGAGCCCTTACCAACCAAAAAATTACTGATTTCATCACATACTATGCTACTTTCTGTACCATTGTGAATTCTGATATTCACAATGCTTTATCTTAGTGTTGAATCTGTGCAAATATTTGTCTTGAGAGGGTGGTGATGAACCTCAAGTTTTGAAGTCTTGGATGGTTGTGGACCGAATCTGAGTATATTTCTCTGGTCCTGGAGTCTGTCATGTAAGACATTAGGAAGAAAGCATCTGCTCAGTCTTAGTCATCAGTTTTCAGTATTAACAAGCAGTTCCAGTTCTGAAATGGAGGCCCTTTTCAGCTCCTGTGTTAAAACTACTTACAAAAAATTAAGCCTGACACAGGCTGTAAAAGGAAGCATGAACCTGAATTACTAGGAATGGCTGAAGGGAGTCTTAGCACCTGGTGTAGTTTCAAGGATTTTTTTCTGTATTTGCTTTAAAAGGTATGAGTAGCCCCTGAAGCAACAGCCAGAGTCCAGATCTCCCTACGATCTGCATTGTAATACTACTGCAACTAATTAATCATTTCAGAATATTGATACAGGTTAACATTTTAGCTTTCTATTTCTATTTTCTATTTCATCATAGCTTCCTATTTCCTGTTCAATGTTTTAATGGTGTATTTTGGAGGTAGAAAGTCTTTTCTCTCACTGAAGCGAAGTTGGATTAAAAACTATACATCTGAATTGGTTCTTTAAAGTTAAGAGTTTAGGTATGTGTGAAGCTAGTAATTTTTTTTAATAATGTAAGGAGGATTTTTTGGAGCCAGGTTGACGATTAGCCTCATGAAGTAGGAAAAATACCTCTTCTTTGGCTAGAAAACAGTATAGATGCAGTCTAATTTTTATGACACCACACTGGCATAACTAAATTCTGTGCATTCATAATTTTGTCTTTTGTTGCAGGTGCTAAAAAGTGGCGATCCCTTTCAAAGCAGGTGGGCAATAATTCCTGTGCTGTCTTATAACCATGGATTTTGATACAGTTACTTTTTCATGATGTAAGCTTAGAGTCACAGAAGAATTAAGGGAGTTTTTTAATCTTTATTTTTTTAAAAAAAGAGACACTAATTGATTCATCTTTGTCACTTCAGACTCAGCTGAATCCAGACATCAGAGATGTGCAGCTGTCTCTGTTGTGTTGGATTTACTGACTTTCTCAAGCCTCTGTCAGTTCCTTCCTCAACCCATATGTGACTGAGTTTCTTTAGTGTAACAGGTGTCTCCAAAGCTGCCTGAAATACTTATGCCACTCTCTACCTTTTGTGATGTTTAAGTCCCTCTTACTTTTTTTTTTTAACATTTGTGCAACTGCAAAAACTCTGTCTATATCCCTATATTTTATGTAAAGTACATTCATATTCATGGGTGAAGTTCGCTTTAGTTCAGGTTGAGTGTTTCAAAAGAACAGTTTCTTGGAGCTTGTATGAAAACCTTACTGAAATCCAGGGGGACTTATATTTGGGTTCAGTGAATATGAGCAGTGGTGGGTAATTTCAGCAACAAATGCATTACATGACTCTCTCCAACTCTGGAAACACTTTTCATGCAGATGAGCAATTCTTGGAATAATCTTGTGTGCAAAATTTATCTATGTGCTTGAGTACTTCCAAAGTCATTCTGGTAAACTGAAGTTAAATTAACTGGTAGGTTTGCATGCGTTTGCATGCAGTTCCTTGTCTTTTATTTTGATTTCCTGACATTTACTTACAATCTGTTGACTACTTCATTAAATAGTTAAATTTATGCTTTTATATTTTTTAAATCTTATTTTTAGGAACTTAATCAGATCCTTATGGAGACACCGCCAGTTTGGAAAGGTTCATCCAAACTTTTCCGTAATCTTAATGAGAAAGGTGAGGGATGAGAATTTATTTTCGTGAACGAAATTATCACTTGTACTAATTTATTGTGGCTAAAGTGATATTGTACTTTAATCTGGATCACATCTTCAAAAAGATGAAAAGCATTTGTTGGTTTCTACATTTTGCAGCTTGGAAAAGTTCCCTTTAGTCTCTACAGTGTTTTAATCATGCCATCTTACAGCTAGCCTCTTTAAGTGAATTGGTATTGTAGAATTTGTTCAAATGATGTTTGAATATTTCGAGTTCAGTTTGTTGTAATGAAGAATGATCTATAGACCATAGACAGACTGTTCTAATAAAGACACAATATATCTACTGTTTTAAATAGGTTCAATGATGTGACCATTTTTAAAGACAGTAGTGATACCTTACATCACTAAGCATTTTCTTCGCAACACAAAGAGACAGTTTCAGAAATGTTATATATCCCTTTTAAATTCTGCAGATGAGGGCTATGATAGCTTTTAAAACTCACACTATTGGTAAAGGAAAAGCCAAGAGTCACTTGTGGTCTCTTTTTTTTCTTTCTTAATAAACTCTATCACTTCAAAAACAAAAAACACAAAAAAATCTATGATGGCTTGTATACAGACATTTAAAGCTATTTATGATAAATAATCCACATATTCCTTTGCTTATATTCAGAATGGCAAAGGTCTGGTGGAGCGCTATAAATATTTTTAAAAGCAGCCGCAAGTACTTGCTATGAAGTAAAGACACTTCATGGATGTTTAAAATAAGTATGCCAGCAACAAAATTCAAATCAAACATGTGCATGTAATTGATGAATCTAATTCAAACGCAGCTCAAATTTGTTAAAGGAGTAAGTATGCACCTTCTCTCAGAGGACGGTCCTGGGCTGGAATCTCTAGTGCATGGAGGCACTCACTTTTTTCCCCTGCGTCTGCAGCTGGAATCCAGAGAGGCAGAAACTGGCACATTTTTGCACTGTTTTTTCTTGCTGTAGGCTACTCTCTGTATAACAGCTGACTTTTGAAATATGAATCACATAAAAATTCAGCTTCAGAATCTCTTTAATGAATACATTATCAGTTTTAAAAAAACATACCTGGATGCTGCTTATTAAGTCTGTAATAAAACATCTGCAACATGCAGTCTTGATTCAACAATATCTTACTCCAGTTTTCTGCCAGTGAAATTCTACAGAAGTTAATGATAATACGATGGTAAAATTAGTAATAAACTTTAGCACTTAGGTAGTTTTTCAGCATGCTTTATGAAGAAGCGAGTTCCATTATCCCATTTTATAGATAATATAAGAAAAGATGGTGGGTCTTATGACTGATAAGCTCATTCAGGAAGCCGGTGAAAGAACTGCGAATATAATTCAGGTCTCCTGAATTCTAATATACTGTTTATTTAGTACATGATAGGAAAACTCCCAAGATTAATGTATTCATTTTCTTTAAAACATGTGCATTTCAATATGAAGCAAGTAGCAAAAGCCTGTGTCCATTTATTTTGCCATAGATTCATTTAAATCAGATGAGCCACATAGATTTATGCCAGTTATCCTGCATTTTTGTGTTTTACCCTTGAGTGACCTCCCTCTCTTCTTTCTGATCTTAGCGTAAGCTTTTCTTTCCATTCAATCGTCATTTCAGAGCCTGTCTCCCTCACTCTCACTCAGAGTAGTGAACCAGAGCTACCTGTCTACAGCTACCATATACCAGTACAAACAAAAGGAGAGAATGCTTCCAAGGCCTTTTGTATTGCTTTCTTCATACCTGTGGTGGACTACTTGACAATTGCACTTTCTTCCTCTGTTTTACAACAAAGAAGGTGTCATCAAACAAACAAAAATACATATTTACATTTATTGACTGTTAAAGGGCATTGTACATTACTGAATGAGAACCTTTGAGGTATCTCATTTCTTCATAGGTGCTTGTCCAAACAGATTCACGCAGGCCTTTGAAAACTAATTTCTGCAAGCTGCTGTATAAAATCAAGATGATAAAGCATAGCGCATGCGTTACTTAAATTCCTGCATTTTATCTTTGTTAATCCTTAGTGTGGAGCTTTGTGTAAATTGAGGGAAAGAGTAGGTGGTATTTAAAAATACGTAGTAGCCTTCCTAACTAGATCTACTACCAGTAGTAAATCTTAATTTGGAAGACCTAAATTTGCTCTTGGAAGAAAAGGCGGGAAAATATCTTTTTTTTTCCATAAATTGAATGGAAGTTGGGAGAGCAGCATTTTAGCTGCTAAAGGTTGGGGGTTTTAGTGATTCTTTCTAATTGGGATTGTTCAGCCTGGGGAAGAGAAGGCTCTGAGGAGACCTTATAGCGGCCTTCCAGTATCTGAAGGAGGCCTACAAGAGAGCTGGAGAGGGGCTTTTTACAAGACCATGTAGTGATAGGATGAGAGGTATTAGTTTTAAACTGAAAGAGGGTAGATTTAGATTAGATACTAGGAAGAAATTCATGATGAGGGTGGTGAGACGCTGGAACAGGTTGCCCAGAGAAGTTGTGGATGCCCTCTCTGTTGAAGTGTTCGAGGCCAGGCTGGATGCAGCTTTGAGCAACCTGGCCTAGTGGAAGGTGTCCCTTGTGCAGGGGGTTAGAACTAGATGACCTTTAAGGTCCCTTCCAACCCAAACCATTCTATGATTTAGTTAACAAAAGAATTGTTAACTGTCTTTCTTTTGTATTGCCTTTATATTCGAGTCTCTGTGATATCTGTGGAGATCTCTCTGGTTGGTTATTTTTTCTTCTATGTTTGAGTTTAGGATACCTGAATCTCTTGAAGATGCTCCTCTTTCAGGACAATTGGCTTTTAGGGAGGAGTACTGTGTGATCAAAGGTTTGGGGAGGCATTTGGACAAATCCAAGAGAAATATAGCTGTGATTTTCATATCTCAGCTATTCAAGAGGGCAGAAAGTTCTGCCTGAGTTTTATTTCAGGACAGAATTTAGAACTTTTTGTCCTGTAAATATTAGGAGAAAATGCCAAAGTTTCTTAATTTGGCAGTGTTGGAAGTGCTGATGTTAAATATGTGAAATAATTGTAAAATCCACATGAAAGATACAATGTTTTGAGTTTTAATTGTACAGGTTTTTCAGTGAGAAAAGTCATATGACTACATAGTTTGTCACATATTCAGTTAAATCAGATTTTAAAAGGTATTTAAACATCCAAAGATGTGGCTGTTTTTCTGAAAACTTTTGCACCTGACTTGGACTGAAATCAAGGAGACAGCTAGCAACTTTTGAAAATCCCAGCTGATAGACATCTTTACTCTCAGGCATCTAAATGCTTTTTTTTTTTTACCCTTTTGAAATAATCTAATACTGTGGACTGACTTAACACTTTTGGTTTTGGAGGACAGACAAAATCAATTGGTTAGAAATTAGGAACCAGTTTTGCTAGTTCAGCCTGGAAGATCATTACAGCTAAAGGCTTAGGGAGAGCTGCAAGTCATTTTTTTTAGTTCTTGCTGAACTGTACGGTGTTTCTCTTCATTGGTATGTGGGGCATTCTGCAAGGTTATCTCTTTACCCCAGAGCCAGAAAAGTAGAAGTACAGCTTACAGTGCTGGACATACTATTTGGATATTGACTTCAGCTCTAATTCAAATTTTGCCTTAATCATTTCTGAAGAGGAAAGGAAGTGCCATTCCACACTATGATTGCTTTTTGAAATTTAACAAAAGATGAAAAGCTTAGAATGTATTCCTTACAGATCTTACAAATTTAGAAGAGATAGTACAAATGTCTCTAAGAGGCTTTAAAAATACTTAACAAAACTTACACATCCATTTAGTAAGAGTTTTAATATAAATTTCAGGTGATGATTATGAAAATGTGTGTATAAAGACAACTCAAAAGCCAAAATCTATGCTTCCATAGTAACATGAGGCCAAGTTTTCAATTAATATAGAACATGCTCTTACAAAGCATGCACTAAAGTGAAGAACTGTATTCAAACAGTACATATCTGAAGGGAGCGCTATTAATGTTCTCAGAGCAAATGTTCTCATAATATTAGAGTGTTGTCATGAGTTACTGGTGGGGTTTTCAGAAAGAAAATCAAATAATAGTTTGTATTAGCTTCTAAGAATCTAGTCAGCTTCTATTTAATGAGCCATTCTCCACTGACTGTAGTTGTTTATTTGCCATATTTAATGTATTCCTCCCCTAAAATACTCAAAAACAAACCCAAGCAAAAAACCCCACCCCAAATAATGCATTGACCAAATTGAATACAGTTGCATAGAATCACACAGAATCACAGAATGGCAGGGGTTGGAAGGGCCCTCTGGAGATCATCTAGTCCAACTCCCCTGCTAAAGCAGGTGCCCCTAGAGCAGGTTGCACAGGAACGCGTCCAGGCGGGTTTTGAATATCTCCAGAGAAGGAGGCTCCACAGCCTCCCTGGGCAGCCTGTGCCAGTGCTCTGTCACCCTCACAGTAAAGAAGTTCTTCCTCATGTTCAGGTGGAACTGCCTGTGCTCCAGTGTGTGCCTGTTGCCCCTTGTCCTGTCACTGGGCATCACTGGAAAGAGCCTGGCCCCATCTTCTTGACACCCACCCTTTAGATATTTGTAATCATTGATGAGATCCCCTCTCAGCCTTCTCTTCTCCAGGCTAAACAGACCCAGGTCTCTCAGCCTTTCCTCATAAGAGAGATGCTCCAGTCTCTTCATCTTTGTGGCCCTCCACTGGACTCTCTCCAGTACCCTGTATCTCTTGAGCTGGGGAGCCCAGAACTGGACCCAGTACTCCAGATGTGGCCTCGCCAGGGCAGAGTAGAGGGTGAGGATGACCTCCCTCGACCTGCTGGCCACACTCTTTTTAATGCACCCTAGGATGCCATTGGCCTTCCTGGCCACAGGAGCACATTGCTGGCTCATGGTGAGCCTGTTGTCCACCAGCGCTCCCAGGTCCCTTGCAGAGCTGCTCTCCAGCAGGCCAGCCCCCAACCTGTAGTCGTGCGTGGGGTTATTCCTCCCCAGGTGCAGGACCCTACACTTGCCCTGATTGAACTTCATCAGATTCCTCTCAGGCCAAGTCTCCAGCCTGTCCAGGTCACACTGAATGGCAGCACAGCCTTCTGGTGAGTTGTGCATACAAATACAAAGATGCATATGCACATGTACAAAAATTCTCCTTCTTATACATAGATTTAGTATTTTCAAGTTTAGGGTGTGAAGACAGGGTGAAACTTGAATGACATAACTTTTTTTTTGTCTTCAGGTGTGATATCTTACACAGAATATTTATTCCTCTTGTGTATTTTAACAAGTAAGTATTTTTGGAGGAAAAAACCCCAAAATTTTCCTTACAATTTCCTGACTTCTGAATGTATTACTGTACATTACAATACTCTTTTTTTTTTTTTTTCCCATCTCCTGCATATCCTAATACGGAAAAAAAATGTATCATGCATCTCTATGTACATTTGAACCTCTCCTGTTCTACTGGAATCTTGTGTTATGGTTTTTTTAAGTGCTTTATTATCTAGAACACCTTTCTCTGACTGTTAAGAAAGTTGAGCCATACACTTCAGCTGAACCCCAGTTAAGAGCTTAAATTTATTTTCTTCTTTGAAATTCCTGCAGAATTTCTAACTGAATTTACTGAAGTTCATAAAAAACACTGAATATAGGGAGAAAAAAAAGATATACATTGTTTTGTTTTACACTGTTTTGTTGTACAGGTTTGTTTTGCCTGTTAGTGCATAATGGGTGACATCGATGAAACAATGATAAAATAGAAAATCTGTCAAAGTAAAGTAAATGTTAATTTATGGTAGAAAACACTAACAAAATTGAATACTTTTTCTACCACCCATAAAAACAAAGAATAACTTAAACTAAGTCAGATACAGACTTTGTTTTGATATTTTCAGATGTGGTTTTTGGGAAGGAGCAAAGTGTGTTACTTGTCTTTTGTTTATACATAATTAAAACATTTCTATTGGATTCATTAGGGTTTTTTTTTCAGACATGATCTGGATTCTTATTATGAATCTGAGCAGGCACTTGATCCTTAACCCGTACAGTCCCAAATGCCAGATTGATGGATATTCTTCCATCATTTCTTTGGTATCTGGACTAAATTTTGGCCATAATTCATCCATATTGCAAATCATTGAGTATCACCAAAACATTGCCTAAAAACTTCACTTACAGTTACCTTCAAAGTTCCCATGTTTTGGAAATAATTTAGAATTCTAACCTGATTTCAAATTTCAATGACTGTAAGGATGTAAAGAAAATTCTGTCTCCTTCAACACATCATTTGTTTTGACCAGAAGTTGCATCCTGTATCTTTTTGCAAAACTTTTTAAAGTGTCTCTTAGAACACTGTGTCTTCATAGAAAATTTATTTTCTACATATTTGTGTTTTGTAGCATAAAATGGATTCTAGTTACGAACTGACACTCTTAACTACTCAACCAGCCGTTACTGTGAAATATTTTTCTTGGAAATTTCATGTTCTATTTCTACTGTCTGTTTCTGCTAATCTATGAGTTTGTGAGCATTCCTTCTGTTTTCATAACATGAATAGTAGTGTTTTACAGATGTTATGATTTGCATTTACTGTGTATACAAATGTACTAATTTAAATTAGTTGAGGATATGGCTTTTGTAAACAGATAACAAATAATTTTTAGAGTTTTATATTTGCTTTCTTTCCAAGCAAAGAAATAACTAGATGGGGGTTTTTTGACAGAGCCACATGCAGGTTTTAGAATCGCTTTCAACATGTTTGATACTGATGGCAATGAGATGGTGGACAAAAAGGAATTCTTAGTGGTACGTATATTTTCAGTCTTTGAATATTTTGATGTAATCTTGAAATTCATTTTTTTGTCTGAATTGAGACTCATCATGATGTCAGTAATCATGAGAACATGAGCTTTTCTTCACTGAATGTAGTTGCTTGTTTGCCTTATTTAATGAAAATAGTAAATGCAATGTAAATTGTCAGTTGTAGCTCCTTATTACAGTGCATGTGTGTGTGGTATATATATTTCTGAAGCTTAATTCTAGTTTTTATTCTGGATCTTTTTAATTGCTACTGCATTCACAGATGATTCGGCTATTAAAGTAATATTATTGTATCAATGGTCAGCAGAATTATTTAATATAATGATGGAGGGACTCGCAAAAGAAACTTTTCCTGGGAGACCACTTCACTTTGTTATTTATTCTGTTTATAGTCCCAGGTGGCCTGAAAATACTGAGTGACATAATGTGATGCTGTCATCTGTATGGACAATATTTGTAATGAAATAAAAGATACTGTACATATATCTAGTTATATCTGTACATATATCAGTATGCTGAAGCAATTTGCTAAGCTGGCGTTCAGTGATTATTTTTTTTTTTTTTTTTAAGGAGAATATTCCTGATAGCAAAATTGACTTTGAGCTGAATAATTTTCATGTGCTTTGGAACAGTTGGCAGGACATCTAGAACTTGGCAGTAGTTTTGTTGCATCCAAGGGTTTTTTTATGTTACAAATCTGTATTACGGTATTTTTCAAACGAGAGCTTTAGTCCATTTATTGTTTGGAAAAAGCAGTTCTGTAAATTCTTCTTACTAATTGTTTAAGCAGAGAGTTTACTTTTCTTCTGGTTAGAAATTTGAACAGTTCTAAAAGGCTCAGACTTTGAAAGAAAAAATAGCTTATTTCACATGTCAGTGAGATTTCTGCATGAAGAATTTGTCACTTGAGAGAAAATCTTCAAAAAATCTTAAATCATCCACTATATTTTGATTTTGATTGTGATAAATCGGGATCTTCAAATACTTACAAAAACTTACAAGTTTTCAGGTGATAGGATCCAGTAAGTACAGGAGAATGATGTTTGCACTGACAAGTATAAAAATATTTTCTAATTTTAAAAGAAATGGGAGGAATAATTAATGCAGTTCTAAATCAATGTCAGTGATGAAGTGAAAAATTGATCTTTTTTTTAAAAATGACATGCGGAAGATTACCGACTCAACATTAGGGCTTCTGATTTTACGATGACTATGTGGCTTTACATTAACAAACTGCACAATACAGTATAAATCAGAATTTTTTAAATTGGTAATGTCCATGAGCAGCAGGTGTCTGGGATTACACTGAAACACTCAGTTATGGCAAACATAGTTTTTGACATTTGTTTTGAAATTAACATTTAAAATTTTGTGGGTAGTAGTTTAGACAGGCTTTCTGAAAGGCAGTCTTCAGTTATTTTCTACTGAACAAGTACAGATGATGGATAGAATAAAAAATATTTGTAAGAATTGAATCAGATGTTTGTAAAAAAAGGTATTTGCAGAAGACAGAAATTCTTATCTTAATACATTTTTTGTGTAGAGTTTATAAATAAATACAATAAATACATATGAGAAAAAGCCCACCGCCTTACTGAAGAAGATGGAACAAAATACGAAGAATGAAACAGACACATGGGATGAATTTAACTGTCAGACCACAATTTATTTAAAATGAAGACACCCTAACTCCCTGTGTGCTGTTTCTTAATTGTTTTCAAGTCAAGTTGTAAGGCTTGATTCAGATAAGCCATGCTAACCTGAAGAAAATGGAAACGTTGAAGAAACTGTCCTCAACACACTGAACTTCCCTCAATTCTCCTTTTCAAGGTTGTGAGATCTGAGATCTGGGGGTTTGTTTTCTGGTGGCATTGCTTAACCAGGATAGACCTCATTTATTTTGGAATCAGTGACCACTTGCAAATTGTGACATGCTGATCATTTTTGCATTCTGATATTAAATGTACACACCCTTACATTTGCTGATTCCTAATGCCCATCTCCTCCAGTCCAGGGAAAAAGCCAGCAAACATTGGATTAATTGACCAAAGGAAAAATAGAGGAAGAAGACAAAAAAAAAAAGTAAAAATAAAGTATTTTGTGATTCAATAAAAGAGAATGTGGTGAAATAAACAACTTTTTTTAAAAAAAAAAAAGGCTTCCATTACAACAGCTTAAGTGGGAGGAAATTGAAGCAGGAGGCTTTGTCTTTCAGAAACCAATGCTGAAAACGAAATCAAATAAGTCTATAAGGTGGGAAGGACAACATTTAACTATGGATATTGCATCTTTCTAACTATTCTTTCATAGTCCTCTTCCCATCCTGCTTTTCATTTGTTCTCTGTCATGGTCCCTTATAAAAATTTCTCATTCTTTTTCTGTTACCACACTCAATAGATAGAAGAAAGAAAGGAGAATTTTTAAACATTAGATATACTGTTCTCCACCTATTACTTGTATTTAATAAATTTGTATAGATTAAACCTGACCCTAATTTTGCTTGATTACTGTGTCAGTGACCCTTCAAAAATTAGATCAAAACCCGTAAGTTAGAATGTTAGATCTGAAGTGAGAAAGACTAAAATAGATAGGTAGGTAGATAGATAATGTCTGTGTAAATAGAAGCAAATATGAAAATAAAAGTCAATTCAGTGATGCTGCAGCTGTGATTGACCTGGCCCCAGAACATGCATTTGGCATCTGTGCTCATCTTGCTTGTATGTGCATCATCTCCTGTGTGCCTGGAAGCAGGACACTCTTAAGTGTTGCCGTTTGAACTATATCCAGCATTTGCCAAATACTTCTCCATTGATTACAGTCAGCTATCATAAAATTGGAAGCATAGTTAATACTATTCAGTTTTGCAGCTAAAGAGACTTTGAAGAGGTTGGTGTAGGGATCAGATGTTACGTGATTTTTGAAGAGAAGAATAAGTGTAGTGAAGAGTTGAAAAATACTTAATTTTTCTGATAAGAGCTTTAGTGTTTTTCTAAACTAATTCCATGGTGTTTGTGCATTCCTCTTTGCTTATGTTGTAGGGGTGAGGTCAGGGAACAGAAGGATTGTGTTGCCTTGTTACAGGAGATCTTATTTTTGCTGCTTTCAGCAGTCAGTCTCATTATCCTGTTTCAAACAATGTTCCTATGAAAGTACTCCTAGATCCTTTTTGCATTCACTTTTCTGCTCGCTGGTATCCCATGGCACTCCTTCTGAACAAAAGATCCATTTCCAGAAGTTTAGCAAGTGCTTTAATGATGAATGCAACAGAATCCCAATCCCTTTGCCTCTGTGGCAGGGGAAATACATCCAAGGATGCATTGCTTTTTACTGAACTTTTCTGGTTTTTCAATTACTGCCACTCTTCTCCTATTTGATGGCTTGTCACTTCACTTTTCACAAGGTATTTTCTTTCTACTTCGCTTTCTTCACTTGCCTTTCTTCTTTCCATAGTTTTGGGTTGCAAACTGTGTAATACTGTAGGCCATCCAGCTAAATGTCCTATAATGACTCTTTCCTTGTCAGCATAGGTTACAGTATTTTGTTCCTTTAGGTTTGCAAAAAATTAGAAAAAATATACCAAAGTCTGTGGCTGACAGATTTGTCCTATCTAGAATATGGTATTTTCAGAACCAAACATCATGGTGTACAGACACAACTGTGGCAGTTGTTTCGGTCACAATTTTACCTACCAGAATTTGGATAAAAACCTGATACTGTAATGACATGCACACAGAGCTCTCCAGGGACTGGAATGTGAAAGATAAAGTGTGTGTGTGATAAATTTTGCAAGCAAATTTTCCAAACTTAATTTCAGAATACCATACTTCAGAGAAGGCAGATGACGAAGACAAAGGGACCGGCAAGCTCTACTGCAGAAGTACGAGAACACTGAAATAAATGAATACAGTGTTCAGTGATTAAATAGCAAATGCATTTATAAATAACATTTTATGAATTTCCAAAGTTGACTGCTGTCTTCTGGAATTGCCTATACGGCAAATACAGACCAGATTACTGGGTGTGTGTTACTGTATCTTTTCCAGCCCACTTTAAGATCAGGAAATGCTACAAGTGGCAGTATGATATTTTCACATGCAATNAAATAACGTTTTATGAATTTCCAAAGTTGACTGCTGTCTTCTGGAATTGCCTATACGGCAAATACAGACCAGATTACTGGGTGTGTGTTACTGTATCTTTTCCAGCCCACTTTGAGATCAGGAAATGCTACAAGTGGCAGTATGATATTTTCACATGCAATTTTTGAAAAGCTGGAGTTCACTAGTAGAGCTACAGATGGCACCACAGTTAATACTGTGCTTTCTTGCTCTGAAGAGTAAACACTGTGACACTTTTTTCTAATGGTTTGGGAATATTAATAAGTATTACTATAAATAAAAATATCTGAATAAAACAGGTACTTACAGAGAAAGATAAGTACAGACCAGTTCTTACTCTGAAGTCTTTGTAATTTCAAAAAGTAAATATGCTTGAGAATCTGTATGTTTTAAATCTTGTATTTGAGGTTTTCTCAGAAGTTATGTTTAAAGCTCTTAATGTAGAGAAAGTTGTGAAAGGGGTATTTTACAAGACCTGAAGGTATTCTTTGAACAGACTTGAAAAAAAAGGGTACTTGATAAATTACTCTTCAGTAGTAGTTTGTTGCTGCTGAAGGGGAATGTTTCACCCTCACCAGGTGTTTCCACCCCTCCTTTGTGCCAGCAGGAGTAAGAACTGATCTGGTTGGAAACTAACAACATGAAAAAAAGATTGTTCCAGCTGACTGCATAGCCGCACAGATACTAATTAGTACCCAACAAGAAAGGATGTGCCTAAAGGTAGTGAAAAATGCTGGAACTCCCCCTTTTTGTATAGGCTGGATTGGCTAAAATGTAAAGCTGAATAGGATGTTCTTGGCATTGTGCTCCCAAATAGAATGATTAGCCTTACTTGGTGGAAAAAATATTTCATTTTTCCTTTCTATGTGATGGTTAAGGTTGTTAAGGGAAAAGCCACTTGAGCATGCATACGCCATCCTAGGAGTCGCACACACACCACCCGAGTCTTTCCTGCTAGGACCGGAGTCCCTTCACAGCAGGCAACTCCAGAGAGCTGACGGGTGCCCCTTTTGACTCCTTTCATACACACATACCCATTTTCCAGTGCTTCTCCTTTCCCCGGGTTGGTTCCTAGGTTTCCCGTAGCAGAGTCTCGGGTATCGAATCTTATAAAAAAATAATTTATTCAGATGGTACAGCGTAAAAACAGCTTGAGATGGATGCCTCCGGAGAGGGAACCCTAGCAAAGCAATCTGTGGGCAATTTTACTCCTACAATCTGTGCACCCGCCCCTCATGCGCTCATCATGGGCCTTTCACGAGCCTCTTGGTCCAATGGTGATTTCTGGTCTGGGTTCTTCTAACACCTTATTGGATTCCTTCTCTGTCTCCAGGCAGGCTGTTAACTGTCCTTATCTTGTCAAGTTGCAGCTTCTGCTGACGGTTGCAGCCTCCTTATCTTCCAGTTTGCACTTCTGGTACACCTGCTTGCCGGCAGAGCATGGGAAGCTGAAAAGCCCTAGACTTAAGATAAGTTCAGCTTAGCAAGAAATAAAACACCAGTGTGTTATCAACATTATTCTCATACTAAATCCAAAACACAGCACTGTACCAGCTACTAGGAAGAAAATTATCCCAGCCGAAAGCATTTCTAGGTGAAAGTTCACAGCTTGCAGCCTAAGGCTTCAGGAAATCTAGCTACTCATGCTAAGTAAGTAATGCTAAATGAACAGTATACCAAATTGTGCAACATTATGCTGTAACCTCTGCATCCTAATGCTAAATGATTGAGCAATTCATTCTATTTAAAACTTTCTTATTTGAGCTAAGCGACTAGTATTTCTTAACAAAGGTCACAGAGTAAACATGAAAGCATGAACAATAAAGCATCATTGAAACACTGATACTTTAGTAAAGGACTACATTTTAAGACTGTTTGCAGTGTTTCTCACGGCGAATGATTGTTATGCATGTGAAATAACTGAATAAGAATAAAATGGTTTCTTTTTTAGTTACAAGAGATTTTCAGGAAAAAAAATGAGAAGAGAGAAAGAAAAGGAGATGAAGAAAAACGTGCGATGCTGGTAAGTAAAATTAGAACAGTTGCAGCTGGTAGTTGTTTCGTTTTCTTCGATGCAGGAAAAAATTGTGTGTGTATGTATTTCACTAATCACCTTCATTTGTGAAGATAAATTCATATCATTAAAAGAATATGCATAACTTTATGTATAGAAAGAAACAATAGCCTAAACTACAGTTACTGAAAAAAAGAAGTGGGCTATAGAAAGGAAAAATTAGTGTTTAAATAATGTTTTACATATTATGACAGTAGTATTGATTCCATTTGGAGTCTGTAAGTCTAGGAAAAAGTGAATAGTAATGACCCAGTGTTGTTGGCTATAAGTGAGAGATCTCAGTGGCAAGACCAAAGTATACTCCTCTCATAACTAACTGAAGCTCTTCATGTAGGCATATTTATCCTGATGCTTGTTATTAACGTAGTAGTTTTTACATAGCTGATGAAATGCTGCAACTGAACTTGGATTTTATATTCAAATTTATTTTTTATTAAATACTGCTTATGACCAATGCAAAGTGGTTTTAGTTGTTTATATTATCTGAATAGATTTTTGTGGAATATTGAATACTCATTCTTATATAATGTCAAATTTTCATTTCTTATGTGCATAAGAAAGGTAAGTCAGAAATAAACAAGTCTGTGGTGGTTTATCTGGAGGATGGCAGCAGCAGCAGCAAGAGCTTATTTTACTGTTGGACAAGTTAAAATCAGGGACAAGTCTCTGTCAAGCCCACAGCAGAAGAAAACATGTCCATTTTGTATTTGCATGTTTATGACAGAAATTCCTTGTTATAAGGAACATTTTGACATATATGCAAAGCTTCTCATAGTGCCTATTATTCTTTTGGGACCAGAGATGCTTGATCTCAGGTCTTTGTCCCTGAAACCATAGGAAGTTTGAATTTCAAGAATTAATACTTTTTAAACCTTCCCTAAGCATAAAAAGGAATCTTTTCTTCCCACCCAGAGAGACGTATCCTTCTCAGCTTTTCAAAACTGTAGGTCAATTGTTGAATCTCTCACACACTGTTTATTCTGAACAAAGGAAACTTACACCCAAATGAAGAACTTTTGGAAAACATAAAGATTGCAAAATGGAACATTTCTTCTGAGAGTAATCTCTGCAAATCTGTACTTCTCTTTTGAAGATTTGAACAAACAAACAGATCTAATAATATATAAAATAAAGATTTACTTGTCTTAACCTATTCTGTTGTCTTTTTTTTTCCCCCTTCTTTTGGCTTCATTCTGACATGTGATACTTGGCTTGGCCCTTTTTTGCTGTATGTCAGCGTCTTCAACTTTATGGATATCATACTTCTGCTAACAGTGTATGTACTTTAATTATTTTCAATTTATGCAGTCTTCATCAGTGAGGTGAAATAATATGCTATAAGAAAATTTACTGTATTTATCTTTTTCATCAAGTAATTTACTTTTGCTAATCAGTAAAAATGTGATGGATCTTCACTTGCATAAAAGATTGTGCATGCTTGTTGCGTGCATTCTGAAACAGGCAAGCCTACCGAAAGGTTGCTCTCTCTATTTATATAAAGTGAAGGAAACAATATTTTTAAGGGAAAGGACAAAGTACATCTTAAGAAATTATAGATTTCTTTTTAATTAAAATGTATGTAACTTAAGTTATGCTGCATGAGTCATTTGATCCAGATCTGTCTTGCCTCTTTGTGTGTGATGGGAAGTAATAATTGGTCAAATGAATCCTTCACCAATTTGTTTCTCCCCTCTTCCAAAGCAAAAGAAACCAGAAATGAGCTTTTATATTTTTGTGCTTTGCTTACAGAACAAGTAAATAAGAACTTTCAGTGCTGAACTCCAATAGGATTTTACAGAAAATAATTCCTGTATTATAGAGGTGACAGTAGACTTATTTTCATCATTTTTTAAGAGTGGGAGAGAGAGTCAGCAAGAGAGAGATCTGGGGTTTTTAATGTCTTCATCATGACGTAATTAATTTTTGGATCACAGCAGAAGTAAAGCTGTTGTAAAAAAGGTTTGATTTCTTATTAGAGTAGAAGAATTTAACTTTTTTTTGTATGATTATTGTGATATTCAAAGTAAGGGGAGGGAACCGATGAGAATTAGATGACTAGTGACATTCTAGTTTTAAAGTCTGTTTCGTTATATAATCATTCACAGGGATGCACAGATTTGTGTCCTGGGAAGTTCGTACATACAATTTGGGCAGTATGCAGGAAGGAAGTATGTTGAAGGAAAAGGTGCAGTGACATGACGTAGATGCTGCTATGTTGTGAGAATTATGTAGCAGGAAATGTGAGGCCTTATGGTTCAAAGGATCAGGCTTTACTGCAGTGAAAGATGTTGGACAGTGGCTGCCATATTCCTGTGCTGCCTCCTATTTTAAACTGAAACCAAACCAATTAGGCTTTCCTACTCACATAATTTTCAGTTTTACTAAAAAAATCTCCTTCTAGACTCCAGCTACGTCCAGACTCTTTATCAAGATGATTCCCAGGTGTGCACCATCCTTTTCTGCCCTCCTACTACCTGAATGGAGATGTCCACGCGAAGGAGACTCAGACGCATAGGCATTCATAGTATCTATCAAATCTCCCACCCCAGAAAATTTCTATGTGGGGTTTCTTTTTCTCTTACTGAAATAAGCAGTGTAGGAGCCTTTTCAGTTTCCCTTGATGTCCTGGGGAGTTGAAGATACTCAAAACCAAGGAGATGGAGCCCTAAAATGGCTGGGATAGTCCAAAGTGCTGCATTGGGCCCTTCTCCTCGCTTCATCCTTCAAAACAGTTCTGATTTTTTGAGAAGTGACAAGGTCTGTAAGCCATAGAGTGCATACAGAGATGTTTTAAATAGGTTAAATATTTTTATATTTTTATTTGTGTAGGTTAATTCTTTTGAGTCATGTTCTGGTGCATACTGCAGTTGTGTGTTAAGGCTACTTCAGCATGTATTGCACGAGTGCTTTCACTAGCCAAATGCCAACCAGAATGTGATCATTATGATGAGATGCATGTAAGAAAAATAAAATGTGCACGCCCAGAAGTACTAATTCCGTTGGCTAAAGTAGATCTCCAGTAAGAGAACCAATTCAGTGAGTACTTAAAATAGATAATTACAGAATTGTATGCATAAAAGAATGAGGAGGTGTTCATTCATGTGACTCAGTAAATCTCAAAGGAATAAGTAAGTGTAAGAGAGAAACTGCTAAGGACCTAATCCTGTACACACCGAAATAACGAATTTGCATTTAGCAATTGAGGACTGAATGGAGTTATATATAGGAATACTGTGGGCACGACGTAGGAACTGTTACTCCATAAGAGAAAGATAAAACCAGAATTCTTCAAAAAGGAAACAAAAATATAATATACATTAAGCATGGGTATAATTCTGGGTAGTTTGTCATGTTTCTTTGATGACAATTTATAGAAATGACTGAGTTGAATTGGTCAGTGGAGGAAGTACGTAATAGAACTTGTGGAAGGAGTACGTATCATGTTGACATAATGTAGAATATATAGGGACAATAAACCTTCAACTCCACACAGTATTGTTTATGATAACAGTGTAGTTTTACAAATCACACAACAGTGTAAATCTTGTAAGAGAGTGGTATGTGCTGAGTCAAAAAAAAATGGTTTTCACCTGTAGTTACGAGATTAAACTCATTCTGTCTTTGGCTTGCCTGCCCAGATGGATGTGAGTGGGGAGTCATCTAAGTAGGAGACCTAGTTTAGATTAACTTGTGGAGAGAAAGGAGAAAGTTCATTCAGCTCAAATAGCCGTCTGCTGTCTTTCGGATCACCTCCTCTAGATTCTTTGGGGAAAAAAAAAAAAGTATTGCATAATTGCAAGATAGAGGAAGGCCTGTTTTAATAAGGGAGGATTTTTCAGGCTTCCAAAAATGAAACATTTCTGAGCAAAGGTAAGCGTATTTTCCTTGGAGGGATTAAACACTTATTTTCAGTTTAAACGAGGTGAGTTTGATCATCAGATGTGCATAGTGTTTTCTTGATAAGTATATTACAGTTGAAATTGGACTTACTAGGCTTGTTTTTTGCATTTCTTTATTGGTGCAAAGATGTCATCTTAATTATTGGATGAAATTAATTTTATGTAACAAGTAATATTTATATTTTGACCAATGAGAAAACAAGTTTTGTAAGTATATAATTTTTTTTTTTCAAAACAGAACTGTTAGAAAAAACAACAGCCAAATACTGAGTTTATATGGACATTTTCACCTGTACTTTTGATAAATATTTCCACTTTATGCTTTCTCTACTTTATTTCATTTGGGAAAGTCGAGACTGGTGATACTTCTGGCACAGACGAGTTATGAGTAATGAGCAAATAGCTCTCATAGACCAGTGTTCCTTTCATTTACAAATTGTCGTGTAGCTGGTTAGAAATTTCTCTGTGTAGAAGCAAAAGAATCAAGCTGTGCTTTTAAAGATGAGTTGGAAAAGATTTTGAAGTATGTAAGTGATTGTTTTATTGTTCTTTGTTTTTCAAACAATTGTGCTTCTTGAAACTTCTGCAGGTTCTTAAAACAGAAGGAGAGGAGCTTGTCCCCAGAAGCTATTGGGATACTTTGAGACGTAGCACAAGCCAAGCACTCTTTTCGGACCTTGCGGAGGTATAAGACAACCTCTGTCTCTGGTCCATAAACAGACTGCTATTTATTTCTGTTCTGATTATTTTCCTATTTTATGCACTTTCTTTCTTCTCTTCCTTTTAATTACTTTTTTTTTAAAAACCTGAAGGTTCTCCGATGAAATGGATTTGGTTCTGTGCAGTGCAGTAATTCAAAAGTTCTCGTTGACCAGTAGAAACAAAGTTACCTTTTGAAAGAGCTGGAAGATCAAGTCCTCTTCAGTCCTTGCTATAAGAAGCATTTCCTAACACTAATGGTTACAGTATTTCGCAGTTAGAGAAGTAATTCAGGAAACCTTTGTCATTCAGGCTTGGTCTGGTGATGTGACAACTGTAATTAGAGTTGCAGCTCTTTAAGCTTTTAATCTTTAGGTCCTTAATGTGCTTTTTATCTATGTTATCAGAGCTTATCTTCAGAAAAAGAGTATCATGCAAAGATTGTTTTAATTGTTGGATCAAACTAGGATTGTTTTAAGGTAACTAAAATGTTAGTCAGTCATTTTTAATATTACACAATCATTGTGGAGGTCTAGCAATATCACTGAGCTGTCAATTTCCATAGTTCTTTAAATTCTAATAAGATTTTTTTTTTCATTATTTGCTTTCAGATAGAGTAAGAGATTTATTTGTATTGGTCATTTAAGAGGGTCAGAAAATTAGACCAGTAGGCTTTTCTGTGCCCCATACAGTGAGGGTGATTGCTCTGCTGGTTGTGGCATTAGAGGACGTACAGCAACTACCCACTGACTCTGGTCTCAAGTCTCATGCTTCATAAGCAGGATCATAATGAGAAAAGAACAAGGAACTGAAACGGACCTCTAGGGTAAAACAGTCTTTTTCTTTGCTTCATAATCAATCTGTGCTCCATATTAAAAGTAATTAGTGTTTTGTCCCTGCTGTTCCTCTGCAGAAGCTATTGAATAACCTGAGGACTTGGATGGACTTTTCTAATTTCCAGGCTAAATTTACTTATAGTCCCTTTATACCTCCAGTCTGTTGTCCCTTAATTTTCTTCTTTAGTGTTAATCTTCTTACGCATGGTTGTGTTTATAAACTGTCATAGCCCTCAGTTTTAATTACCACAGGCTAAACACAACGAGGGCTTTGATTTTTCTCTTAAGGTAGAACCTACATTTCCCAGGTATCAAATAGACGTTCTCTGTACCTCTCTCAGCTTGAGTTCATTCGCCTTTAAACAAAACAAAATGTAGTGTTACAGAATTTAGTTTTATACCAGTATTTATAGCAATATTTGTAGTAATAATACATTCATAGTAATCTTGCAATAAAGCAGTATACCCAACCTTTCTTTCCTTGCCTTTAAATTGATGAGCTCCTGAACTATTAGTCCGGGTATTAGTCCTTATTTATTCCACTAAATTTTAAAACCCAGAACATCCAGTGTTCTTGTCTAGTCAGCTAAGGGAGACACAGAGGCGTGGGAAGGCTGCTCTTTTCATTGACTATTTAAGGAGCTTGGGGCACTGACTTTTCTGAATTAACTGTTTTGTTAATCTGCAGTTAGCTGGCATGAATTCAGTCCCAAGTATAGATGGGCTTAAGTTTGGTAATCTCTGCACACTTTGAACAGAGAGAGATTTTTTACATCTGACGCCTCAGACTAATATCTGTAACTACAATATAATTGAAGCTTAACAGCAGCAATACTAAACATTGATTTAAATGGTCTGTAAAATGTATCTATGCTAAATGTCTCTATGCTTACTTATAAATCATCTTATGAAGAAAAATCTTGCCCTGCATTTGCTCCACTGACAATTTCCCACTTCTCACCATAATCTTCTTTATCTTACTTGGGTTAAGTTTGATCTGTCTGGCTTTCATCCATATTCTTATCTCTCCCAGGTACTTTCACATCTGAATAATACTATAGCCATCTGTACTAAGAAAGTGGCATAAAACTAGGTGACACTGGAGTCCGTGTTGTTTCATAGTCTTTTGAGAAGGCCTTGTGTAAGTTGAAATGGAGAGTAAATAAGGTTCATTGTTGTGGGAATCAACTTACAATGTCTCTTTGGGGGGAAAAGAAGTTATTCATCACATCCAAATTCTTTCTAGTACAGTTTACAGTACTGTTTCTGCTATTTCTAATTTAGCAACTGCCCCATCCTGTTGGAGTATGCCAGCTATCACTGAATTCAGTTTGCAGGTTTATTCTTAAGTTACTAAATAAAACTGGAAATCAGTAGGTTTATTACCACTATTGAAAAATCAAGGACTTGAAGTAAGAAAACCCTTATTAGTTCAAAGCATAATATGCATACTTCATTCTCAGAATATGTTGCTACAAGTGGACTATTGCTCATGAGTGTAACTTACTTAAGTCAAAACCTCTTTAATTGAAAGCTTGAAATTAATTTTGCAGAATATATTAAAAAAATAGATTTACTGCTCTTTGGGTTAGGAAATTGAGAGGAAAAGATGTTGCCATTATGCAGCAAGCCAGTAATGCGACTCAAAGACTTGTCTCTCCTGTTTGGCTCTTTACCTGTATTTGTATTACAGTTAGTGTAAAGGTAAAGAGAAACAAGGCAGGGTTTTATTATCATTTAAATGACTCCAAAATACATTAGATCAAAATAGATGTTCATATTTGTATATATGGAAACAGGTGTGGTCATTTCATTTTCACTGATCTAAAATACAAAAATCATTCCATTATGAACAATAAATAATAGTTTTAAATTATTAAGGCATTTGTTTTTATCCTTACCCCTTGAGAGAGAATTAATTTAATGCTACCAATGCAGAAGGAGCACAGGAGTAGTTTTCAGTTGCCCACAGTTCTGCAGAGAAGCATACTGGGTTGAGTTTCTGGGGTGAGGTTTTTGTTTGGGGTTTTTTCATTTAGTGAGACTGACCAAATGGGAATTGTGAAAAGACTTACAGATTGTATTTTTTTTAAAATGGTTCTTTAGATATGGGTGAATGCAACCTAAGTCTAAGGTTTTGAAATGTTTTTGCAAGATGAAAGGCTTTAATTTAACATTTGATATCTTTTCAGTGTACTTGAGGGAAATTGTTTGAATGTGCTTAGGGATTTAATTGCTTAAAAGACATAAGAAGTCAGGGTATCTGCATTTCAGTATATTGTGTCCTGTAGTGGAGGATAACAATATTAAAAGACAAATAGTGATTACTTTTCTGAATTAGCTTGCTCGCTTGAAGAGCAGAGCTGTCTTAATTGAACGACATGAAATATCTCTCTACCTACATGTACACTATGTCATCTTATTTCTCCCTGGAGAAGAATATGAGAATAAAGAGGAGGCTAGAGTACATGAAACACAATCTTGAGAATCCTAAACTGATTATACTAAAGTACAGAAAAGTCTCTCTCATTTCTTTAATTCTTGGATGTTGAGAGGAAAGGATTTGTGTTGTTACTGCCTCATGTTTTTCCTTGTTGATGCGTAAATACTCTTAATGGATATTGCATTTTACATTTTTTTTAACAGATCGGTGTGTAAATTTGAAAGCAGTATATTTCAGAGGCTGTAGATAACAAAATGGTTTTTCATGGTACATGACGGTGAACTACTGTATACTGTTCAAAATTTCTTCGTAGTTTCTTCTTTTAGAGTTCCTCCATCTGTTACAAATTTATAGCCTTTTCGGTTATGAAATAGAGTCAGACTTAAAGGACTCTGAGTGCAGCTTGCAGGTTTGTACATGCACATCTTCACAGATCTGTATAAACAGTTTTCTATACTTACAGTAAATCCCATAGGTTTATAATCTATCATTATGGGGATAAGTTAGTATTGTTACATCTCCCAGAGACTTAATTAGGTTTCTGTACTGTGTATTCTGTTTTCTACTTTTGAGTCAGCAGGCACACTTCCACAAAAATGTGATGTGCTGATGGATGGTAGCTTACCTAGGAAGAGCAGAGACCACTGGATCCCACTCCACTTTTCATAAGATCTTGTCTTTGTAAGGAAAATGAGAGCTCGGACAGAAGGTTCTCCCTAGGCAGGTGCAGCAAGGAGACTAAGCATATTACTTTTTGAATTTCAAATGTTGGCAGCTGCACGTTAATGCCAGAAGGACATTACCATGATAGAATACTATGGCTTATTTAAGAGCCTTATATTACTGAATTATTTTTTTACTCTTCAGGGTATCAAGAGTTTCTTTGTAAAAGAGGTAATCAATGCATGTACACGACAGTTAAGGGTAATGAGTATGTAGTAAAAAAGTGGAATATTGCCCAGTCACTATACACAGATGATAGTTACTTCTGTTACACACTGATGAGTTACTTCTGTTCATATGCTTGTCTTCCTATTTACAACTCTTCCTATTACAAATGGTCAAAATTAGTTGCTTTTAGTATTCTAATTTTGTGCCTTCAAAGTTGATATTTATTAAGGAAGAAATATTACTACCTGTTCAAAGATTCCTGTCTGATGCAGAGGCCACATACTCGGTAGATAAGGAACATTCTTAAGAGAGAATGAGTCAGAATCTTACTTCATGATTTCAAAATGTCTTACAATTCTGTTGTTTTAAAAATATCCAGGCAATAACATTGAAACTGTAGTGTCATCTGCTACTTAGAGAAAAGAATCGTATAAAGTACACTTGACCAATGTGAGTGGTTTTGGAATACAATCCAGTACTTGATTAATTTTGAAATAAAAAATAAGAATATATGAAGTAACGCCCTTTAATTTCTTTGTAGTTGCACAGTAGAAGAGAAAGGAGATTGTATATAAAGGGAGTTATTTTTACGGTTTACCTCAACTGACTAGAACTTTTTTTTCCCAAGAGTTTCTGGTTTTATTTTTCATGCTTTTTCGCCCTTCATTATAGCTTTCGTTATATTGTATTGTTGTTTTAACTGTTTTCTACTAAATGCAATTAACAGCCTAATGCTATTTAGTGTGAAAATTGCATGACTAAATTAATTTAAGGAGTTTTAATACTAAAGTCTTTTTAAGACTGTGAACATAAAATACAGACACTTTTAATTGAAACATCTATTGTGCTGGTAGGCATTCTCAGATTACTTCTGTAACTGATCCAATCATGGCCTTTATTTTTTTTTATTCTAATGTTTAAGCGTGCTGATGATATTTCAAGTTCATTGTCAGATACTACACTCCTTGTACACTTTTTCGGCAAGAAAGGAAAAGCTGAGCTGAACTTTGAAGATTTTTATAGGTGAGTCTCAACTTTATTAATTCCTTGTAAAAAAAATGCTTGCATGCTTGTTCTAATTAAGGTGTGTTATATTACTCTACACATAGTTTATGCGGACATGTATATAAAGTTTATGTTGCCTTTGTGTGTGCTATATACGCAAAGAGCAAAATAAGACCAGAAGTAGACCAACAACAAAAAGTCCTGTACTAATGCTGCTGCATTTGCAAATTTTGTTAGCACTTGTGTGCACCGTTGGTTTGGGGCGGAGAGGTTCTACCCCAACCCTGTCCTTACTGGTACGTAGGAACTGTTTTCTTGGGGTTTAATTATTTTTATTTTTTCCTTCTTTGTCAGTGCTTTAAAAAAAACTTTGTGTGCATCCCTGCTCTTAGGGACATATTTAGTTGTAAAGACTTTTCTGAAGATGTGGTGTAGACTCCTTAGAACAAGCTTCAGGAAAAAGTGAAAACACAGTGGAAGCTGTTGGCTTAATTATTACACCAGTTAAAATAGAATTTAAAAATATAGGGGGAGTGCTGTAAAAACAGAGCCATAAAACCGTATGTTACTGTGTGAATGAAGGAGATACAGTATTTGGTTATTGTTTCCTCGTAAATACTCCCAATGCCTATTCTCTTTATAGTTACCACTTAACTGTGCGTTCCAATCACATGTTTGCAAAATATTTTGCCTTAAAATTATGTGTGTCGTGAAAAGTATTCAGTATTTCACATAATATAAAAACTGTGTCAAGTGAAATCATGATCAGAGTTCAAAACAAGAACCGCAAAGGAAGGTACTTTTTCAAAAGGCATCTAATGTCCATCTGTTGCTGTAAGATGTGAGTGCTAAAGAGGTCCAAAACCGAGTAGATATATTAATGAAAGAGGGGTCCATCAAGTTTTATTCAACACTACTTTACCAGCTCAAAAAAATCATTAAACTATGGACTGGTGAGGGAAGTACTATTTATTGTATGTTTACCCTGCACTTACGTTTTTGCCCAGACATCTTTTTGATTTGAGCTCCTCAGAGTTGTTAGAAGTCAAGTTATATATTAGGAAGGAGTGTTGCAGACAACGTCTTCAGGATGGGAACTCTTGGGAACCTCTAACAGGAGAGTCTTACAGGTTGTGGTTGACAATGAGATGAACATAATCTCCCAGTGCAGTACTTTGACCAGAGAGCTAGTTTCATCCTTGGTTGTATAACTAGGACATCAAGCAAAAACAGGGAAGTTATATTTCCTTTTTGTATGTAGCTGGTTTTATACTTTATCCAGTTTTGGTGTACAGAATATGCTAAATATGTTGCTAAGTTGGGAAGAGTTTATAGAAGTATCGTAAGAATAGTGAAGTATAAAAAAAAAAAGTTTAAATTGAAAGACTGCAAGAGCTCATCATACTTAGCTTGTTAAAAAGAAAAAGGTAAGGTTTAATCGCAATCTCTAGGTGACTATATGGGGAATAAATTTTGGGAATTCATGTAGTACTGTGATGGAATTTTCAGTCTAGCATGTTAAAATNGTTTAAATTGAAAGACTGCCAGAGCTCATCATACTTACCTTGTTAAAAAGAAAAAGGTAAGGTTTAATCGCAATCTCTAGGTGACTATATGGGGAATAAATTTTGGGAATTCATGTAGTACTGTGATGGAATTTTCAGTCTAGCATGTTAAAATAAAGATCAGTGACCCACTGAAGAAGAAAATTAAGCACACACAAAGTAGAACTAAATTAGAAATGTAAGTATTAAGTCATTTTAATCCTTACTAAAACAATTCATCTTTGAGTTAAGATTGTTGTATTGATTAGAAAATATGTCAACATAGATGAGGGATTTACCAAATGTAACATCAGTGCTATGAAAAGGAAACTAATTTGTATAATGCTATTTGGCCTTATATTCTACGAGTCATTTAAGGACATGGATAGTAGAAATATAAAGTATTACTATTTCTTCATATTTATGTTTTTGCTTTAGATTTATGGATAACCTACAAACTGAGGTTCTAGAGATAGAATTCCTTTCCTACTCTAACGGGATGAATACCATCAGTGAGGAAGACTTTGCCCATGTTCTTTTGAGGTATACAAATGTGGAAAATACATCAAGTTACCTGGAAAACATGCGCTGCAGGATCCCTGAAGAAAAGGTAATTGTTTAGCTAGGACAGCAGTGAGCCGCAGCATCCAGTCCCAGTGTCGTCAAGATGAAAACATAGCCTTCTTGGACTGAATGAGATTCTGTCAGTGAATTAATTAGCAGCAGGATTTTATTCTGATCATAAACTGTGTCTCGTGTTTTTCAGATTACTTGCTGAGTAAAAAGTAGAGGAGTAAATAGCATAGAGTTACAGGATTTAGCTAGTCATATTTTTGAAGTTTAGATAACAAAGCTTTATATTACATGAAAATTCAGTTTAAAAAGCAAAACCATAAGACTTGAAAAAGAACAATTTTTCTTGCAAAGAGGCATTAAAAGACCTTTTTTGTCTTACTTCTCTTTTGCACTGCCACTGGAATAGCACCTCTTTGGAAATAACATTGACACTCTTCATCTAGCTGTTTTATACTCTTAATAATATATCACTTGTGTATGGTTAATGATGGGTATGTGGTTCTTATTAATGTCTGAAGAGACAGAAAATATAATAAAACCAGTAAAGGTCATGAGGTAGATACTCCTTCATTTGTTTAATAACAAATATGTTGTCAGAAATGTCTCTGAGAGAAATGTAGTGGCAACTATGCATCAATGGTAATCAATAGGATAAAGTAGCCCTTCAAATCAGGGGTGTTTCGGGTATACTTCTGTTTCTCTTTACAGAAGGAGGTCAGATTAATCTGTCCTAGAAATCTCTCTCGATAGCTATATATTTTAATAGCATTGACAGCAGAGCTTGTGGAAAGAAGGAATAAATCAGTTTGGACAGTTTTGGGTGTTTTTTAATTTGAGAAATTACATTGTAATTTCAGTCTACAGAGGAAGTAAGACTGATAGAAACACGCTCCAAAAATCAACAGTTTTTTGGTTCAGATAGCTGGATTATCTGATTCTTCCTGTGGTTGTACAGCAGTTAGGTCCACTGAGAGATAAATATAGCTGGAGAGTGGAAAGGGAAAGCAAGACTGTCTCTTTTGCACCAGATTAGATTAAGATGAAGCACTAAAATCGGGATCAGAGTTCCTGCTCACCAGCCCGTTCTCAGTTCCTGGTCTAGCCACTGAGGTGCTCAGATCTAACTATTCTAAAAGGTCTGCGCAGCTTTCAGTATTCAAAGCCAAGACAGTGCAACAGAAATGGTATAAAGCTCTTTTTGCATGGTTCCCAGATGTTTTTTGTTGAGGGTGAAATCTGAAAAAAAAAAATTCACTTTGGGGCTTCTTTAACAACAATGATGTAAGTATCACTTGGGTAACTGAAAAATGACAGTCCTAGATGTAGAGAAATACTTCTTTGAATGGCAAAGGTGAAATTGATTAAGTAAACATAAATACAGACACTGTATTTTAAACAGGAGGAAGTATTCTTTGAAGTTCATTTCTAAGTCTTCCAGTGCCACTGTTCTGATAGCAAGTTCTTCCACAGTAGTTTCCTCTTCTTGATCTCTCATGGGACCTTTCTAAGGAAAACTTCCACGTAGAAAGTTGTGTCACTCAGTTATAGGTTTGCTTATGCTGCATTCTGGAAATACCTTGGCACTTAACTAGTGCCATATGTCTGTATGCCCTATGCTATACCTCCTGGTATTTAGCCTGGAGAAAATGAGGCTCAGGGGAGAGACCTTATCACTCTCTACAGCTACCTGAAAGGAGGTAGTAGCGAGGTGGAGGTTGGTCTCTTCTCCCCAGTAACAGGACAAGAGGAAATGGCCTCAGGTTGTGCCAGGGGAGGTTTAATTGGCTGTTAGGAGAAATTTCTTCACCGAAAGGGTTGTCAAGCTGCCCAGGGAAGTGGTTGAGTCACCATCCCTTGAGGTGCTTAAAAAATTGTAGATGCGGTGCTCAGGGACATGGTTTAGTGGTGGACTTGGCAACTTTACGTTTACAGTTGGACTTGATGATCTTAAAGGTCTTTTCCAACCTAAACTAGTCTATGATTAAGTAAACCAAGACATTGCCGTTTTCCATAGCTCCATATCACTGGCTTGGTAAATGTGCTGTCAGACAGTGGAAAAAGTAAATCCCTGTGGCACCTCTTGTGCTGGCCACAGGCTTTTGAGAATGGGGCTTTGCTTCTTATTGCCATGGAGGCATTGTTTGTGTGTTTGCACTTTTTGCACTTGTAATAACACTATAATTTAAAAATTATATTACAGTGATACACTGCAACACTAATACAAACCAGAGGATTCCATTTAGAAGAAAAATGAGTCTAGCCTGTAAAATAATAGACACCTGCTCTCATAGTTGGCAATGTTAATCTTTCGTGACGCTGTATGTAGAAGCAACATGATGATCATTTGGCATACTGTAGTCAAGTTAAAATGTTCAGCTGGCATGCTGCCTGCTCACAAGATGTTTTCCTCCTTTTACTAACTAGATGCCAAGCAGTGATTCATTTAAGCTGGCATCTTGAATTACTACAAATATCAGCTCCTAAAGAAAGTCTATGCATTTTTAACAGCATTGGTGCATTAATATAACAAGTTTTCTTTGCTGTAGTAAAATATAGTCTGTCCACATAAATAAAGAAGTGCGCTTCCTTTTGCATAGAAAATAAATAGTTTCCAGTAGGGAAATTCTGGGATATCTACACATAGATAACTTCCTATGTCAAAATGCAAAACGTACGGGAAATATGAAATTTTATTACAGTTATCAGCTGAACGAAATATGGTCCTGGGAAAGGAGAGAGACAGGAGAATGCTATATGCCCAACTCCCTTTGAGTGACATTTTGCCTGCCCTTCTTCCTCTTTTCTGTGCTTTGCTGTTTTCCTTGAGAGGCAACAAACATGTATGACTGCAGATGATTTCAGCAGAAATTGTAGAACTCTTAAATGAAGCCAGATATTTTTCTCATTGCTAAAATGTTGTGAAATATATACAGTTTAGCCATGGACTGCAGGTGTGGCTCCTTTATCTCGTTGCTTCATCTCCAGTGTCAACTCATGGCAGCAGTTTTCATCAGCACTGGAAACACAGAAGCTGCCAAAAGGCTTTTTTGTAGACCAGTGGTTCTCAGCCTTTCCAACTCAAGGGATACTTTTCATCGAGACTGATCATCTCCTTTCTAGTCACACAGAAAGAGCCCAGATTTTTTCAGTAGCCTGACCTCTTACAGTATCTGCCACATTCAAAATCTCTACAGACAAATTGGTGCAAATTAAGTTTTTTAAAAAATCATTGTGAACCTAAAAATGTCAGCTCAAGTCTTTGATGGCCATTTTCTATTATTGCTATTTTGCCTTAGTACCTGAAGGTCTTAGCTGGGGCCTGAAGTTTCACCGATGTAGGTATTTCACAAATATGTGACAAAATTATTCCGGTCCCAGAGAGCTTTCAGTCTAAACAGAGTGCAAGAAACAGAACTTGGACATAAACTATTAGATGTCAAATGCAACAAACCAAGAAGACAGTATTGGCTAGTATTAGTAAACTAAGCTTTTAAGATAAAAATTTAAAGGAGAATGAGTAGGTGGTTCCACTTATGTCTCTGAGCATTTCCTCCCAATTGCAAAGGATGGAACAGAGAACAGAGAATATGTTTATTGAGAAAAGCAGTTCATGATAGAGATGGGTCAAGCTCTCCAATCAGTTTATAAATCTTAGCTAGAGCTTAGGTAGGATCACTTAAGCAATGGTTTACATCTCAGCTGGGTGGAGGCGTAGTAAGTCTTTTATTTTAACAATATTATGTTGCTCTCCACATTTACCACAGTACTTACTGTCTCATACAGGTTTACGCTCAACCTCTGCCATTTTCTCCTCTGCGGCAAACGTACCTCATTATGTTTTCTCTGTTCCACCATACCATAATGACTATGTATATGTTTGAGGAGAGATGTAGGTCAGGATTTTCATTTGAACAGACAGGCTCGCAGGTCTTTCTGTTGTCTCAGGTTTATTTTCAGAGAAAAGCAGTTAAATAGGGTAAAAGGATAAAGGCAGACAAAAGAATAGCCAGGAATGATAGTTAAAGGAGGCCAGGGAGATCAAGGTTTGGCAAAGAATGCTCAGAATGAATGAACGTGTCAGCCATGTTCAGAGTGGCTGACAGACCATGGAGAATGAGATAAAGGTCCTGACTTAATTCAAAGTCTCTGTTTAAACTCTCTTTTAAAATTGATTTAGAGATAGTTTATCAGGTCTTTGGATTTGTAGCTGAGAGAAAGGCAGAACAAATATCATAAGGAAAGAAGGAAAAATAAGCTCTTGTAACAACAGCACTTTCAGAGAAACTCTCACAGAAGACATTCTGAATTCTGGTCAAAATGCAGAAGATATTTTAAAAACTGGACAAACCCTGCAATACTTGATACTTAGAACATCCACTGAAGAGACTTAGGTGTCTAAATCTGGATATGTAAAAATTTCACGTTAAAGTACAGAGCTTGAGTTAGACCATAACATGTATTTATGAATTAATTTAGTATATTTCTGTGAGCACACACGCTCACATATATATATATAATAGTGGTTTGCAGGTTTTCAGTAGTAAACATATTCCAGTATTAATACAAATCTAGACTTGTTCTCAATATTAACTGCTGTATCATAATAATCCTGGAATTGTTAAAGGTTGTCTTAAGCAATGGGACAATATTTTTGACTGCTTTTTTGGGTGAGAATTGCTATCTGTTGCAGTGGCAAAGACGAAAGACATCTTGCATTCTTCAGGAGACTCCAATTCTTTACTTTATTAACTTTCACTGCAAATCTCTATTTATACACAAATCTCTATATATACACACACTCAGTGTGTGTAGTATCTATTCTTAAATGAAGTAGACATACATAACTGCAAGGTTTATTTATTCAGTTGTTATCACTACTGATAATTCTTACGTTCCGTGTTGTTACTCTGTTTTTTAGGGTATCACATTTGATGAGTTTAGATCATTTTTCCAATTCTTGAACAACCTAGAAGACTTTACAATTGCAATGCAAATGTATAATTTTGCAAGTCGTTCCATAGGTCAAGGTACGTATTTATATTTTTACAAAATCTGCTGATAAAGATACAAAACTTGACAAAAATACAAAAATGTTTTGTAATTTCTAGTTTGTAGTTTTAATGTCTCAGGTAAAAGGCTGAAAAGGCTAGGACTCCAGCTTTGAGAGGAGGAGGCTCAGTCATAGCATAAGAGATATGATAAAGCTTTACAAAGTTGTGTAAGTGGTAGAAAAGCTGCATGCAGAGTACTTGGTCACCAAATCCTACAATACAAGAGTTAAGAGGCACTTGATGAAACCAATAAGAGATCATAGAATCGTTTGGACTGGAAGGGACCTTAAAGATCATCTCGTTTCAACTGCCTTGCAATGGCAGGGACACCTTACACTAGACCAGGTTGCTCAAAGCCCGATCCAGACTGGCCTCGAACGCTTCCAGGAAGGGGAAGTGATGACTTTAATGCAAACAAAAGCATTTATTTACACAGTGCGCATCTGGAATCTGGCCTTCCATGAAGGTTGTAGAAGGAAACAGTGTCAGAAGGTCTGAGAGGGATTAGATTTTTTTTAACAAATAAGTAAGTGGGTGCTGAAGGAAGGTAGGCAGGTATGTACTGGCTCAAATCCTTAATACAACTGTTGAGATGGTTGGGAAGTGCAAGGTGAACAGTATACGAAGTGGTCCGTCTTGTGTGCTCTCCTCAAGTAGCATCTTCTTCAGTCTGACACAGTAGCACCAGCGTAGTCCTACCTCATGTGGCCTTACCAAAGGAGTATACTGTTTTCTCTGTGCTCTCTTTTTAGGTTCTGTTTTGTGTAAGTTAAGTAGATGCCATCAGTATGTATGTAACATAGGTTTAATTATAATATGATTTTCTAATTTTGTTATTGCACATAATATAGCATATGGACTGTTATATTTTGTGTAAAATAATTGATACCAATTAAACAGTATCATTTCATATCAGTTGAGAACTACTTGGTTTATGAAATTTAATCCTAATTTTCACATTTCCGTATTTTTCGAGTGTCTAAGTATGAAAACTCAAGTTAAAAGTTTATTTGTATTTCATAATATGTTGTCCACAAAGTAGGATTAAAATAATATATTTTACCTTTTCTTTGGATGTTCTCTTTGTGCAGATGAATTCAAACGTGCTGTGTATGTAGCCACAGGTGTGAAGCTTTCACCACATTTGGTGAACACAGTGTTCAAGATTTTTGATGTCGACAGAGATGACCAACTGAGTTATAAAGAATTTATCGGCATTATGAAAGACAGACTCAATCGAGGGTTTAGGGTAAGGATTCTGGTTTTTTTAGTTATCTTAGCTGACTTTACTACTTAACACTACTTACTTTAGCACCTGTAGCGCGAGCAGGTTGCAAACCAACAGTGTGTATGTTTAAAGACATGTTTTATAGAAATCCCGAAGCAGTCTATAAGATAAATTCCTTCTTAAATTCTTGATTTTTTTATTAGAAAGTAATACATAAAGGACATAATGTACCTTTATAGTATGCAAACCAAATTGGAGACGAGAAATCCTCTGCATACTGTCATTTCTTCTGTGCTGTGTGATTGATAGATTCGCATTAAGAATTTTAACAAGAGCAGCAGCACCCTGTGGTGTTCGCAGGGAAAAGAGAGTTTGTCTCTCTCAAACTTGGGTGGTTTAGTTAAAGGTCTACCATTGGCTCTTCAAAAACATTATTTAAAATACTGAGTGTTGATAATGACTGTTGGAAAGAGTTGCAGCAGAAGGTAATTTTAATTTTCAAATAAAGAATTAGTGAAGTGGTGCTGAACAATGCTATATTCTAGTTCAAAGTTGCTTTTGATAATTTAAACATGTATCTAATATATTAAATTACAAGAAGCTAGAGGGCAGGAAATTACTTGCAGAAAATTTTCATAGGGAACAAGCTTGTAAATCATGCTTTGCATTTTAGGTGAGTGTATAGGCCTTGCTGCCCTCTTCAGGTTCTGTGTAGTACAGGGGAATTTTATAGTAGCACCAAAATTTTTATTAGAGTATGATCAAGAAAAGTCACACTTTTTCTTCATATGACAGCTGTTAACATTTTTAACTAAATGTGAAATGGTGTTCTTACTGACAACCTAATCCCTTAGACGTAAATCTTAAACGTATTATGGTTCCTAAATTCACATTTCAGTATGTTATTTCTGTAATAAAATTTTAGTCATTTTTAGTTAGCTTCCTAAATATAATTTTAGAACTTTCTGTGAAGTGGTGTTGAGTCTAATAGTTTACTTGTTATTTTTGTCATATTATGATCGAATGTAAAATGTGTACAACAACCACTGCATTTGTAACAAACTTAATTCGGTGTTGGTCCTCAATTCCCTTTATCATGGTGTGGGAACAATGATTGTTTCATAACCGTTTCAAGATGTTCAGCTATATGTTTTAATTGTTTACTAATTGTAAGTGTGCAGCATATGTTAATTTAACCAGAAAAGAGTCTGCTTACTAAGCAATTCTTGTAAATGTATTACATGTTTCTATTTCACAAAATGCATGACAGAAATCACTTACAATTCTTAAGAATCTATATAATCCAGCACTATTA